>JAGFNQ010002558.1:28271-300119 GCA_024364735.1 Boesenbergia rotunda | reverse complement strand
TTGCGACTGCTTCTCCCACTGGTAGGCTACCTTGTCTGAACTCCATAAAGTCCTCGTAGTGCTTGTTGGTAACCCGCATGTGGAAGAACTCCTCATAGAACTCTTGCTCGAAATCTGCCCAGCTCATCTGGTTGACTATCCTCTTACTCTTGACTCGCTCCCACCACATACGAGCATCTCCAGTTAGGCAGAAGGAGGCACATTTGACCTTCTCGACTTCTGGCCAGTCAAGAAGCTCCATCGTGCTCTCTAAAGTCTTGAACCAAGCCTGGGCATCCCAGGGCTCAGTCGTGCCTGAGAAGCTTTCGGGTTTCAGCCTCTGCCACTGGACGAGGTATGCTTCTTGTCTTCGGTTCACGGCAGGGGTCTCCTGTGTGACTGGTGGAACTTCAGCCACCACTGGAGTTCCCACTCCTGCTGTGGGTGGTGTAGGGGGCACTGGGTGCTGATTCGCCATCAGTGTGGCGATGGTCTTCTGTTGTTCTGTAATCTGAGCTTGCATTTGAGCAATGACTGCCATCAGGTTTGGCTGTCCTGTGCCAGGCTCACTGTTATCTTGAACTGGAGTTCTGTTATTAGCATTAGGAGCTCGGCCTCTTCTTGCCATCTAATAATGCATAAAGGAACAAGAAATCACTACTACATCTCTAGGTATAAACTTGTCTTCTTACTTAGAAATCTGATATCCATTCTAGGGATTAAACATGATTCCGTGATACTAAGGGATTAAACATGCTTCCTTGTTCTATGCACATGTGAGTAGTACTTAAGCATTTCTCTGTACTGCAATTAAATAAAGGAGCAATAAAAAAAAACTGAAACTTAAAGCTTTCTTACTTGAAGACGGCAAGGTTGATGTTGATGTGTGTGTGATGCTGGAGAATGGGAACTGCTCTGATACCACCTGTAGCGACCCGCCTTCTCCTGCCTTAGACGGATCGTTACTTTTGTCTACTTCTCGACTCTAACGCACGACTAAAAATGCGGAAAATCTTTTTTTTTTTAAATTCATCTAAGAATGATATTCTAACTTAAGTAGTCATGCATGATACCATGTCACACTTTCTTTCTCAAAAACTTGTAAGATGAAACTTATTGAAACCTGCCTCGCCCAACTCAGTTTTCGGGTATCAGTCGACTGATACTGTATCAGTCGACTGATAAGCCTGAAATCTGAATTTTCAGGTTTCGGCACTTGCTTCAAAACTCCACCAAACCTATACTTTCGAGCCATATAGAATCATGACACCATTTCTATACTCTATGCCAGTTTCCTAAACAATTTAGCCAATCAATATGAATCCATAGACTTGAAATTAGGACTTTTGCGGAAGAAAATAAGCTATTCAAGTTTATATGAACTTTAACATTAGAGTTTGTACCAATCTTGACTCCTATGCATTCATAACACCAAATACATGTTCTATAACCTTGCTAAGGCATTATGAAATGTGAATGCAACTTTTCTAAACATATTTAAGCAATAAAAACTTGATTCAAAGAGAAATTAATACCATCTTGGCACATGCATCTAATTCTCTAACAAAGTATCAATATTTCCAACTACTCACACTTCTACTCATCCAACGCAATCATAAGGATATGTATGCTAAATGAAATGACATGAAATCTTTACTCTAAGAAATTGAGCATGTAAAACTATCCAAAGCTTAAATGTTCGCTAAACTCCATAAAGCAAGAACTTGAAATTTGAATAAACTATAACATTGTAATTCAAATAACTAAATTGTCTCGTCTCAAAGGTCTCTCCAAAATCAGCCACCACACACACTTTACTCAGCACCGCCTCGTCGCCTTCCTTCAGAATTGCTTGCCTTTACCTTTATCTGCAATAAGAGGAAATGCAACTAGTAAGCAAAAAGCTTAGTAAGTACTATCTAGCTCACAAAATCTCGAAATGTGCAAACATGCTTCTTGAACAATATGAAAATCATATGAGATACTTATATGCTTGAAAGAAAACTAAGAACATGTATAACTCAAAACATGCATACTCAAGCATTAATAAATCTCAATTTACTTTTCTTGGCTCAACTTGAAACTTTAGCTATTCTTTAACTTTTTGAAAACCCTTTAAACTTTAGAAACTTTGCTAAAGCATATACTTGAAAATACTAATCACTTGGATCCACTGAAGACGTAAGTACCATCTCATGTGCGTTCCCTAAAAGGTTGGGGTAGCGAGCCACCAATCCTAATAGAGCAGACCTTGGTCTACCAGGGCCAAGACCTTGGAATTGGACACCTGGATTTCTTTAACGACGCCCTTGGACGCCGGGTACTGGCCTTAGAAAATAAAATAGCTTTTCTTTCTTTTCTTTCTTATCTGTAAATGCCTTGGCATTTTCTCGAGCACCCTGCGTGCTAAAATCCCTAAGTCTTGACTTTTGGGGATTTCTTAAGGCCTTGGCCTTTTCTTTTCTTATCTTTATCTTCTCTTTTCTTTTCTCATAACTTTCTTAGCCCCTAATCTCACATAGGGTGCTTTATCAAACTTACACAAGCATATAATGAACTAAGATCACATGCAAAAACTTAAACAAAAAGGAAATATCTCTTTTAAAAACTATTAAGGGAAATTCTTGCGGAAAAACCGCCTCTTACTGCAGGTGAGCAGTACTTACATTGATATCTTGGACTTACTACCAAGATTGACGTCTAGGGCTCGGGAGAAACTTGAGATCTCAGAGAATTCTTCGCGCCTACGCGTTCCTCTCGTCGCGGGGATCCCGAATATAGGAATATCTCTCGGAGGAGAGCCTTGGCCGGCCCTCTAGGGCTTGGTGTGGTGTCGCCCAAGAGAGGAGAGGGGAGAGGGGTCGGCGCAAGCTTGGGCGAGGGAAAGGGTTTGAGAGAAAATAAAACTTCCCTCTTTAATCATCTATTTATACTTATGGGGCGGATTGACCTAACTACACCTTAAATATACTTCTCTCCATCCTTTGCTGTGCTTGATACCCTAGCCCAGCCGGTCGCGCTCGCTTCTGGTCTCATGGTGGTCGCGGGTTCGAACCCCCGGCTGCCCTTAAACGTTTTTCTTTTTTTTTATATACTAAACGGACTCGAAAAATTTCATAAAAATATTCTAAAAATATCTAGAATATTTCTAAACCATTTTTAAATAATTCTAAGGACTTTAAGAACTAAAAATGGGAATTTTGGGGCGTTACAATGATACTGCAATTGTAATATTAATTTGTAAACCTTTTACGAACTTATAGAATTGCCCGCAGAAAACGGTCAACGACCGTGGGCCTTGGAGTAGGAGTCGACCTAGGCTCCGAACCAAGTAAAAAATAACTGTGTTTGCGTTGTGTGTTTTAATCTTCCGCTGTGCAAATTCTCTATCTCAAATCCGAACGTTTTCCGATATTCACCCCCCCTCTATCGGTTCTCTCGATCCAACACATTCTCCCGAGAGGAGTAGGTGAGGACGCATTCCCCGTCAAGGGAATAGTAGGCGTCGGTTCGACCTAGGGCTCCATTTTGGAAACCCAAAGTCAGAACCAAGACAGCTAAGGCTGTATAAAAATTAATATGTTACTGGTTTTTGGACTAACCCTGGATGTAGGACCGAAGGACTGAGTGTCTGTAGCTCAGAGAGCCTCAAAGGAGTGAGGCAAAAGCTGAGCAGGGCGCCCCGGATGTTCCGGGCGCCCCCAAGGTGAAGACCAACCAGCAGGAGCAAAGTTCGCTTCGACAGTTGACTGTCGGGGCGCCCGGGATGCTCCGGGCGCCCCCATCATGCGGGGCGCCCCCAGCGCCAACTACCGAAGCAGCTCCCCTCGAAGCCAACAGATAAGAGCTTGACCCGGTCAATACGGGCGCCCCGAACGTTCCGGGCGCCCCAGTCAAAGCTGATCCCGAATTTGAAGAGATCAGAAGCTGACCGAGCAAATGCCGGATCGACCGACACGTGGGGGGGGGCGCCCCCGACGATCCGGGCACCCCCAGGGCTATATAAAGGGCCCTCGACCCCAAGGCTCAAAGCAACACTTCATTCAACGCTTCTACGCTCTTCTGCTCCCGCGCTCTGCTCTGGAAACCTCCCAACTCGAGCCGACGACGTCCCTCCGCTCTGAAAAGTCAATCTACATCGGACGTCGGTAACGAAGAGCAATTTCCTTTTTGTGTTTACGATACTGCAATTGTAATATTGATTTGTAAACCGTTTTGCGAAAATATAGAATTGCCCGCAGTAAACGGTCAACGACCGTGGGCCTTGGAGTAGGAGTCGACCTAGGCTCCGAACCAAGTAAAAATATCTGTGTTCGCGTGTTTTTGTTTTTAATCTTCCGCTGTGCAATTTCTCTATCTCAAATCCGAACGCTTTCCGATATTCACCCCTCCTCTATCGGCTCTCTTGATCCAACAAGTGGTATCAGAGCGGGGAAGCTCAAATTTAGTACAACCACCAATTTGGGAGTTTTTCAGATTTACGGATTTTTTTTCATTCATTTCTTTCTTTTTTAATTAACACCACTCGATTTTTTACGAGGTTTAAAACAAATGACCAACTAAGAATGAAACAGTGCCCGTCCACCACTCTTCTCTGGCGAGAACTTCAAAACCTGGAAGGGTCTAATGGAATCCCACCTAAAGGCCCATCTAGATCTATGGATGATAATCCAAATGGGGTTTAGATTCCCCACAGAAGATGGGATAGCACTCGCCTGGGACAAATTGGATGAACCAACACTCAACATGATCGAGACAGATGCAAAGGCGACTGCAATCCTACAATGCGGCCTAACAAAAGATGTATTCAAGCAGATTGGACCATTCGAATGTGCGAAAGAGATGTGGGAAAAACTGATTAATCTACACGAAGAGAGCTCCGATGTTGAGATCTTAGAAGCTCAATAACAAGTAGCTGAGATTGACTCGACACCCGACATCGAAATCGAACCAGAGTCAAACGACGAGTTTTCTGAGACAAAATCGGTAACTAATTTTGAATCGTTTTCTGAATTAAGGTTAAATAATCAAGCTGATATTGCAATGGTCGAGGAAGGTATATTTTTTATTGCAGGGAAAACTCCAAGAGAACTGCAAAAGAGGCCTCAACCAATACTTGAGTCCAACTCAGACTCAGAATCTGACGAAGAAGACAATGGAGGAGATCGAACCAAACTGATCCGATCAGCTCGTGATCACTACAAGATGCTAAAGACACAAAAAGGAATGACGGCAAGTATCAAGGGGGAGATTCCCAACCGGGAATCAAAAGGTAAATTTATAATATTTAAAAATCTAATATTTACCTCAAAGAACGTAATTAATTTATATAAATTAGTTAAGGCTAATATGTTAGAAAACTTAATTCCCAACCTTGCTGACGTTAAAAAACCCAAGTATTATTTCAATTATGATGTGACTTAGATAATTTTTCCTTGTTTGCTTGTTTATTTTCCTTTACAATCTTAATTTTTTTCTTCTTAGATTTAGGATTGGTTAGATTAAGGACCTGATTAAATTGAAACTTGAACAACCTAGTATTAGGATAAGGTTTGATGATAGTACGTTAGAGAAGCCTAACTAAGGAGTCAAGTAGGGTAAGGAGTACCCTATTTGGTCTTTTTAATCCGGTGGAACTAGCCAAAGCTACCTCTCCGAATCCTAAACTAGTTAACCAAAGTTTCTCAGAAAATAATTTGAAAATGATCTTTCTTTGAAAGGCTTTGTCTAGGAAAGGGTTGTTGTTCCAATAAGGCTACGGCCAAAGAAGGCCTCTGTGCCTCGCCAAAACCTGGAAGCCAATTATCGAAACTTACTTTCAAACTGTCGTTTGTTAAACTTGAATCTAACACAAGCTTCAATCAAATCATAGCCTTTTATTTAAATTCAAAGATAAAATTTAAAGCATCTCACAAAACAGATAAGAATACCTTGTTTTGTCACTTAGAAATGGGTGAGATGCTCAGGACCTAAAAGTTTAGTCCAACCCAATCAACCGTACAAATCAAATTCAACTTAATTATTCTCAATTAATTATTATCAAATTCAACTTAATTATTTACAATTAATTATTCTTAAAATTCAACTTAATTATTTTCAATTAATTATTCTCAAATTCAACTTAATTATTTTCAATCAATTATTTTCAAAATTTAACTTAACAATTTTTAAAATTCAAAGTTAAAATTCTAATTAATTTCAAAATCCTCAAAAATCATTTTAACTTTTAAACTAAGGTTTAAGGTTTCAAAATTAACCATTTTTTAAATTAAATATTTGTCTCACACAACCCATAAGGTTAACATGTTTGACCACGTAGAACTGGGTGAGACATCTAGGACCTAAAAGCATGATTCACTATCCTTTTAAATAAAAAAAGTTTGCAAAAGTTATTCAAACTTACCTCTAATTTTTAATTTATTGTACTGTACCCTACTTTTTCATTCCTAACATTTTTTTAATTTCATGTCAAATATCACAATAAATAGAGTCTAGGGCTTGTTCTGATTTAGTCATTAACTTGGTCAAAATAGTCAACCCTAGTCCACATAGTCAAACCTAGTCAACACTGATATCCCTTAAGTAACTTAGATAAAAGTCAGACTGCGTCGGATACAGGGAGAGTTCTTCTTAATTTTTTTCGAAAAATTCAGATTTTTTCAAAAACCTTATGCTCTAAAACTTATTATCATCTCAAAATAAGGTTTTCAAAAGTTGACTCAAAAACCCTCGTATATTACTATCTCTTTGAAAAATTAACATCATGATTTTCGAAAACTGTGCTATTATTCCAAGTTGTGTTTTTAAAAATTTATCTCCTTGAAAGTTATCATACTTAGAAGGTTATTCAAAATTATTCTTTTGATTTTAATAAACCCTAAAGACACAGAGGAAGGTCCACTTCATGATCTACAAGGACTCCTAGGATATGTCAAATTTAGGGGGAGGTTGAGTCAAAAGAAGAATTTCTGAAATATTTTTTTTGTAATTATTTGTTTTGAAGTTATTAGATAATTCTTATAATTTAAATCAAACCCTAAAACTCAGAGGAAGATCGCGTGTAGTCAACAAGCTTCCTAGGACTGGGTCAAGTTTAGGGGGAGATCAAATTAAAAGAATTATTGAACATTTTCAAAATTATATGTTTTCATGCACTGCACGTTTAAAATCCCTTTGAGAACTTAAATAATTTTTCTTTCAAAATACTATTATTTTATTTTTCAAAATTCTTGTGGCTTATGAAATTATTTTTGAAATAATATTTACTTGAGTTTAAAAAATTTCCAGGACACTTAGGAAAATGTCTTTGTAGTTAACAAAGTTTCCTAGGATTGTGTCAGACTGGAAAAGAAACCTAGTCAAGTAAAATATTATGTTTTCAAAATGCATAATACTTTTCAAAAAGTATTTATATTTTTCAAAGTCTAATAGTTTTCAAAAACAGTACTTAGATTTTCCAAAAAGGCTCAATCTGTTTTTTTCAAAAGTACTTATACTTTTAAAAAATTTCATAATATCTTTCAAAAGTACTTCTATTTTTCAAAAAGTACTAATACTTTTCTAAGACAATAGTATTCTAAGTACGTGAATTTTCTAAAGATTTGCCTACAAATACAAAATCTTTTTTTAAAATTGCACAATACCTTTCAAAGTGGAGTTTTATTGGTGCAATTTAAGTTTTTTGTTATGCTTTCAAGAGTTATACTAAGTATTCTTATGTTTTCAAAACTCATAGGCTCTGATACATAATTTTTTATCTTAAAACTTCTTTCAAAATACATTTCTTTATTAATAAACAGCAAGGGGGAGATACTCAGAATTTTTTTTTGTCAAACTGAACTTGTGATTATTTCGAAAGGTTAATTTGCATGTTTTTTTAAAGAAATTTTAATATCATGGGGGAGCTTAGTGCAACTTTGCAAGTTTTTTTTATTGGAAATGTTCTAAAACATAAGGAGAGAAAAAGCTCAAATTGTTCAAAATCAAAATGTTTTTCAAAAGCTTTCTCTTATTCAAAAAGCAAAGTTAAATTTCTAAGTGTGCTTTCAAAAATTTCTAAGAGCATCTTTTTGCAAATATTTCTAAGTAGATTTTTCCTTAATAAACAAAGTTTGTCTGAGCAAAAATTAGTTGGAATTTTTTTTTGGCAAATGTCTTTAAGTAAAATTTCTCTTAGTGAACAATTTTTTAAAAATTTTAATATGTTCTATTTGCACAAAACATTTTCCAAGCAAATGTTTCTAAATATTCAAAAGTTGAAATTTTTTAAGGGAAAGTCGTTTGGCTAATGTTCTTTGAAAATTTTCTTCAAGTTGAAATTTATGGCTAAGGAAATTTTTTTTTTGCAAAAATGGGTATTGCAAAGCCTTAGATAAATAAAGGTTTTCTTCAAAATTTGGGCTTGCAAATTGTTAAGTGAAAAATTGGTCTTGTTGTTCATGCAATGCTTTTGCTTTACTTTGGTAAAACTCAAAACCCTTCAAAATTTTACCTTGTCCACCCATGTTTGTTTTTGATATATGTCAAAGGGGTAGGAAAGGTCAAAGTTAAGTTAAGTGCTTTATAACACAATTATTCAGGGGGAGTATGAGAAAACACAATTATTCAGGGGGAATATGAGAAAAAAAATTTCACATTACATTGGTTTTAGACTGTTCAGAATTGCTATATTTCATTGCTCCTAACTTTCTTTTCTCAACTGCTATAAGTTTTTACTTAACTTTGAATCGTGTTGCCATAAATCAAAAAGGGGGAGATTGTTGGTGCAGAAAGCACCATATCGAACCTTGTTTTGATATTGGCAAAGGGTTCAAAGTTAAGTATTATTGGTGATCTAACAATGTTACTCGAGTGTGCAGGAAAAGTCCTAGCGAAGGATTGCTAGGCACCTGGCGAAGGGCTGCCAGGAAACAAAGTCCTAGCGAAGGGCTGCTAGGCACCTGGCGAAGGGCTGCTAGGCACCTGGCGAAGGGCTGCCAGGAAACAAAGTCCTAGCGAAGGGCTGCTAGGCACTGGCGAAGGAATGCCAGGGTAAAAAGTCCTAGCGAAGGACTGCTAGGCACTGGCGAAGGAATGCCAGGCTACTGAAGCCCTAGCGAAGGACTGCTAGGCGTCAGGCGAAGGACAGCTTGGGACTGAAGCCCTAGCAAAGGAATGCTAGGCACCGGGCGAAGGACAGCTCGGTATCCAAGACCTGGCGAAGGACCGCTAGGCAAAAGTCCAACCGGAGGAGCGGTTGGCATCAGGTACATTCTCCCGAGAGGAGTAGGTGAGGACGCATTCCCCGTCAAGGGAACAGTAGGCGTCGGTTCGACCTAGGGCTCCATTTTGGAGACCCAAAGTCAGAACCAAGACAGCTATGGCTGTATAAAAATTAATATGTTACTGGTTTTTGGACTAACCCTGAATGCAGGACCGAAGGACTGAGTGTCTGCAGCTCAGAGAGCCTCAAACGAGTGAGGCAGAAGCTGAGCAGGGCGCCCCGGATGTTCCGGGCGCCCCCAAGGTGAAGAACAACCAGCAGGAGCAAAGTCTGCTTCGACAGTTGACTGTCGGGGCGCCCCGGATGCTCCGGACGCCCCCAGCGCCAACTACCGAAGCAGCTCCCCTCGAAGCCAATAGATAAGAGCTTGACCCGGTCAATACGGGCGCCCCGAGCGTTCCGGGCGCCCCGGTCAAAGCTGATCCCGAATTTGAAGAGATCAGAAGCTGACCGAGCAAATGCCGGATCGACCGACACGTGGGGGGGGCGCCCCCGACGATCCGGGCGCCCACAGGGCTATATAAAGGGCCCTCGACCCCAAGGCTCAAAGAAACACTTCATTCAACGCTTCTATGCTCTTCTGCTCCCGCGCTCTGCTCCGGAAACCTCCCAACTCGAGCCGACGACGTCCCTCCGCTCCGAAAAGTCAATCTATATCGGACGTCGGTAACGAAGAGCAATTTCCTTTTTGTGTTTACGATACTGCAATTGTAATATTGATTTGTAAACCGTTTTGCGAAAATATAGAATTGCCCGCAGTAAACGATCAACGACCGTGGGCCTTGGAGTAGGAGTCGACCAAGGCTCCGAACCAAGTAAAAATATCTGTGTTCGCGTGTTTTTGTTTTTAATCTTCCGCTGTGCAATTTCTCTATCTCAAATCCGAACGCTTTCCGATATTCACCCCCCCCCTCTATCGGCAATCTCGATCCAACACTTTGGTCCCTGCATCCAAGGTTAGTTCCACAACAAACAAGGCAAGAAAGGTTAGATTTTTTACAGCCGTAGCTGTCTTGGTTCTGACTTCGGGTCTCCCAAATGGAACCCTAGGTCGAACCGACGCCTACTGTTCCTTCGACGGGGAACACGTCCTCACCTACTCCTCTCAGGAGAGTTTACCTTTTGCCAACTGGCTCCTCCGGTTGGACTTTTGCCCGATGCACCTGACCAGGTCTTCGTGCCCACCTTCCGAGCAGGTCTTCGGTGCCCAGCTCCTTGCCAGGGCTTCGTGCCCAGTCCTCGACCAGGACTTCGTGCCCACCTTCCGAGCAGGTCTTCGGTGCCCAGCTCCTTGCCAGGGCTTCGTGCCCAGTCCTCGACCAGGACTTCGTGCCCACCTTCCGAGCAGGTCTTCGGTGCCCAGCTCCTTGCCAGGGCTTCGTGCCCAGTCCTCGACCAGGACTTCGTGCCTAGTGTACCTAGGACTTCTTTTCTGTACACTTAGTAAACGTATTAGATACAAATAACATCTTAACTTCTGAACCCTTTGCCATTTATCAAAATCCAGGTTAGACTTAGGTGTTGCCTGCACCATCAATCTCCCTCTTTTTGATTTATGGCAACCCGGTTCAAAAAGTTAAGTTTAACAAAAAGCAGGTAAAATGGCAACTTAATTTCCTCCCCCTAGAAGGAATCTCCCCCTAGGTTTTTCAAAGGTTCGTGGGGTTTGAAAAAGTTTCTAAGTCTAAAAGGGAATTGATTTTTCAACACTTAGATCATTTTCAAAAAAAGGTTTAGAAGACATGTTCTAAAAAAAAATTTGGGTTGGGCACTTGGAAAATTTGCACTTTAGAAAATTTACACTAAGAAAATTTTCAAATAAATTACTTAGTTTTTGCACTTTAGAAAAATTTCTAAACTTCTTCTAAAGTTTTAATACTTAGAAAATCTGAAGTTTTAATACAAAAAGAATTTCTACCATATTTTTGAGTTGTGAAAATTTTTCCAATCTTTTTTTAGCATTTTAGAAAGTTTTCAAGAAAATACTTAGAAACTTTTCTATTAGAGAAGTTTAACATAAGTACTTAGAGAAATTTTGAGCATAGCTTAAGTCAAGTACTTAGAAATAATACTTAGAGAAATTTTGAACATAGCTGAGTCAAGTACTTTGAAATAATTTTGAAAACAGCTTAAGTCATTATACTTAGAAATAATTTTGAAAACATCTTAAGTTATTTTACTTTTTGAAATTTTACTTTTTGAAAAAGGAGATAAATAAAGTTTTGAAATTTGAAAAAAAAATTTAAACAACCTTCTCTCCTTTCCAATCTCTCCCCCTTTGCCATATATCAAAAAAAATAATATAATATAGCAAAAGAAGTAATGTACTGTACTGAACCAATTCAAGGTATAAACTGGACCAAATCAATTTGAACTATCTCTTTCAGGTCCTGTCTAACCCAATTAGCTACTTACTAACTGTTATAAACAGTAGTTTTCGCTAGGGTTAGTCAAGTTAAGTGTTCTGTTCAAGTTAGATTTTCTAAGCTTGACACTTAACCTTATTACTATTGATTGGTATTTAGTGCCCCAATTACTACAGATGCACAGACTTAAGCATCTTGAATCAAGGCAAAAACCTAAGCATCTCAACCCATTCTAGGTGATCAATCAAAAGTACCCTAAGGTGCTTATGAGATACTGGCTTCTAAATCTATAGGTGCA
Source organism: Boesenbergia rotunda (assembly GCA_024364735.1). Lineage (NCBI taxonomy): Eukaryota > Viridiplantae > Streptophyta > Magnoliopsida > Zingiberales > Zingiberaceae > Boesenbergia > Boesenbergia rotunda. The sequence continues at coordinate 288,214 of JAGFNQ010002558.1, read as the reverse complement.
TGCAGTTCTAGGGTTAGGGCCTAAGCTAAGTCCATTTGTGAAAAAGCCCTAGTTTTGAAAGGGGGTAATTTTTCATAAGAAAACTAAGTCGAAAAATTATTTTTAAAAAATGATTTTTCAAATTAAGTAGGAACTGATAAGTAATAAAACAGTTTTACTAAAACAGAAGTAGAGCAAACCTATTCTACCAAGCATAACCCTAACTGCCTTCTTAGTGAGCTGAACTCAGACTCTGGTAAGGGTTTGGTGACTATATCAGCTAAGTTAGATTTTGAGTCTACATACTTAAGGACTATTTCACCCCTGGCTATGTGATCTCTTACCCCTAGCACCTTTTTAATAACAAAGTCAGAATTGAGTTCAATGTTACCTGACCCAATCACTTTGAGTGTAGCATTGTTGCCAAATGCTATTGAGCCTAGGTTCTTGAACTTGAGTTTGGTGAATTTCAATTTATCCCCAGTCATGTGTCTGGAGCACCCGCTATCCAACATCCATTGGTCCAAATCATTATGTTCCTACACATAAAGAGTTTTGTTGATTTGGATCCAATTAGAATTAAGGATAGCTTAAATTGATTTTCACAACCTAGTCTGCCTCACCCAATCTAGAGTTATCAATCATGTTTGCCTTATGGGTTTTTGTGAGACAGGTTTTAGTAGAAAAGTTTATTTTGAAAAGACCATGATTAATTTTGAAAAGTTAAATTAATTTTGAAAACAATTAGTTTTGAATTTATTTTGAAAAAGAGTGTTTGAATCTACGATTAACTGAACATTTGTGTTAGATTCTAATTTGACAGAGAATAAATTGAATTTGAATTTCAAAAATTGGCTTCCAGGTCTTGGCGAGGCACTAGGCCTTCTTTGGCTGTAGCCTTATTGGATCATCAACCCTTTCCTTGACAAAGCCTTTTAATGAAATTTCATTTTCAAAATTATTTTTTGAAAAATTCTGGTCTAACTAGTTTGGGTCTTGGATCGGTAGCTTCAGCTAGTTCCACCAGCCTAAAGAGACCAAGTAGTGTATACTTAACCTTATTAGAAAAGGCTTCCCTAATGTACTATCATCTCACCGCCACCCAATACTATGTCATTCAAATTTCAGTTAATTGGTTTAGTCATTAATCTAACCAGTCCTAGGTCTAAGCATGGTGAATTGCAGAAAATAAATAGACAAGCAATCATGCAATTTTAAACAAGAAAAGAAATTTATTTAACTATAAAGATTGTTTTTAAGTTGGCTCCCCCTGGACTAAAGACACGATAATAGTTCGGCAAGATGTGAATCTTGTCCTTGGGGATCCAATACTGATTTGATCCAGTTTGGTTGTTCAGGCATAGTTTGGATACCCATGCCTGAATTTTAGGTCTAGACTGATTCAGTACAGCATAGTATGACCTTTGTCTCGCCTTGGTTCGATAGCCTAACCCGGATCGATTTAGAACCGACTTCTGCTTTCCAAGGATCATGTCAAGACCCTTGGAACCAGAAGTGAATCGTTCTAATGTTGCTCTAAGGTACTTGACTTGAGTTTTCAAGGAGGAGTTCTCTTTCTCAAGTTTTTCAACTTGAGTAGAGGTTCCTTCTTGAACCTTCTCAGTTAAGGATCTCAAGTCAGCTCCCTCTTTCAGGAGTTTTACTTCCTGTCGAAGGGACTTGACTCGGATTTTGACTTTCGCCAAGTCGCGAGATAGATAGGCAATTAATTCGGATAATTGAACTCTAGAAAATCCACTTACAGTGATTTTGCCGTCCTCTGAAAATGTGAGCTTTCCATCGTCCGGCTCCGATTCTGATTCGGTCTCGATTTCTTCCGAAGCAGTTAGGGCGAGCAGGTTCGACTGAGGGGTCTCTTCTTCTTCTTCGGAGGAAGATTCGTCCCACGTTACCTGAAGGGCCTTCTTCCTTCTTGTCTTCTTGGCTTCTTTCAGATTAGGACATTCCGATTTGAAATGTCCCTTCTTGTTGCATTCGAAGCAGATCACACTTGATTTGTTCTTGGATGGTTCAGCCGGATCCTCCTTCTTTCGGCTGGCTTTTCTTCTGTTGGACTGATTCTTCAATTCCTTGTAATAGTTCCGAGCATGCCGGACCAGCTTGGGTCGATCCGCTTCGCTGTCTTCTGAGTCTGAGTCTGAGTCAGACTCGGGTGCAGGTTGAGGCTTCTTCTTGACCATTTTTCCTGTCTTGCCTGCAACAAAAGCAATGCCTTTCTCGGCCAGGGTGCAGTTAGTCTGCTCATGCAATTCAAGTTCGGAAAATAACTCATCTAATTTGATTTTAGAAAGATCCCTTGAAACTTTGTACGCATCTACCATAGATGCCCACAAAGTATTTCTCGGGAAAGCGTTAAGAGTATACCTGATCCGGTCACGGTTTTCTACCTTGTGACCGATTGTGTGTAGACCGTTCATCAGCTCCTGAATTCTGGCATGGAGCTGGGCTGCAGATTCGCTGTCGTTCATCTTGATTGTGTACAGCTTGTTTAGTAGTAGGTCCCTCTTGCTGATTCGGGTGTCGGAGGTTCCTTCGTGCAACTCAATTAGCTTACCCCAGAGTTCCTTTGCACTGTTTAATGGTCCCACCCGATTCAGCTCTTCTTTGGTTAGGCCGCATTGGAGTGTTTGAGTCGCTTTAGCATCGGCCTCGATCTTTCTTTTGAGTGCGGTATCCCATTCGGTGTATGATTATGGCACTCCTTCAGCGTTTTTAGGGATTTCCAGACCAGATTGGATTATTATCCACATGTCCACCTGAGTTTTCAGGTGGACTTCCATACGATTCTTCCAGTAGGAGAAGTCCTCCCCACTGAAGAGTGGTGGTCTGGCTGTACTGAACCCTTCTTGCATGGTCATTTAGGAATTCTGAAAATAAAATAGGAACAAGAACCAAAAAATGTCCCAAGACTTGGTCTTGGATTAGCAGTGCGGGAAGAAGATAGATATAAAACAAATTATCGAGTGGTGTTGCACCAACCTCGATTAACGATAAAAATTCGATCGAAAAAAGGAGTTAAAATTTTAACAAAAAATTCGGAAAACTCCCAAATTGGTGGTTGCACCAAATTTGAGCTTCCCCGCTCTGATACCACTTGTTGGATCGAGTAAACACGATAGAGGGGGGGTGAATATCGTGAAAACGTTTCGGATTGAAAAGAGAAAGTACGCTGCGGAATTTAAACAAAACACACACAGAACTCAAGTGGTTTTACTTAGTTCGAAGTCGCGTTCGGCTCCTACTCCAAGGCCCACGGTCCTTGACCGTTTACTGCGGACAATTCTATAGTAGCGCAAAAAAGGTTACAGAAATTATTACAATATGAGTGCAATAACTAACCAAATGTACTCTTCGTTACCGACGCCCGGTGTGGATCGTACTTTGGAGCGAAGGGTCATCGTCGGCGCTAGAATGTCAAGAATGGAGTTTGCCGGAGCAGAGCGCTTGAACGAAGAGAGTAGAGGCGTTGGAAAAAGTGATGTCGAAGCCTTAGGGGTCGAGCCCCTTTTATACTGCTCCTGGGGGCGCCCTGGACGCTGGGGGTGGCTGACATGTACCTACGGATCCGAGAAACCTCATCCGCAGCTCGATCAGCGCTTATCCCTCCAGAATCGGCCTCGGAGCTGACGGGGGCGCCCAGGACACTGGGGGTGCCCCGGTTGACTTGGTTTGCTGGCTTCTCGGCTGATTTCACTTCGTTCATAGTTGTTGGAATAGTCATCAAGGTTGGAGCACTATATTCCAATAATCATGATTCAAATATTTGTGGCCCCTGAGGCTATGATATGATGGTAAACGATAGCGTGGATTCGCTAAGCAATGAGAGTTTGAATTTCACGAAAAACATCTTATATTTGTGGAGTTTAAATTATGTGTGACGTTGGACAGTCTGTCATGACCCATCTCTAAAAACCTTTCCATAAATTAATAGAAAATATAAATATTTTTTTTTCAAGTATGTCTACCTTTAAAAGAGAAGTTTTTTTTCATTATTTTATAATTCATCCACCCTATAGATAAACTCTAAAACATCCTTGTAAATGTGAGACATAGTTGTTGGAATAGTCATCAAGGTTGGAGCACTATTCCAATAATCATGATTCAAATATTTGTAGCCCCCGAGGCTATGATATGATGGTAAACAGTATGGTGGATTCGCTAAGCAATGAGAGTTTGAATTTCACGAAAAACATCTTATATTTGTGGAATTTAAATTATGTGTGGCGTTGGACAGTCTGTCATGACCCATCTGTACTTCCTAATCTATCATAGTAACCGGTGGAAAACTTTTACAAATTCAGATCACCTCTAGAATTAATCGAATCGTAAAAATTAGATATCTAAATTATAAAAAAAATTCAAATATTTGTGTTTTGATGTTAAATGTTAAGTTGTGAAAATACAAACAAGTTTGATATAAGTTATTGATACAACAAAGGAAGCCTAAAAAGCTTCTTAACAAGGAAAAGTCCAAATGAGCATTTGCACGAAGTCTCAACGGGTCATGCGTATTAGACACCAGGCAACATGAAAACTCAAAGGGGTGAGGAATCTTTTGACAAAGTGACGTTATGAAGTGAAAAACCTCTTAGTAGGAAAAGGTAAGTCCTAAATAAGTAACTTAGGAGAAAGGAAAAAGACAGATTTGAACTTAGAGGTAAAGTTAGTTGATCAGTCAATAGGAGCGATATCGCCTAGCTTAAGCAGTCCAGTATCGTATCGTCGGTCCCATGATAATTGGAAATAATGAACAAAATGGGATATTCTATTCAGGATAGGATATTTTAAATTTGAGTAAAGTCGACTAATAAGGTATTATCAATCTACTAATAGAACCTCAAATAAAATGTCACAAACTGAACGAGGTATTCAATTCATGGTGTTCTGACTTTAAGTATTAGGTGAGCAGAGAAATCGATCAGGCAATTGACTCATGTGAAATTAGGAATGAGCAAAAATGTTCCTATTCGATCCAAGTTGAGCTCAATCAACTGGGTAATCGACTCATCCAAGTCGACTGATGCAATATACTACTTAAAGAAAAAGCTAAAAACAGAACCATTGATTTGACGATGATTGTCAACCATGGCTTAATCTCTGCCGTTATTATTGGAACAATCGATTGATATCTTTGAGCAGTCGATTGACTAATTCGCCACAATGACAAAAATGATAACAGAATCATTGATTTAACAGTACCTATTATCAATAGCTAGAGCACTCTATTGATGCTGACAAAAATTGTAGAACGGTAATGGAACTCTATGTGGATGAAAGCATTATATAAATAAGGGCTTGGAAATTCTTGTAATATTTCATTTCTTTTCTTCTTTGTACTCGTACACACATCTTTGTAAGAAGATTTCTTCACCTTTAGCTATTGATCAAAAAATAAATATAGAGGTGACTTTTGAGCAGTGATCTATATAATTTATTATTATTACCACATCTTTATATAATTTATTACTACCACAAATAATTAAGACCTTGAGCTTTGAGGGCATAATTATGGGATATTAAAACATTCACATGTCACATACTGATTGTAAAACATCACAAACTAATCCCAGTTTGAATCAAATCCTCGAGTATCAGTTGTAAATAGAATATGCAAATCATTTAGAGTTTGGTAAGAGCACAAACTACAAAGATATATTCTTCAGGAGCTAAAACTTGCTAGAAATGAGCCAGTGCATACGTACATATAATGAGCGAGCAATATCTCACTGATCTAGATCTGTGATTAACTAGGACCATGTAATCTTTTGGAAAAGATGAAGATGAACCAAGAACATAGTATAGTAACATTCCATCGGAGTTTACATATTTGGAGGAAGTTCTTCACCACGATAAACCCTCCAAGGCCCCCAGTAGAACTTGGGCCTCATGATAGGCACAGCTTCACCCGGATGTTCCTCCCAATACTTCTCCTGCTCAAGTTACCAGATAAGCATCAAGTGTTTCTTCTGTTATGGTTAAGAATTACGAGTTTCTTACGATATGGTTAATCAGTAAGAGTTTAGTTTCTTCTGATAGGGATATGTGGTTTGAAAATCAACTTGCATGGGTAAAAATAGCAACATTTAGTGGACTTGCAATGTACCACCAAGTTTTTGCAAAATTAAGGTATTAGAGACCCTTTGTTGATGATCTTAGGTTAGATGGAATTTGAATATCAAATATTAAAATATGGAATCCTTTCGCTAACAATTCTGACCAAAAACCAAATAATAGCAAAATAATTCAGCATAACAGAAGGGTCAAACGCTACAACCTAGAATAAGGAATGCCAAACGTATTTCTTCTAGATAAATAAGCCATGGCCTACCTTATAAAGCTGCTCGATTATGGCGGAACCAATAACCCCAGTGTAGAAGGCAGCAACATAGACTAGGATTAGAGGCGTGAAGGACTTTGGACGACGATAAGGCTCAATCATGTCCCATAGAACAGTCTTTTCCCATTTGTAGAACTGTCAGTCGGCATACATTCTCCATAACTTGCTGGCCATCTACAACCAAAAATAAGGCAAACATATGTGAACAAGATTTTAATATTATCTTCTCATCTTTAAAAAAAAAGCCTATAAATTTGTAATCAATTGCATAAACTACTTTAAATTCAAATTGAAATGGTAAGCATTCGTCTGATGAAAAAATTGCCTGAAATAGGCTAAGATTCATTTATTAATGATCACAACACAATTACAACCTCTGCCAATAGAAATGGCAGCGATCAGATATCTAGAGGCCCATTTTCTAGCAAATAATTTGTTGACCTTTTATTGTATACAAATGGTAAACAAGGATAATCTTTCAATACATATGATCACATAATATTATGCTCCACTAAAGTCTATCTAACAACCAATAAATATTGCCTATTATAGAACTGACAAATTAAACAAAGATCCATGGTATCACAATAAAAAAAATCTATAATCGTAACAACTCAGAGAAGTACACTAGATCAGTGTGCATAAATATGAACGGATGAATACAAAAAATTAAAAAAAAATAGAGGATCAGCAACAGGTTAAACAATAATTCTATACAGACATATTTGAGTCTTTATCACCTAAAATTATCAGTTGATCAATAACTCATAATTGCTATGTTGCACATAGTGAAAATGTAGAATAATTTGACATATTATTTACATGACAGAGTTGTTAATGGCATTGTTTATGTTAATAATTTATATATAAACTAGCATTTACCAGCGGCAATTAACGGAAATAGGCATTTTGTGTCCATTAAGGCATATTACGAATTATATTGACCTTGTTTAGATTGGTAGATGAGAGACACAAGTAAGCCATGTTAGTATCACACTTGTATTGATTAATGTTAAATATTCGATGCAAAAGTATTGGACTACTAAACGGGCAACAATAATGTGTGCTGAACACATGATAGTTGTAATTGCACTTGTCATTAGTTTATAATTACAATACTTCTAATGCTACAATTGCACTTCCATTGATAGTTGATGTGCATACGTTTCTACTTAGCAATCCACATCTTTTTCTATTTGTGGTTGGCACCCATAGATCTTTAGAAGAATGATTATTACATGCCACAATGTTATCAAGGCGATGAACACTCAAAAATGTCTATATGGAAGAAATAATGGTTTAGTTGAATAGATGAATCCATACTTATAACCCATGAAGCTAAGGCTGCATTTGGTATGTTTGTTTTTCATTTTCATTTTTCACATAAAATGCGATTTTCCAGAAAACGTGTTTGGTTTGCATTTTCTAGACTTATTTTCAAGAAAAAGATATAACATTTTCTGAAAAACTAGAAAATGAAATAAAAAACGCTCCCTAATAGTTCCAGGGAACTCACAAACATTTCAAGAATGCAAACGATCATAGTGCAAGGATAACTGATAAGGATTCAGCACTGGTACTATAGGCTGAACACTCAGCCCTAAAGATACTTACTGCTCAACCTAATTTTCTAAGATTCAATTACAGCATTTAACATGCAAATCATGGTTGCCCGACGGTAAACCAACCAGGAAAAAGGTGTATCAGATCCAAAAAGAAAGACGAGAGAGTAGTGATCTAGTTTACCCTCGCCTGTCCAACCCGTGAACATCAAACGGCTAAAAAAAGAGAAGAAAAGGACGAGCAACTCAACAAAGAAAGGCTAAAGAGTGCCGATTTAGCTTACCCTTGTCGATCTCCACGAATTCAGATAGATGGAAGGCAGTTGACGAGCCGGTGCAGGGGGATATAGGGGTCCTCGCCGGAGAAGAAGGCAAGGAGGATATTTAGGGTACTTGCTTGATGAGCTTCCTTTGAGTTGCTTCCAGAAGTCTTTTCATCCCACTATTTCCTTTTGTTTGAGTTTCCCTTCCAGTTCTGCGGGTTACCCTGAGATTTCTGGACTGCTACTTGCTTTTGTTGCATCCTGGTGGCCTTTATACTGTTTAAGTAGTGCTCAGTGATCAAAATACTACTTATCAGTTCTTCGGAGGTCTGCGACCTATTAACACCGCTGGTCACATTTAAGGCTATCTCAGGCCTTAACATCTTGAGCATTAGCAAAGTGTGGGAGGACGCACTCAGGAGAATGTCGTCAAGGCATGAGTGGGTCCTATATCTGTGGAGTAGAAGGGCATATGGCCAAGGCTTGCCCTACCAAAGCAAATCCGCCTCCACCACAGCTTATTCAGTATGGGAGAAAGTCTGCACAGTTGCACCCAATGCAACCAGCACTGGAAGGACCCTACATCAGTCAAAGGAGAGTGGAAGCCTCACCAGTCCCGACCAACGCCGGGATTTTCGCCATCACCAAGGAAGAGGTGGCAAATTCTCCTACCGTGGTCACAGGTTGAATACTCATCTTATCTCATTATGCTAGTGTGTTATTGGATACTGGTGCAACATATTTTTTTGTGTCTATATCATTCTCTAAGAAGCTAGGAATTCCACCAGAACAAAATATTAAAGTTGAACTGAACCAAACATCATCAATAACAATAATCTTCATTCCAAGATTTGAACCAAATACTACCAATGTAATCATGATCCTCATTACCATTGACCCCTCAATGAATCTCATTATCATTCTAATTAATAAATTTGAATCAAATGCCCTCTAAATATCTAATAGATATGAGAATGAGTATGGGGATGAACCTAATAAATGAGAATGAGTACATGGAATATAAAATCCTACCAAATCCTAGTCCTACCCTCTTAAACCGATTAGCCAATTATTTTTTATTTACAAAATATTTTAAAAATAATAATTTTTGAAAAAAAAAAAGAAGTAAAAAAGTATATTATGATGCAAATACCAAATTAAATTTTAAAATATGGATTTGTATTTAATTTGATGTTTTTAAAAATAAAACGTTTGATCCGAATTTATCTGTTTGAAATTTTAAAGGTTATTTATTTATATTTTTAAAATAAATGATCATGATGTATCTATCTTTTTTTTTCTCCTACTACACCAACAGGGTTTTGATCATTGAAATCTGAGGTTGGGTGCAGGGCTTAAATGAAATAAACGTTCGAATAAGTTTGGTATTTAGCTTGGTAAGAGTTTATTTATGTTTATTGAATATATACAAAAATAATTAAACAATAAGTTTGAATAACTCGTTAAACTAAATAAATAAGCTTGAACACATATAAGTTCAGCTCGTTATTATTCGTAAACAACATTCGTGAACGTTCATGAACAATATTCATAAACAATATTCACGAACCATATTTATTAATAAAACTCTTATTAATAAACTAAATAAACAAAAAATATAATATAATAAATAAATAAATTTAAATTGTCAAGCTCAATAAATAATCAAACAAATAAAAGTTTCAAATAATCAAAAAGCTTGAATTGAGAACTTGATAATATCTAAACAAACCAAGCTTGAACCAAGCTCAAGCCAAACTTGAATTAAGAACTCAATAATATTTAAACAAATCAAGCTCAAGCTAAGCTTCAAACAAGCTCAAACATATAAATAAAAATAAATAAAGTCAAGCTTAATCAATCATTTCAAAGGCTTAATTTTTTTTAAGCTCGACTCGGCTCGATTTGACTCGGTTACATTATCAAATAAGCTCGAACACTCCAAAACTCGGCTCAACTCGACTTGACTTATTTACCGCTCTAGCTGGGTGCCTACTTGCCTCTTGTAATATATCTATAGCAATTAACTATTCATTTGGGTACATATATGATCCGGTCGGGTGGGGACTCGGTCGAGTAAGGTAGGAAGCCCGGTCGGGGGGGGGGGGGGGGGGACTCGGTCGGGTAAGGACAGTCGGGCGCAAATGGTGTTAACCTAGCCTGATAAATGCACTGGAGAATACGTGGATCCAGTACGAGCGGTGATATCCGGTCGGATATCCTGGTCAGCAGAACCCAACCTAGAAGGTATAGCGGGTGGACGAAACCACGCGACCCCCCCTGAAAAATCGGATATCGAGGGTGTAGCTGACTGCCGGGCGAACGGTCCCGACCGGACGGCTCGATCGCCCCTGCCAATGTGATCACACCCCGCTCTAAGTGATTCACAAGTCTGTGGTCGACCATCCGGTCGGGCATACCTGACTGGCCGGTCGGACGGGTAGGTACCGGGAACGGTCGAACCCACTCAGGCGACTGACCCACCCAAGAGCCGTTGATAGCTGAGAGGCCGAGCCCCTCCGTGTGACCACTTTCGATCGGTCGGCCAGATCCTGATGGATTCACAGCTACATAACAGGACCAGCCCGAGTGGTCGCACTGTCTAAGTCGTTTAATTATGATCAAACTCTTTCAAATACAACAAGATCTTCCAAATCTTCTCATTATGAGGAAAAGACATCTGTCATAATCATGTCTTTTCAGAGTATCAGACATTAATGAGGATGAAAGTGAAAGCCTGAACAGACTTTTAGGCGGCAGTGCCAGACCCTCGAGGAGACTAAGACTGCCAGGTGATTATGTCAAAAGATTGACTTTTAATGAGATAAGACAACCCCGACAAGACAGGGACCTCCCCCTTCCCTATATAAAGCCCCTTGGTGCTTCAGAGAAAAGATTCAACTGTTGAAACAATTCCTCTTCATCTTCTGCATCCTTTGTCCTACCTACTGGCCTTTGATCCCAACCTGAACACCACTGTAACTCGTCTATTTGATCGAGCCATCTGAGTGAGAGCCCTCTCCACTTATCGACAGGATCAAATTTGGTGTCGTCTATGGGAAGTTTCTGCCTGATCGAAAGATGAAGATGGGTGACTCCAACAAGGTGACAATTACACTCTCACAAGAAGACTTCGAGTTGCTGGTGGCCGCTAAAGCTAAAAAAAATTAGTAGCCGAACAGAGGACTGACTGCCGCCCAACTCAGGAAGGTCCCTCCGAGGCGACTGCTCGTGTTGGCACAGAAGGCGAGGCTCGCCTGGGTGGTAGTCCCTACTTCCCCCAAGCGCTCTTCGACCGACGAAGGGTGCGGGACAGTCTGACCCACTGGAAGTCTCTTCCAGCCAGGCAAGGCTCAACAAAGGGAAGGCCCCGGCTATCCAAGCTCCAGCTGATCGCACCGGATTCCCCTTCTCTAGCCAAGTCCTTCAAGAACCAGTCCCCAAGCACTTCCGACTCCTGTCTATTCCAGAATATGGAGGAGTCGCATATCCTGAAGAGCACCTAATGAAGTTTGAGAATGCGACCTTGCGACATCAATACACGGATGGCATCAAGTGTCGAGCGTTCCTGACCACCCTGGTAGGGCCCGCTCAATGCTGGTTCGACAGACTCCCGGAAGGGTCTGTGCGAGAATTCGCCGACTTCAAGAGACTCTTCCTCCAGCATTTTGCAAGCAGCAAAAGACATCACAAAACATGCCTCAACCTCTTCGCCATAAAACAGAGTCCTAAAGAGTCCTTATGGGCTTATATCAAAAGATTCAACCAGGTCGCACTTGACGTGCCCACTGCTACCTCAGAAGTGTTGATTAGCACCTTTGCCCAGGGTCTACAAGAAGGAGAATTCTTCAGGTCGCTGATACGCAAACCCCCAAAGGACTTCGAGAGCCTCCTGGGCAAGGCTGCCAAGTATGTAGGCGTGGAGGAAGCACAAGCCGCTCGACGTCGGGAAGTCGGGCCTCTACCTGTGGCTCCTCATAATCAGAAGACAACGCCTCCTGGGGGACCCCTCCGTAGTCCCCGAGCCATGGGGCAGAGAGACGGAACCGAGCGAGGCATAGTTCAACAAGTGGCCCAGGGGTGCCTCCCCAACAGGTGGCAGCCCTACTGTTCGTTTCATCACAGCCACACTTACAACACCCAAGATTGTTGGCAGGTCGGGCGGGGGGCAAGCTCGCCCCGACCCAGGGACCCCTAGGGGGGCTTCTCAGGGAGGAGACCGAGGCCGAGGAAGTTCACAAATAGAAAGGCGAGAGGCGGACACCCAGGCGACTGTCCCGATGGCAAGGCAATTATTCCCGACCCCTGACTCTCTGATAATTATCATTTTGTTGATTAATTTAGGCTCTCAAATCCATGTTTTGATCCCTTTTTATATGTCTATGTTTGCATTTACATTAGGTTCCATGATATATGTCTATTTTAGCTTTTGGATTCAATTCTTTCTATATTTGAGGTATTTTGGCACTAAAACTTGAATCTAATTTTGTAGGTATTGAATGATCATGGACCTAGATCGGATTTATCGAGTTGAGCCAGAATTGGATTAGGATCAAGACAATCGAGAGATGGATTAATATGAGCCGTCCGATCAAGAAACGGGGTGATCTGAGTCATCTGTTAGCTTCTGATCAATCCGAGCCCGAGATAGAGTTAATCAAGTCCATAGATCAAGATTTGAAGCTTTGAACCAAATCAGAGTCCATCTGACCATCGGATCAAGCTTAAGGGGAGTCTCAACCATCCATTCAAAAGAAAGGGAGATCTGAGCCATCCGTCGCAGATTTGATTGATCCAAGCTAAGGAGGAGCAGATCCTGACCCTTGATGGAGATCTGGAAGGTTTGAGATCAATCTGAGATGATCCAACCGTTGGATGAGGCGAGGATGATCACAGTCATTCATTGCTAACTAATAAAACAGAACTCCTCTGCCAGATCGGGTTGTCGTCGCCAGATCGCGAGTTCTTCAGTTTTGCATATGTTCTTCATCGTTTTATTCCTAGTTTTCTTCTCCGATCGCGCGGCCAACATCGAATTCGTCTGTTTTCAAGGTTTTGGATCATCGAGGTAGTTTTCTTGTTCAGTTTGTTAACCAATTTCTCAGCTGAAGGAGCTCAGTGAGGGTTTCGCCGGGACTCTGTCCACTGATCGATTCCAATGATCGTTGTTGTCTTCATCGAGCCGATGCAATCAGAGCTTTAGAGGGGTTCTCCGAAGTGATCGAGGGTGTTTGAGCGAGATCGACACTCGGCGTATCAAGAAGGAGTAGATCGCGGATGATTTCAGTTTCTGATCGTTCACTGCGATCGGACAAAGTCACTTCTGATCGGTTCCCAATCCGATCAGAAGAAGACCTGATCGGTCCCATGACTGATCAGAAGAAGACCTGATCGGTCCCGTGACCGATCAGGAAGGCCAATTCGCAGCAAACTGATCCAGGGAGCTTTTCTTCGCTGATTTTTGAGTTGGAGAGTTTCTAGCTCAACTTTTGTGTGCCGGCAAAGGGAAGTCTTGACAATGAACTGATTTGATGTTCAAATTTAGGATAATTTTGGTTTTAAGCTCTTATTTCTTCAAGTTGTTTTAGATTGTTTCCATTACACTTCAAGTCAAGTTCTTAAGCAAAGTTTTGATCTAGTTTTCATTATTCTGCAATTAGTTCCTTGCAATTAGTTCTCTGCAATTAATTCCCTGCATTTAAGTTTAGTTCTTAAGTTTTAATTCAATAGTTTGAAATCGAATTGCTTAGTTTTTCCAATAGGTTAAGAGTAGTTCTTGCAATTTCCTAATTCACTCCATGCTTTAGCTAAGTTCATCCTATTTCATACTGTCATTTCCTCATCGCAAAAACCCCCAATTTACTAGAAAACCCAAATCATCAAACGACAACAATTTCAAGCTTGGATTAAACATCTTAACTAGTCCTTGGAAAAAATACGACTTGAGACCCCTATACTACATTTAACTTTGTTAGCTAAGGGTTTTTAACTTATAAATATCTAAATTTGAGGTTCATTCGTGACACTTGATATTGGGCAGCACATCACTCTCCTAGGCAAGGAGAAGTCAACGAAGAACAGGAGAATCAACAGAACGCAGTGCAGGGTTCGATCAACGTTATCTCAAGTGGCCCTACCTATTGGGACACCAACCGAGCCCGGAAGTCTCAGGTCAGGCGCCTGGAGATTCACTAGGTAGGGAGCAGCTCTGCTCAAGCCAGAGGACCGCAAATCAGTTTTGGCCCTCAAGATTTACAAAGGATGGAAGTTCCACATGACGATGCATTGGTTATTACAACTATCATAGCCAACTACCAGGTTCACTGAACCATTGTGAACACTAGTAGTTCAGTCAATATCTTGTACAAGAAAGCGTTCAAACAGTTGCATATTGAAGCTAGTGAACTACAACCTGTAGCCACACCCCTCTTTGGGTTTACAGGGAACGAAGTTCAAACGATCGACCAGATCAAGTTGGCCATCTCACTCGAGGAGGAGCCCTTGAAGAGAACCCAATGGTCGACCTTCCTGATAGTGGACGCGCCATTGGCCTATAATGTCATCCTGGGAAGACCGACCCTCAATGAATTCAGGGTCGTGGCATCCACATTCTATCTAAAGGTTAAATTCCCGGTCGGAGATCAAGCAGGAGAAGTAAAAGGTGATCAGAAGGTAGCACGCCGGTGCTACGTGGACGACGTTCGAACTGAAGTACGGAAGGCGTTCCGAGCTCCGCCAGCCAGCTGTAACATGGTTCAGCCCTCCCCCTGGGCTGAGTTGAGAGAACAAAGGGAGGAAGTTCAGCTTCTTCCCAGCCGAGAAGAAATGAAAGTGAAGATAGCACCAGAGCTGGAACCCAACCTTAAGCAGCAGCTAGTGAAATGCTTAGCAGAGAACCAAGATGTGTTCGCATGGTCGGCTCGAGATTTGAAGGGCGTCCGACCAGAGGTCATGAAGCACAAGTTGCATGTCTACCCTGACGCAAGGTCGGTGAAGCAGCGGAAGAGGGACTTTAGTCCCGAACAAAACAAGATAATTCAGGCCAAGGTGGACAGACTCTTGGAGGCGGGACACATTAGAGAAGTGCAGTTTCTGACCTGGTTGGCCAATGTGGTGCTGGTGTCCAAGCTGGAGAATAAATGGAGGGTCTGCATAGACTTCAGAGACCTCAACAAAGCATGTCCCAAAGACTGTTACCCACTCCCTCGAATTGACCAGATGGTGGACTCTACAGCCGAGAGTGAGCTTATCTGCATGCTGGATGCCTACCAAGGGTACCACCAAGTGCCACTATCCCCTAATGATCAGGAAAAGGTCAGTTTCATCACATCCGAGGGAACCTATTATTACACAGTCTTGTCGTTCGGACTGAAGAACGCGAGGGCTATATATCAATGGTTGATGAACAAAGTGTTTAAGGAGCTGCTGGAAAGGAACATTGAGGTATATGTGGATGACATCCTCATCAAGTCTCTCTTGGTGGCAAACTTAATAGCAGATGTGGAAGAGACCTGCTGCACCCTGAGAAGGTATGGTCTGAAACTGAATCCGGCCAAATGTTTATTCGGAGCAAGAAGCGGGAAGTTCTTGGGTTACATTCTGACTGAGCGGGGTATCGAGGCTAACCCTAGCAAAGTGAAGGCTCTGTTGGACATGCCACCACCCAAGAACCTAAAGGAAGTTCAACAGCTGACTGGGAGGATCACAGCTCTCTCTCACTTTATTTCCCGGTCGGGTGATCGCAGCCTGCCCTTCTTCAAGATCCTGCGCAAGGCCACTAAGTTTCAATGGGATGCCGAATGTGACCGGGTCTTTCAAGAATTGAAGTCTTTTCTTGTCAGTCTGCCTGTCTTAGCCAAGCCTGAGGAGGGAGAGATTCTGTATGTATATCTTTCAGCCACGGAAGGAGCAGTGAGTACAGTGCTTGTAAAACAAAAGGAGGCTGAACAATAGCCCATTTACTTTTTCGAGCATTTGCTAAAAGAAGCCGAGTGTAGGTACAATACACTCGAGAAGTTAGCTTATGTTCTTATGTTGGTTGCTCGGCGCTTGCGCCCTTACTTCTTGGCTCATCCCATTCGGGTGATAACCAATAGCACCCTCGGAAGAGTATTAATCAACCCGGAGGCGTTCGGCCAAATGATCAAATGGACCACGGAGCTAAGCGAGTATGACATCCAATATCTGCCTCGGACTGCTATTAAGGCTCAGGCGTTAGCTGATTTTTTTAGCGAGCTTCACACTGAGGAAGAAGAAGAAACATGGAAGGTCTATGTAGACGGCTCGACCACTCGGTCAGGAAGCGACATTGGGATTCTATTGATTTCTCCAAAGGGAGATCATCTCCACTTGGTCGTGCGGTTGGAGGATCGAGCTACCAATAATAAGGCAGAGTATGAAGCCCTCTTGGCTGGATTACAAGCTGGTCAGCACGTCGGAGCTGCTCGAGTCATGCTTCACTCAGATTCTTAGCTTGTGACTCGGCAGCTAACTGGACAGTTCAAGGTAAACAGTGAGCGGTTGCAAGCCTATGTCAATGCATATGAACAATTGAAAGCTGGGTTTCAGGAAGTACAAATACTTCAGATCCCTCGGGAGGACAATTTGAAAGCCGATGAGCTAGCCAAGATAGCTGCCATCACTCCTTAGGTCTTCCCTCATCCTTCACCTCAAGTTATGCTAGTGGCTCAGATCGAGAGGGAGACAGACACGAAGGTTGAAGGGGACTGGAGAGCCCCGCTCATATCCTATTTGCACAGGCCACTCTCCCGACTCACCTTGAGAAAGCTCGCTTATTGAAGAAACGGGCAGCCTGGTTCACCTTGGTGGCGGATACCTTATATAAGCGAGCCTTCTCCCGGTCGTTACTCAAGTGCTTAGGAGAAGAAGATGCAGATTATGTACTAAGAGAAATACATATGGGATCCCGTGGCAGTCATCCGGGAGGTCGGTCAATGGCTCGGAAGATACTGCTAGCAGGATTCTTCTGGCCAACACTTCAAAAGGATGCGGATCAAATGGTCACCTCCTGCATCTCCTGTCAAAAGCACCAAAGCATTTCTCATCGGCCAGTCGAGGTTTTGAGGGCATCCACTGTGTCTTTCCCTTTCGATCAGTGGGGTATGAACATAGTAGGGCATTTTCCTATCGCAGCTGCTCAGAAGAAATTCCTACTGGTGGCTGTGGATTATTTCTCTAAGTGGGTGGCAGCAGAGGCTCTAGCTCGGATCACCAAACAAGCGGTCATCAAATTCTTATGGCAAAATATTCTATGTCAGTATGGGATACCACACAAGCTGGTCTCGGATAATGGTCGGTAATTCCAAGTCTGGAAGATCCAACAATGGTGCACAACCTATGGAATCAAGCAAGCATTCACTTTAGTAGCTTATCGCCAGAGCAACGGTCAAGCGGAGGTCGCCAATCGGGGAATCTTGAGAGGCCTCAAGACCAAGCTGGATCATATGGGCGGGACATGGGTCGATGAGCTGCCTAGCGTCCTATGGGCTTTGCGAACCACTCCCAAAGAAAGCTCTGGTTGTACCCCTTTTCAGCTGGTATATGGAAGCGAGGCGGTAGTCCCAATGGAAGTAGGGTGTGAATCCGATCGGAGGCATATTTACGGAGAAGATAATGCAAAGAAGAGGCATTTGGAACTAGACTTGATCGAGGAGATCCGAGACAAGGTAGCAGTCCGAATGACTGCGTACCGACAGAGGATGCAACGAAGGTACAATCAGAAGATCATACCCAGGAATTCCGGGTCGGCGACCGCGTATGGAAGAGAGTCAAGCCAGTTGGGAAGGTAAGTAAGCTGGAGCCCGAATGGGGAGTGTTAGGACCAAAAGGAATTTAGATATCTCCACAATGGTATGATATTGTCCACTTTGGGCCTAAGCCCTCATGGTTTTGCTCTTGGGCTCTCCCAAAAGGCCTCATGCCAATGGAGATATCTTTTTTCCTTATAAGCCTATGATCTTTCCCATGTGTTTTCGATGTGGGATTATGTTTGCAACCTTGCAACCCCAACAATCCCCCCTCAAACAAAGGACCACAAGCCCCCCCTCAAGCGGAAACCCTTTCCATTTGATGTCCGATCCTCAACCCACCAGGACTTTCTGCCCCTCGGTCCACCCGACCTACTAGGACTTCACCGCCTAGCCGCAACTAGGACTTCTCTGCCTGGTGTCTGGTCCTCTTGATCAAGACACGGGAGCCCATACATCCTTTATTCAAGGCTTAACCCACATGGTTAGATCTGGATCATTGCTCTAGTTTGTGCTTCTTCAGGCGGTTAGTCCAGTGAAGAGCAACCTGGCTCTGATACCAATTGTTAGGACCAAAAGGAATTTAGATATCTCCACAATGGTATGATATTGTCCACTTTGGGCCTAAGCCCTCATGGTTTTGCTCTTGGGCTCTCCCAAAAGGCCTCATGCCAATGGAGATATCTTTTTTCCTTATAAGTCTATGATCTTTCCCATGTGTTTTCGATGTGGGATTATGTTTGCAACCTTGCAACCCCAACAGGGAGGACCCTTCCTGGTGGTCGGGAAGCTAGGGTCCGGTGCTTACTACTGCAAGACGCTCAAGGAAAGAGGCTTGGGAGACCCTGGAGCGCCATATATTTAAAATTGTATCATGATTAAAACTTGAGCAATCCTTGTAATAGTATGTTATAAACGTAATGATGATGCTCAGGATATCCAAAGCTCGGAGTCCAGACACTCGCTCAGGTGAGTTATAAGTGGGCTTGCTCCCACCCACCCGCCGACCTCGGTGCCGGTCGGGCGTGGTTGTCCACGCTCGGTGGGGTGAGTCGAGCGGCGTCCAAACTCGTTCACACGAGTTATAAGTGGGCTTGCTCCCACGCACCCACCGAGCTCGGTGCTGGTCGGGCGGAAAATGGCTCAGCCGGAAAATGTACAAAACTGCCTCGCTCAGCAAGCGGTCGGCATGGAAGTGGAGCCCCTCGATCTTGGAGAAAGCCAGTTGGAACGCCGGCTCCGAGCGATAGCTTTTGGGCATATATGGCTGAGTGGGTAGGTCCTCTACCCATTCGGTGGGCCAATTCGGGGTCGGGGTCATATTCACATAGAAGAAGTGGGATTTCCATCCCTTATTAGAAGAGGGAACTTTATATAAAAAAACTGATTTGGCTTGGGCCTGGAAGAAAAAAGTTGCCCGGCTCTTGCTTTTTAGGATAATAGAAAAAGTGGAAAACCCTAGGGTCGAGAGCGATGCGATATGTGGAGAAGATAACTACAGTACCGCATAGGATCCAAACAGAGTTCAGGGCCAGTTGGGAAAGCGGTATTTGAAAATACCTACAGACTTCTTTTATAAAGGGATGAATGGGGAATCTCAGCCCGACCAAATAAGTGGTCTCTGAAGATGGCAAAGTAACCTAAGGGAGGTAGGTGTGGTCGATCGCGGCGAGTAGGAAGGGTCAGGAGGTGGTCTTTAGGGATCTGGTATTCCGACCGGAGGGTCTCGAGATGGTCATGGGTCAGGGTCGAGACGGTGGTGGTATACCACAAGCCGACCGAAGAGGTTGACTCAGCCATTGGGTCGAGGTCAGAAACTGTAATTATGAAATCAGACGAGGGAAAAGAGTACCTAGGGATCGGGCAACCGGAGGTGAAGAAACGAAGGTGGTCGGAGCTTGCCGGAAACAACAAAGAGTCGGGACGCACGGTGGGCAGGTGGCGGAGGTCGGAGAGGAGAGGAAGTGAAAACAAAAAGTAACCGAGGAAGGTGAGAATGGCAGAGGTACGCCTATTTATACTACGGTGAGACTCATGAGAGCCGTCGGATGGACGGGGTGAAAAAAGCTGGAGAAGATCTCGACCGTTGGTTTCCCGCCTTTACCGATGCTTCGAGACCCTCGCCCTGACGCCACACGAGTCTGATAGGTGACGCCTCATTGCCAGGGAGCTCCAGTCGGAGCAGGACGCGTGGCAAGGGCGTTAAATGTTGATATGACTAAGGATTCGACCCATAATGATTGAGATTCGGGGGCCATAACGAGCACAAGGACCGTGACGATAGGAAGGTCCGACCGGGCGAATAGCCTAGTCAGTCGGACTCATTGCCTCCTTCAACTAGACTTGAAAGGGAGGCTTGTGATCCGGTCGGGTGGGAACTCGATCGGGTGGGGACTCGGTCGGGTAAGGTAGGAAGCCCGGTCGAGTGGGGGCTCGGTCGAGTAAGGACAGTCGGGCGCACATGGTGTTAACCTAGTCTGATAAATACACTGAGGGATACGCGGATCCAATCCGAGCGGTGATATCTGGTCGGATGATCCTGGTCAGCAGAACCCGACCTAGAAGGTCCAGTCGGGTGGACGAAACCACGCAACCCCCCCTAAAAAATCGGATACCGAGGGTGTAGCTGACTGTCGGGCGAACGGTTCCGATCGGGCATGCCCGACCGGGCGGCTCGATTGCCCCTGCCAATGAGATCACACCCCCGCTCTAAGTGATTCACAAGTCTGTGGCCAACCGTCCGGTCGGGCATACCCGACTGGCCGATCGGACGGGTAGGTACTGGGAACGGCTAAACCCACTCAGGCGACTGACCCGCCCAAGAGTCGTTGATAGCCGAGAGGTCGAGCCCCTCCGTGTGACCACTTTCGGTCGGTCGGCCAGATCCTGATGGATTCGCAGCTACATAACAGGACCAGCCCGAGTGGTCGCACTGTCTGAGTCGTTTAATTATGATCAAACTCTCTCAAATACATCAAGATCTTCCAAATCTTCTCATTATGAAGAAAAGACACCTGTCATAATCATGTCTTTCTAGAGCATCAGACATTAATGAGGAGGGAAGTGACAGCCTGAACAGACTTTTAGGCGGCTGTGCTAGACCCTCAGGGAGACTAAGGCTGCCAGGGGATTATATTAGAAGATTGACTTTTAATGAGATAAGACAGCCCCGACAAGACAGGGACCTCCCCCTCCCCTATATAAAGCCCCCTTGGTGCTTCAAAGAAAAGATTCGGTTGCTGAAACAATTCCTCTTCATCTTCTGCTTCCTTTGTCATACCTGCTAGCTTTTGATTCCGAAATGAATACCACTGTAACTTGTCTTTCTAACCGAGTCATTTGAGTGGGAGCCCTCTCCACTTGTCGACAGGATCAATATACATCTCTAAACTTTCCTTGTTCAAATGACTTCTATTATCATCTCTATAGTAGGGCATAACTTAAAAGGTACGGGCAAACACAAAAATTATTATCAGTATATCACAAGTCATAAGAACTGAAATATAATAAATGAAAGTTATTTTTTCTACCAATATAACATATTTAACTCATTAGTTTCATCATGAAAATCTCTGACTGAATTTCTACTTTGTCGGCTTAAACATGCATTATGTATTAAGGGGATGTTTTTACAACTCTGCCAGATCTTCCATGATTTACCTTCTCAACAGCCTAAAAGATTGTGATGCGATTGAATTCACACAAATAATTGGACGCGCAAGGCCTCCCACATGAAAATTACATTGACAACAGGACGAACAAGAAGAACAGTTGTTGCCAGCCGAGCCACGTTTCTCTTGTGATCTTGTTGGTTAGTAAAACGAGACGCGGCTAAAATGCCAAGTGCGCTCTCTCACACTTCCCCACTCCATCCCAATCTTATCAAGTCCATCATTGCGTGGTCCTGACTGCTGACTCATGGACAGCAACTGCTCACACTTTTGTGTCATGCTCACGTTTATCTTCAAAATTCAATCCTCTCCCAGTGGTATCCAACTCGATGGCTAAACTTCACTTTCTGCCTTTCCTAACTCACATGAACAGAGAGGAAGACAAAGATGGATAAAGATTTCGAGACAAAATTTGAAATAAAGCCATAAAGATAGCTCACAGATTACAAACTGACACCAAACTTCAGGAGTTAACAGAGAATGTTATTAACCATAGCAAAATATCTTTAGAACAGATTGAATTCCTCATGCAGGAACCACAACTACTTAGCAGACCCGAACAGGTAAAAAAAGCATGAGCCTGCGTTGCTCTTGCTCAATCTCTTCTACTATAATCATCATAGAGATTAGCGAGAGGATAGCACTTCGAGAAATAATTCAGAACACTAAATTAGTACAATCACTTCCATTTCTTCATCCCTGAGCAGTTACTAGGCTCTTCTCCTCAATGTCCTGAAAGAACCATGGATTTAGATGAAGAGGGAGTATTGGATTTGCTGGAGTTTTCTCAGAAGAAGCATCATGAAGATTTGGAACAGCAACTGGTGCTTTGGGAGTATAATTGAAGGAGAGATCTCCGTTCGCAGCCAATGCCATAAGTTCTGACTCCTCCAAGCCTTTTGCAGGACACAGGCTGCACCTATCGGCATTGTGCTTGGCCAATGCATCTTTGAATTTCTTAATCTGTATTTTTTTTTAGAAAAATATGTCAAAATCAGAATTAAAAAGAGGAAAAATGCTTAAGGAATTCGAGTACAATGATCTAGTATTAATGCTATATTGTGATGACCAATGGAGTAAAAGAATGGAACGCAGGGAAGGAAAGATGGATAAGGATTCTGGATATTACAGTTGCATTTGTGCAGCTGAAGCTGCAGAGGCGGCCTTCTGCTCCCCGGTAAAATTTAAAAAAGGGGAGAACATGAACGTTTAAGCTGTAACACATGGACTTATGTTGCTCATGGTTTATTTGTAGAAACAGGACATTAGGGTTCATCTCTGCAAACTGGCAAATCTGCACATGAAAAGATGATCAATCTACAGAAATCCCTAATTAAGATTTACACAGCAAGATCATCACCACTCTATTATACCTTTGGGTGGAGGGCCCGGCAGCCTCCACATCCAGGGGAGAAGAAATCTACAATGACAAGTTTGTCGCCAGCTTCCGATAAAGTGTCGACTAGATCCAGTGCTGAATCGATCACCTTCATGTTGGGATGGAGAAATTTTTCCCACCATTTCACAGATTTTCTAACAGAAAGAGACATCTACAAAAGAAGATTCAGAATTAACGTCATAACTAGGGTTTGAGAAAACAAACCGAGAAACATATTAGAATCACAAAAGGAAATTATATATATATTTTTAAAATGTATGAAGTACTGACTAAAAAAATGTGAAGCTGTAATTTTCCAGATCAAGATTAGGAAAAGAAACAGGAAGCGACAGGGTAGAAAAAGAACCCTCCTGAAATGAAAGATTTGAACGTTTGCTCGTGGAGAAGAAACAACAGATTTTCGAGCATCTACTGACCTTTGCAGAGATGGAACCGTGGTTTCGGCTCCCTAAGGGCTTGCCTCTCGGCGATCCAACAACCAACCTTCTTCCAAGGAAGCCACTCCAAGACCGCCCGAACTCAACAGCACTAGAGGAACCACGGCGAAGCTCCAAGGAAGCGTCCCTCCTCGTATAGCAGGAAAGACACATGCCCTTGCCCAAAGCTTCCACTGCCATTGATTACAGTCGACAGAGCAGATGAACAGAGATCTGGGAGTCAAATTAAGCGAAGACGGGAGTAGACGAGCGGAAGAGGGTCGGGGAATAAAAAGGCCGCAGCAAATAGAAACCGGTCAGATGCGGCGACCACCCTAGTTTTTGATACTTGTTCTTACATTCCATTTTCTCCTCGCGAATCGTATCCGTTAATCAAGACCATTGGGTCCGCGCTGGACTAAACGGACGGTGGGTAAGAGTTAAAGCGCGTTAAATTCAACCGGATGCAATTGTGGATGAGGCACGGAAAAATAAAGATAAAACCGTCGGCGATGACCGACGGGCTACCCCAGAATTCACCCACCACGCCTCTGTGGGGGCCGTGAGCAACGTTTCCATCCAGAAACCGAATTATATTGTCGAGTGGTCATGATATTTGTGGTACAACGACGTGCGAACTTTTTGACGTGCGGTTAAGGTTGGCATGAGGACGGCAGTCAGGGGAGAGAGAGATATTTTTTATTGTCATGCTCCCAACATGCCAACCTCCAATGATACCCGGGACAAGGGACCGGGATCATACTTGGACTAGTCAATTGTGAATCGGGTACGTTTTGGGTGGTCTTGGTAATGTAAACGTCGTCATTCTTTATTTATAATTAGGTTGTTTTTTTTTAGGTTGAAACGAGGAAAATGAGTGGACTTCTTGGAAACCAGGGAGACGCCCAAAACAGAAAAAAGCGGGAAAAAAATGATGCTAGTTACAGCAGAATCGCGTAGAGAAGATAAACAATGAAATTCTGATATAAGTTAGGATCACCACTTCCGAATTGGATATAGTGACATCGATTCATGATTGAAGGTGAGAAAACTAAGAATTGGATACAGTACAAGCATCATCAAAATCTATAGTTTCTCTTCTAAAAAAAATCTCTCAATCCTTTAGAAAGAAAAAACAGAACTCACTATTCCAATTTCTATCTTCACTCATTACATCTCCTTAAATACATAAATTTTCCAATAGCAAAGTTTAATTAAACAGTACACATTTAAGTGTCATTAAACAAATACATGCAACTAGGAAAATGAATGAAAGGTTGTTTTTTATTTTTGACTAGGAGTGGCAAAGAGTCATCCTTCTTTCTTGGTCTTGAATTAATTGCAAGGCTCTTGGTCTTCATTCCAGCTAAGTAGTGTTACGAAATGTGGGCTTTCACTCAATGAAATGTCTTCCATAGGATTTTGACTTGCACAACTCATATCATCCTCCCTTTGTTGAGAAGGATTTGCCCTCAAATCTTTGAGTCCAATATCTTCCTCGTGCGGAGATAAATCCTGAACATTGAATGTAGCTGAAACATTATAGTCTTTAGGAAGTTCCACACGATAGGCATTATCGTTGATTTTTTCTAGAATTTTGAAAGGCCCTTCAGCTCGCGACATTAACTTGGATTTGCGTTTAGCTGGAAAACGCTCTTTCCATAAATGTATCCAAACCAAATCTCCAGGTTTGAATATGATTAAGCTTTCTTCGTTGGTTGGCACGCGCCTGATATCGTCCATTTTGACGTTCAATTTGTGCTTTGATCTTCTCATGAAGGCTCTTTATCAGGTTGGCACGTTCTTCGACAGCTGCATCAATGAATTCTTTTATCGAAAATGGAGTTAAATCAACAGGTGTAAATGGATTTACTCCATAGACTATTTCGAATGGAGACTTCTTAGTAGTAGTACTGGGAGCACGATTATAAGCGAACTCAGCATGCGCGAGCTTCAAATCCCAATCGCGAAGATTCTTTGATACCAGAGTTCTTAAGATCATAGCCATAGTTCTGTTCACCACCTCGGTTTGACCATCGGTTTGGGAATGGCATGTCGTACTAAATAGTAGTTTAGTACCCAATTTATTCCACAGCGTCTTCCAAAAATAACTCAGAAATTTGGAGTCTTGATCGGATACGATGGTTCGTGGCACACCATGTAGTCGCACAATCTCTCGGAAATAAAGATCTGCAATTGAAGAGGCATCGTTTGTCTTTTGAAATGGAATAAAGTGTTGGTGCAGGAAGCACCATATCGAACCTTGTTTTGATATTGGCAAAGGGTTCAAAGTTAAGTATTATTTGTGATCAAATGTTGCTACTCGAGTGTGCAGGAAAAGTCCTAGCGAAGGGCTGCTAGGCACCTGGCGAAAGACTGCCAGGATACAAAGTCCTAGTGAAGGGCTGCTAGGCACCTGGCGAAGGACTGCCAGGATACAAAGCCCTAGCGAAGGACTGCTAGGCACTGGCGAAGGAATGCCAGGGTACAAAACCCTAGCGAAGGACAGCTAGGCACCTGGCGAAGGAATGCCAGGGTACAAAACCCTAGCGAAGGACAGCTAGGCACCTGGCGAAGGAATGCCAGGGTACTGAAGTCTTGGCGAAGGAATGCTAGGCACCAGGCGAAGGACAGCTTGGGACTGAAGACCTGGCGAAGAAATGCTAGGCACCAGGCGAAGGACAGCTTGGGACTGAAAACCTAGCAAAGGAATGCTAGGCACCGGGCGAAGGACAGCTCGACATCCAAAGACCTGGCGAAGGACCGCGAGGCAAAAGTCCAACCAGAGGAACGGTTGGCATCAGGTAAATTCTCCCGAGAGGAGTAGGTGAGGACGCGTTCCCCGTCGAGGAAACAGTAGGCGTCGGTTCGACCTAGGGCTCCATTTTGGAGGCTCAAAGTCAGAACCAAGACAGCTAAGGCTGTATAAACTAACACATTATTATTTTATGTTGTTTTGGACTATCCCTGGATGCAGGACCAAAGGAACGAGTGTCTGCAGCTCAGAGAGCCTCAAAGGAGTGAGGCAGTGGCTGAGTAGGGCGCCCGGAGTGTCCCGGGCGCCCCCAAGGTGCATACAAAACAATGTAAGGAAGGCTTCGAACAGCTGCTGGGCGGGGCGCCCCTGTGCTCCCAGGCGCCCCCGCTGCTCCCGGGCACCCCCAGCGTCCCGGGCGCCCCCAGCGCCAAGTACCGAAGCAGCTCCTCTCGAAGCCAGCGGATAAGAGAGCTGACCCGGTCAACCCGGGCGCCCCCAGCGATTAGGGCGCCCCCGTCAAAGCTTGATCCCGATTTTTGAGGGATCAGAGCTGACCGAGACCAAGGCGGATCGGCTGACACGTGGGGGGGGGGGGGGGGGGGCGCCCCCGATGTTCCGGGCGCCCCCAGGGCCTATAAAAAGGCCCTCGAACCAAGGCTTCAGGACATCCAAGTTTTCCAACGCATTCACGCTCTTCCGTTCCCGCACTCTGCTCCAGAAACCTCCTGACTCGAGATACAAGCGTCGACGACGTCCAACTGCTCCGAAAATACCATCTACTCCGGACGTCGGTAAAGAAGAGTTGATTTTTAATTTACTGCACTTATTATGTAATCAATCTTTGCAAACTGCTTTTGCGCCTCATATAGAATTGCCCAAAGTAAACGATCAACGATCGTGGGCCTTGGAGTAGGAGTCGACCTAGGCTCCGAACCAAGTAAAACCACTTGTGTTCGTGTGTTGGTTTTAATTTCCGCTGTGCAATTTCTCTCATATTAAATCCGAACGTTTTCCGATATTCACCCCCCCCCCCTCTCTATCGATTCTCTCGATCCAACATGAAGTGCATCATTTTTTAGAATCGATCAACGACCACCATAATTGCATCTTGACATCGTCGAGTTCTCGGAAGACCAAGAACGAAATCCATGCTCAAACTCCCAAAGACGCTCGGCCACGGGCAAAGGCATATATGGTCCTTGAGGTTACGATCTACTCTTGGCTTGATGACAAGTAATACATCGGCTGACAATAACTTTGACATCCTTGACCATGTTTTGCCAAAAAAATGTTCTTGGAGCATAGAAGAAGTTTTCTCTATGCCAAAATGTCCAGCCACACCTCCTCCGTGTACTTCTCGAATTAAAAGCTCTCGAAGAGAACATTTAGGAATGCAAAGCTTATTATTTTTAAATAGAAAACCATCATGAATGGATTAAATATTTACCGAAAACGCCTTGAGAGCATTCTCCATATGCTACAGAAAATTCATTGTCAGTAGAATAGAGATCTTTAAGAAACTCGAATCCCATAATTTTAACATCGAGCAAAGATAATAACACATGTCTTCTAGAAAGTGCATCCGCGACAACGTTCGCTTTTCCTGACTTGTGCATGAGAACAAAGGAATATGATTGAAGAAATTCTACCCATTTGGCGTGTCGGCGACTCACGTTGTGCTGTCCATTAATGAATTTAAGTGACTCATGATCTGTATGAAGGATAAATTCTTTCGGAAGGAGATAATGGCTCCAATGCTCCAGTACTCGGATGATCGCATAAAACTCCTTATCGTACAAAGAATATTTCGCCCGCGAATTATTTAGTTTCTCACTAAAAATGCAATGGGGCGACCTTCTTGTTGCAAGACTCCGCCAATCCCTGTTCCGGAAGCATCGCATTCCACTTCAAAGACTTTCTCAAAATTGGGAACTGTTAATACTGGAGCTTCATTGAGCTTTTCTTTGAGGGTCTCAAAACTACACTGGGTGGCGTCTGTCCAAGTGAATTGATCTCCCTTCAATGTCTCGGTCAGAGGGGCTACCAAAGAACTAAAATTATGAATAAATCGTCGATCGAACGACGCAAGACCATGGAAACTCCGTACGTCATGGGCTGAACCAGGAGAAGGCCATGATCGAATTGCCTCGACCTTACTCTCATCAACACGGATACCGTCGGCAGAAACAACATAGCCAAGGAAGACAACCTGTGGTGACAAAAATCTGCACTTCTTCAAGTTTCTGAAAAGTTTCTCTTGCCGCAATGTTGTAAATAATTCTCGAAGGTGTTGAATATGCTCTCCTTCATTCTTGCTGTAAATAAGAATATCATCGAAGTATACGATGATAAATTTGCCGAGAAAAGGCCTCAAAATCTGATTCATAAGACGCATGAAGGTGCTTGGGGCATTAGTTAACCCGAAAGGCATAACATACCACTCATACAACTCGCCTCTAGTTTTAAAAGCGGTCTTCCACTCGTCCCCTTCTTTCATGCGTATTTGGTGATAACCGTTGTGAAGATCAACCTTGGAAAATACTTTAGCTCCGTATAGTTCATCAAGCATATCATCAAGACGAGGAATCGGAAAACGATATGTCACCGTAATTTTATTAATAGCACGGCTGTCCACGCACATCCGCCACGAACTATCTTTCTTTGGCACGAATATAGCAGGAACCGAACAAGGACTTAGTCTTTCTCAAACATATCCCTTTGCTATTAACGTCCACTTGTTGTTGAAGTTCCTTAGCCTCCTTTGGGTTGCACCTATAAGCTGGTTTGTTCGGCAAGGATGCTCCGGGTATAAGATCAATTTGATGTTGTACGTCTCGCAAGGGTGGTAGTCCTCTGGGCATTTCTTCTGGAAAGACATCATTAAACTCCTCTAAGAGCTTTTGGACAAGGGGATGCAAAGCTTCTTCGGTGCTGTTAGCAACTTCGACAATCATCAAAATATAAAATAATTCAGATTTTGCTAGAATAGCACAACCGTTACTTTATCAATGAGAAGTGTGGACTTGGAAGAGATAGCAGACAACACCACTTTTACCAGTGCTATCGACATCAAAATAATCTTCTTTCGGTCCAGAATAAAGGAATATGTATTTCGGAAACCATCATGGATGACACGCCGATCAAACTGCCACGGGCGGCCGAGTAGAAGATGACAAACATCCATTGGAACCACATCACAAGTTACCTCATCTTTGTAATGGGTGCCAATTGAGAAGGATACAAGGGCTTGTTTTGTGACTCGAACTTCTCGATCGTGACTCAACCACTGAAGTTTATAAGGATTAGGATGGATCGTTGTGGGTAGCTGCAACTTCTCTACCATGGTTGTGGAAACAACGTTGGTACAACTTCCTCCATCAATTATAATATTTCATACCTTCCCGGACACCATGCAACGTGTTTGAAAAATTCGCTCTCGTTGATCTTCCTCCTGAGATATTGCATTGGTACTAAGAGGCTTTCGTAGTACCAATAACGTACCCTCATCCACTACTTCCTCGATTTCTTCGATGTCTTCATCCCACAATGGATTTTCATATGTTGTGGCTTCCTCTTCCTCGACGACTTCACGAATAATAACAATGCGTCTGGTGGGACATTCAGCTGTCATATGACCAAAACCTTGACATTTAAAACACTACCAAGTACGACTCACTTCCGAGGAAAAAGTCTCTACTTTCCCTTTCCCTTTGTTTGCGGAAGAGGGAATTGGAATGTCACGTTTAGGCAATGAACTACCTTTGTTGAATGAAGCATTCGCAAAAGATTTATGTGGGTTTTTCTTTGATAACTGCTTCTCAATTCTCTGAGCAAGTTTACGTACATCAACAAAAGACCAATATGATTGGAGTTTAACTGCATCGGAAATATTACCTTTTAGCCCACTGAGATAGCGAGTGATTGTTTGTTCCTCCTGCTCCGTAACATCACAACGTAGCTTCAATTATTCGAACTCATAAGTGTATTCTTCAACGCTATGATCTCCCTATTTCAAATCATGGTACTGAAGAAATAATTCTTGTTGATAATTTACCGGCAAAAATTTTTTGCGGAGTTCCCGTCGCATCTTTTCCCATCTACGGATTTTGCCTTTCCCTTATCGACGACGTTGATGATTAAGATTTTCCCACCACAGCTCACATATTTACGAAGCTTGAGGGTTGTCATTTTCACCTTCTTTTCATCAGAAAAATCTTCATATTCGAACACTCGTTCGATAGTAAGCAACCAATCAAGGAATTCCTCGGGATCCATTTTCCCCACGAACTCTGGAATATTCACCTTCATCTCATTCGAACGCCCAGAATGACGATCAATTCGTCCTTGCCGAGGAGACTTAGGACCACTTCCTTTATTGTGAAAAGGATTCACCTCTTCTCCTAATGACTCGAGTTCAGAGTCTTGACGAGAATCATTAACTTGCATCTTTTGTATTTGCTGCTGCAATTGTTGGACCTATCTTCGCAAGTCATCAATCTCGACATCACGAAGAACACGCTCCTAACCTGCAGCTTCACCGTGAACAGGACGTCGACATCGGTTTGCCATCAACCAAACCTGGAACCTTGCTCTAATACCAAAATGATGTCAGTTGCAATCACCAACCCCGAATCGGGTACAACGACACCACCGATTCACGATTGAGGGTGAGAAAACTAAGGATTGGATACAGCACAAGCACCACCAAAATCTATAGCTTCTCTTCTAAAAAAAATCTCTCAATCCTTTAGGAAGAGAAAACAAAACTCACTATTCCAATATCCATCTTCACTCATTACATCTACTTAAATACATAAATTTTCAATAGCAAAGTTTAATTAAATAAGTACGCATTTAAGTGTAATTAAACAAATACATGCAACTAGGGAAATGAATGAAAGGTTGTATTTTATTTTTGACTAGGAGTGGCAAAGAGTCATCCTCCTTTCTTGGTCTTGAATTAATTGCAAGGCTCTTGGTCTTCATTCCAGCTAAGTAACACCAGCTAAGTAGTGTTACGAAATGTGGGCTTTCACTTAATGAAATGTCTTCCATAAGATTTTGACTTGCACAACTCATATCAAATTCTCTACGGTATTTTATCAAAGAACGCATCGCATGTAACTTTTTAGTTAAAAGAACACATCGCATGTAATTTTTAAATTAACTAAAAAGCATAAATTACTTTAATATCAAAAAGTATATTTTTTCAATACTCATTCCATTTTACACTTCTGTCAAATCTAACTTATATGCATGTAGTTATTTTTTTCTTTTCTCTCTCTTATGCATACAACTTATCTTCTCTGTCTTCTTCCTCTCTTCTCATTCCTCCCTCTTTTTCATATATTTTCTTTTACATTCCTTTTCTCTTTCTTCTCTCTTTTGGATGGATGCATGCATAACATGAGAAAAATATCAGGCCCATTGGGCTTGATATTTTTCATTTCAGACCTACATTGGGCCTGATATTTTTCATATTAGGCCTAACGTGAGTCTGATATGAAAGTTGTTTAACTTTGATAGGACCGTCGTCAACTGCGATAGCGACGACGATTGAGACGTCGACCAGTTGAGGCTACGGGAGATCTCCGACCAGCTTCGTCCAGTGACGCATCAATCCACCGATGTTATTTTTGCATTGTTCTTGAAGTTCTCTGCTTTTAATTTTGACTCAAGTTTTTTTTTCGAAAACAAATTTTAAGAATTAAAAAGAAAATAAAATAAAATAAAATTTTATCATCAAATGGTAAAAATGAGTTGAAACCTGATTTAGATTTGAATATTAATATTAAAATTAATTAAAATATTTTTTTATTAAATAAAACTAAAAGATCATATCAGGCTCAATGTGGGCATGATATGCAATCCATATCAGGCCCTATAGCCCTAATATGTGATCTTCTTGATTCTTCTATATTGCATTTTAACACGTCGAAGAAGTCCAAATAAACAATGGATAACATATTTGAACTCTTTGTAACCTCAGAAATCCACGGGAACTGAAAATTTTACAATCGGAGTTCTCTAGGCCAAAATAGTGGGTTTTGACCAAACTCCACTGATTCACCTAGAGAGCTCCGATTTCACAAATTTCAGTTCCTGTGGATTTCTGAGGTTACAAGGAGTTCAAATATAGTATCCATTGTTTATTTGGACTTCTCCGAGATGTTAAAATATAATAACGAAGAATCGACAAACAAAAATTAATATTGAGCCCAAAGGGCCTGATATGGATTACATATCAGGCACACATTGTCCCAATGTGTAATTTTTTCTCGATTCTCCGTTATTACATTTTAACAACTCAGATAGGTTGAAATAAACAATAAATAGCATATTTGAACTCCTTATAACCTCATAAATCCACGGAAACTGAAAAATTTACAATCAGAGCTTTCTAGGTCAAATCAATGATTTTTAGTCAAACCCCACTGATTTGACTTAGAGAACTCCGATTGTAAAAATTTCAGTTCCCATGAATTTCTGAGGTTACAAGGAGTTTAAATATGCTATCTATTATTTATTTCTACCTCTCCGAGGTGTTAAAATGTAATGATGAAGAAAAAAAAATTAATATTGGTTCAAACGTGGACCTGATATGATTCAAATCAGGCCCAATAGGCCCAATGTTAGTTTTTTTTTCAATTCTTTGTTATTAAAATTTAACATATCGGAGAGGTCAATATAAATAATAGATAGCATATTTAAATTCCTTGTAACTTAGAAATCTACGTGAACTGAAATTTTTGCAATCAGAGTTTTCTAGGTCAAATCAATGGATTTTGACCAAAAATCACTGATTTGACCTAGAGAGCTCCATTTGCAAAAATTTCAGTTTTTGAGGATTTCTGAGGTTACAAGGAGTTTAAATATGTTATCCATTATTTATTTCGACCTCTCTGAGGTGTTAAAATGTAATAACAAAGAATCGAAAATAAAATCATACATTGGGGTCGTTGGGCCTAATATGGATTTCATATCAGACCCACGTTGGGTCTGATATGGAACATATCAGGCCCACGTTGGGCCTGATATAATTCATATCAGGCCCAATGGGACCAATATTAGATTTTTTTCTTAATTTTTTGTTATTACATTTTACCACCTCAGAGAAATTCAAATAAATAATGAATAGCATACTTGAACTTCTTGTAACCTCTGAAATTCATGGGAATTAAAATTTATGAAATCGGAGCTCTCTTGGTCAATCAGAGTGGGTTTTGGTCAAAACCCACTGATTTGACCTAGAGAGCTCCGATTGTAAAAATTTCAGTTCCCGTGAATTTCTGAGGTTACAAGGAGTTCAAATATGCTATTCATTGTTTATTTAACCTTCTCCAAGATGTTAAAATGTAATGAGGAAGAATCAAGAAGATCACACATTAGGATTGTTGGGGCTGAAATGAATTGCATATCAGGCCCAACGTGGGTCTGATATGATATTTTAGTTTTAATTTAATAAAAAATATTTTAATTAATTTAAATATTAATATTCAAATCTAAATCTAAAAAACACGTAGGTTTCAACTCATTTTAATCATTTGATGATAAATTTTTGTACATTTTATTTTTCTTTTAATTATTAAAATTTATTTTCGAAAAAAATCGAGTCAAAATTAAAAAGCAGAGGACTTCAAGAACAATACAAAAATAACATCGGTGGATCGATGCCCCACTGGACGGAGCTAGTCAGAAATCTCCCGTAGCCCCAACTGGTCGACGTCCCAGCCGTCGTCGTTGTCGCAGTTGACGACGGTCCTATCGAAGTCGAACAGCTTTCACATCAAGCCCACGTTGGCCCTGATATGAAAACTATCAGGCCCAACACGTGCCTGATATGAAATATATCGGGTCCGGCGTGGACATATTTTTTTTCTCATATTATGTATGCATCCATCTAAAAGAGAGAAGAAAAAGAAGAGGAAAGAGAAAGAAAATACATGAAAAAAAAGGGAAGAATGAAAAGAGAGGAGAGGAAAGGAAAGAGAAGATAAGTTGCATGCATAAGAGAAAGAGGAAAAGAAAAAGGGATTTTATGCATATAAGTTATATTTGACAGAAGGGTAAAATGAGAAGAGTTTTGAAAAAAATATTTTTGATAAGCACCAAAGTAGCTTGTGCTTGTTCGTTAATTCAAAAAAATTATGTGCGTCCTTTGGTTAAATGTCTAATTCTCTAAAGTTGGTTTATTAATTATTTAATTATTAGGATTTTTTTAATTTTTATTGTCAATAGCTATATTTTAAGCGGAATTTAAAGATTATTGCCTTTCCCGAAAGATTTCATGTGGCCACGATAGGACTTAGAAAACTGGGCCGAGTCCGTTAAGGAATCTGGGCCTCCAACTCTCATTGGAACCACGGCCACAGTGACAAATTTCTAAAAACACCTTCCCTTAAGTTTACATTTTTTCTGTAAACCATTAATTTTCTTTAATTTCTTTTGAGACCCCCACAACATGAGTCAAAATCTGCCTCTGCTCCTCATCATCATCATTATCATCCTCAATCCCTGAGATTTTCCTTCTCCCAAACCCTTTGAAAGGGAACTTTGAATTTGTCCATGACATGCCAAATAATTCCAGTCCAAAAACCAACAAGAAGATGAATGGAGACATGACCACTTCCAAGGACACAAAGATCTGACCTGTTCCTTTCTTGTGTGGCATCAAATTCATATGAAAAGGTAAACTATTCCTATTAAGTTGAAATATACATGTAATTATCACCGAAAACTACTTCCATTAGCTTCTTTCAGGTAGACTGGGAGCATCAAGACCTGTCACTTTGGTGTCCCCTCCTACTTAATGAAAAGTCTTAGAATTGTAAAGTTTTGAGGTGTGAATTGAAAATAATGGAATTCTAGGAGGCATGTTAATTGTGAGTGAATGAATTTTAGAGGCAATCTATTTATTGAGAATTTGCTAAACATACCTCTATTTTCCATTATAATAGTTGTATAAATTGTTCTAGTTGAATTGAGCATTCTAAGAATCTAAATGTTGCAAAAGTGGATACATTTTTTAAAATATATATAATATTAATTATATTTTTATTAACAAAAAAGAAAAGTAAAGAGAGATTGGGTTGGTGGGTCCAAATCTTGTTTAGTCTTTAGGGACTTCATTTTACCAAACCTTATCTTTTTATCTCTTTGAAGTGGGGAAGATATTAGATATACTAGACAACAAAGAATGACGCCATGCCACCTTAGTAATCCATAATGATCCAATTAATCCGCATTCTTTTATCTAATCATCTTGTCCTTTTAAACCTAATTAATTGCACTTGTGATTCAAAGATGATGAGGGAGGTGTTAACACATCGACCAAGTCTTTAATTAAGACTTTATTAAATCGTCAAAGGAGGGAATTAATTATTAATCAAGTAGAAGAATGACAAACTAGATTAGTGAAGCATATGATGAGGTTATTTACTTGTAAATGGGAGTCAAGGATATCTCTCTTTTGGACCCATTCCATCCACAACACTTAGTTTAGTCCTATAGATCTATTTATATATTATATATATAAGCTTGCCCAATAAAATGAGTTTCTTGTTTTATTTGAGAACCTTGGTTAGAAGATAATTTTGATCACTAGTAATATTTAAAAAAGATATAGAAAAGACGGATTAGTTATTAGATTCTCCACGCATCCGTGATCTACATTATATTTTTATATATATATTGACAAGAAATTGTGATTGATTCTAACTATACTAAATTTGATGTTTTTTTTTAAAAAATTTCCTTCCTTTTTTGAGCCAATATCCACATGTTTAGATAAATTTCGAGGGAAAAAAAACAATCTGCCACTGATATTATTCTTTGAAATGTAATATAAATCTAATTGTTATATAAGTATTATATTGAGGAATATTGTCTCTTGTCACTTGAATTTAATCCCTCGTTTGGTGCATGAAATGGTGGTGGAAAGAAGAGGGCAACCTCGCTAGGTCCTTGAGATATATATGAAGACAAACACTTAGCTTGTAAACAAAAACAATGTATCATTAGAGGAAACAAATTAATTATATTCACATGGACATTCAACTTTTTCTACTTAAATATTGCATTCACATTATCTTCATATTTATATCTATATATCTCCTAAACTTTAAACCGGCCACTTGTTTTTTCTTCAAAAGTTGAAAAAATGCATCTTCAAAAGTTAAAAATAAACTCCTTCAACATGAAGGGGGAAAAAAAAAGATGTTCCACAAGATATAGATCAGGTTATAGTTATTAGCTGTTGACTTCATGCATGATGCTTGTCTGAGTCATATCCAAACCAAAAAAAAAAAGAAAGAAAATTAAAGAAATAATGAAAATCACTGCGCAAGGCCATTACTTTCATTAATTAAAACAGCAAATCACAGCAATTACAAAAGAACTAAAACTCCATCAATTAGTCAGACTTAAATCTGTTTAGAAATCCAAAATAAAAACGAAAAGAGCAATTTATATACACAATTGCGAGTATATAATTAAATCCTATTAGAATGCATGTATAATACTCATGCACAAGGCCAAGTCTCAGACGAACAAGACATGAGAGGCTCAGGCAATAAGATTAATGAGGCTACCATATGAATCAAGAACCAAATCTTAATCAAGTTCAACTGTAGAATCCATAGCTCGTCCAGTCGTCGTCGTCGAAATCATCGAAATGCCGCGACACGACGGAGGAGATCTCGGTGGTGTTGCGATCAGTGCTAAGGCCGGTATCCTGCGAAGGACAGCCCAAGGATTGGTTCGAGCACTGCTCCACCTTACAGTGCTTCTTAATCATGGCACTGGATGCTGCAGCTTCCTCGTCGTAATTGCTCCCGGCAGCCAGAGCCCTGAGCATTGCCTCCTCGTCACGGTGCAAGCAGCTCAACTGTTCACGAGGAGGAAGAGGAATACTTGAGATCGCCATCTGTTGCTGCTGGTGGTGGTTCTGATCGAAACCTTTGAAGTCAAAAAGTGCCGCTGCCTGATCTTGATCGAGGAAGCTCGAGCCCGGCATGCCGATCATGTTGGAGTACTCAAGGTAGTTGGGGAGATCCATTAGGGGAGGCAAAGTGGTAGACTGCACGATCTCATCCGGGGTAGAGTTTTTCTTAAGCACCTCCCCTAAATTCTTGTGGATCACCCTGCAAACAACCCACTCCTCCTGCAATTAATTAATTCAGAAACTTTCAAGTTGAGATCAAGGAGATATTAGGATTGTGGATTAATTTACAAGTAGATTATACTGTGTGTGTGTATATATATATTTATATATACCTTTGCAGATTTGGGGAGACTGGGGAGGGAATTGTTGCCTTCGAGCCTGAACTCATGCATGACCCAATTGGTCTTCTCGCCTTTGGGAGCTCTTCCTCTGTAGAAAACAAGCGTCTTCTTCATGCCGACGAGGACACCCCCTTTCCCCCTGTAAATCTCCTTATCCTTTCCCGTGGCTTTCCAGTAGCCAGTTTTGGTAGCCCGATTGGTTCTCATCCCGGTAGGGTATTTCCTATCCCTGTGACAGTAGAAGTACATCTCCTTCTCCCCCATCTTCGCCTTGCCTGAGTGCACCCACCCCATATATATCGAACCAAGTTAAATTAAATTAATTACACTAAAATTAACTGAAAATAAAATTCAGATTCTCCCTTACTTGGAAGATCCCAAGGCTCGCACTTGTTGAGGTCCACCTCTCCCATGGCCCTCGCAGTGAAGCCATGGTCGAGGATCTTCGGCGTGAGGTAGTGGGTGGCGATCTCTTCATCCGTGGGGTGGAATCTGAAACCAGGGGGCAAATCCATGCACTCATCCTCCATCGTAGTTGCACCTAGCTCGACAATTAAGATTTCAGGATCCCCAAGGAGAGAATTAAGGAAAAAGGAGGAACTATAGGATTATTAAGAAAGAAGAGAAGAAAGGCCAGGAAGAGGAAGAGTTAAATAGAATCAGGAAGCTAGCTAGCAGTGACAATACAGATATCCTTGTTGCCCAAGCCACTTGCAAGAGAAGCCTCCATGGAGAGGGATGTCCCACAACTAGATAGATAGCTAGCCAGCCATTTCTTTAATGTTGCTGTCATCGCCCATAATATTCTCCCCTAGCTCTTATTTAATAAAAACACTGTGCTTAATTTGTTTTCATCCTCTCCAAAGTTAAATTAATTAAGCCCAACCTCTCGATATATTAACCTTTCATTTTCGCATTATCGCCATGAACAGGCTTTCTTTCTACTGCTAGTTGACAAGGAGGTCGCCAGAAAAGATGCTGTGGACCATGGCTTCCCAACCCCTTCCTTTTCTTTTTCTTGTGAAGGTACGTAATTCTATGAACTGTTTCAGAAATTTACTTCGCGATTGAGTGGAGAGAGAGAGAGAGAGACTCATGCAGTGCACGGCTGGTTACATGCAGCTGAACCTAATTAATAGTTGGCCATTATATTTATTAATGGAAACTGAAGAATTCTGAGTCTCTTGCATGCCAAAACGTTAGGCTTGTCAAATCTGGACATGGATACTAGAGTTCAAAGCAGAGATAAGGATGTGCTTCTTTTCTTTTCTTTGTATTCTTAATCGATAGAAAGCATAATTTTTTTTGTTTTGTTTTCGAAGTAATGAAAAGGAAGGAATAAAAAGGGCCTGGAAATGGGTCCATGCTGAGATAGAGGATATTGTAGGGCTGATATCAGCCTTTTTTCAAGTTTATTATTTTTTAAAAATATATATATTTATATTATAAATAAAAAGCAAGTAGAATTTCGTTGGAACCACTATATTCTAATTCTATGGCCAGGAACTAGCCACGTGCCTATACGGATCGTTTTCATATCGACCAATTAATTAAGTATTGAGGAAGAGGTTGAAGAAGGGGAGAGTGATTTTACTTAAAAGGCAATAGACCAGGCCTGGCTTCAATCACACCTCTGATTAATCGGCAAAACCGTGTGGGGACCACCTACCGATATTCAATTCATTGATTAAATAATGTATTTGTTTCTTATAAATTTCTTTTGCAAAAAGGCACTTTACATTTATTTTATTTTCTTGTATACCCGTGACTATGACTGTTTCTGTTCAATTTATTTACAGTGAAATTTATTTTTTTGAACAGTTATAAATTGGTTAAACGTTTTCAAGTAAATTAATTAGGGGTGAGGTGGAGATGACGGGGACGGAGACCGAGTTGCCTAACAAAACTCATGGAGAACGTCGACTTCGATTTCCATGCTGACTCATCCTGATGTCATCCGGTGCCGCCGGTGCTCAGGTCGCCTCTGCCATTTTCCACCGACCTTTTTTTAAAAATAATATATTCAATGTTTCCTCACTTCGAAGAACAAATTTCACTGCAAGTTGTGAATAAAACCAAACAATTAATTGATTAATCATGGAGCGGGATTGCTTTGCTTGCAATCGGGTGACGCAAATTAGAGGAGGAAATGGCGGCGCGACAGTCGGGCGTGGCGTCAAACGCACGGCGGTGGGCGGCGGCATTTCGGTGAGATGCCCGGCACGCCGCCGTCCTCGTTGGCGACGATGAGCTATCACATGGCTGGAAGTGAGAGATTAATTCATTTCATTAATTAACCAATTTATAGTTTAATTGAGTGATTTGGGTAATTAATTAGGACTATAATTGACTCGAAAAAAGTTGGCACTTTTCGGCAAAACCAAAGGAAACAAAGCAAATATGCAGTTATCAAATATATATTTTTTAAAATATATATATATATAAATAAATTCAAAGAACTCAAAAGTAGAATTTTATATATAAATATATATATATATAAATAGGAATTGAATACAGTTGGATCCATCATTCTTTTTTAAAATGTTGAATAAACGCTGAAAAAAACAAAGAAAGGAAGAGAGGTTTCGATGAAACTAGGGATCATCGTTTCAATCATCATGCTAATTTTAAACAAAACGATAGTTTAATTAATTATAACATCATCAATAATTGTGACCCAAAACTAGATCAGTAGGACGTATTAAATCTTAATCGGCGAGGTCAGAGAATGACACGTGGCCACCGCGTGTTGCGGGATTAATTGACAGCTAATTAAACGCTTGTCGGGCAAGTCTGGGGCATGTGTTTGGGGATTAAAGTGTAAGTTTTCGTAGGCCTGAAATTAATTAATGAAATTTGAGTTTTTAATTATTTGATTTGATTAAATTATTGGGTGGAGTTGGAACGATTCGCTG
The DNA here is from genome assembly GCA_024364735.1 of Boesenbergia rotunda. Taxonomy (NCBI): domain Eukaryota; kingdom Viridiplantae; phylum Streptophyta; class Magnoliopsida; order Zingiberales; family Zingiberaceae; genus Boesenbergia; species Boesenbergia rotunda. Next base: position 247,843 of record JAGFNQ010002558.1, on the reverse strand, counting down.
AATTCAGGGGGAAGGGAATCTTGCTCACGCGTCGAGAGGACTGCATGACTAATTGTGTGCTTTTAAAAGAGAGAGGTTTATATAATTTTTAGCAATGAAATTTAGGGGGCGTTTGATTTAAGAAAATAAAGATGAAAAATAAAAATTAAATTAAATTATTATTATAATTAATGTTTGGATTAGGAATACAAATCAGGGAATAAAATATTATTATTTAGCAATGACTCATTCTCGTATCTCCCCTCTTCTATCAACTATTACCTCATTTTAAGCAATTAGATTTTTTGCTTCATGCCAAAAATGCCCTTAACCTATTTTTTCCTAGGTCGACTCCTCATTTCGCAATCCCTCTCTTGCAGCCCTCCTCATTTTGCAACCCTTCTCCTGCAGCCCATCTCATTTCGCAACCCCCTTCTCCCGCAGCCCTCCTACGGCGACTTCCTCTTCTCCCGCAGCCTTATACGGCGACTTCCCCTTCTCCCGCAGCCCTCCTCCATCAGTCACAACCCGCAGCCAACAGCCAGCAACCCTCTTCCGTTGATCGCATCCGCCACACCTCCGTCAGCAACAACCCTTCTCCGTCGGCGAAAATTGTCCCTGTAAGTGCTTTTTTTTTATGATATCAAGTTTTCTTTCTTTCATTTCTTTCTCTTGAGTCATTTTTCTCTCTTGATCGAAATTAATCAATCCAGTTTTTGGTACAATATTGCCTTGATGCATATTGTAGTGGGCTCTGAGACTTTGAAGGTGAAAGGTATCCAATGCTAGCAACTTCTCCTGGACGCATGATTTTTGTAGTTTGCATAGCATAGACAGGAGTAAAGGGGTAGGGAGGAAGGAGAGGTTGTGAACAAAATGATTGTGTATTTATTTATTTTTTGGATTAAGAAAATGATTGAATGTATAATAGAGACACTTGTTGTATTAAAAAAATGACATTTATGTTATTTAAAAAATAGAGAAATTATTTTTTATTATTTTTTTAATGTATTAACAAAAAGGTAAAATTAAAAATTTGTTTGATTCCCATTACTAAAGTTGAACTGAGCCAAACATCATCAATGACAATAATTTTCATTTCAGGATTTGAACCAAACACTATTAATGCAATCACGATTCCCATTCCTATTGACCCCTCAATGAATCACATTGTCATTTCGATTAATAAATTTGAACCAAATGCCCTCTTATTCTCGATCGTCAAATTTTCCCTAGAGAATTAGCACACAATTTTCTTCTAAATGTGGTTGCTCGATTGTTTGATCATTAGTGACATACTACAGATGATCAGTCGATCGATTGGTGGTGGATCACATTGCATGCATTTTAGGTCAATATATGCCTTAAAAAAAATGATATGTAATAAGAATTTGTAGTATGAAATCTAACATGAATGACGTGACATTCTAATTATAACGATCCCGACGGGTTGACTATGCCCCCCAGGGTATAATTTTGTTCAGGGCGGTGGCCGGAGGCCGCCGTTGATATCTAAGTGGCAATCGAATATGTATATAAAAAATATCACGTCATTCATATTGAATTTCATACTATAAATTTATACTGTGTGTATCATTGCTCATACCTTAATATTATGGCGATCCATGGATGCCGGATCACATGCAAATGTTAAGCAAGTTGACGTGTAATTGTAGCTAGGCTGCATCAATAATTGTTGTCTGATTCATGTTGTCTTAATTATCTTCATCATTTTCATGGATCACATGTATGTACGTACCATGAATTAGATATTACTGCTGATCGATCAACTAACCATGTACGTCGGATACAAAATACCTCGTTGATATTTAACTTTCCCTTTATATTTAATCAGGGCTAAGATACTGATTCGTCTAAGATGAATATTATAATCTTTGCTCCAATTAATCATGCACGCGTCATTTAAATATGAACATGATGGTGAAATATATATAATCGGTGCCTCCATTAAATTAATTAAGCTGCATTGCAGTAAGTAATTGTTAGGTTGAGTTAGATCAGTAACTGCTGCACGAGGTTGAATTATATCGTTGACTTGCTCATATATTTATGATGATTAATTAGGACTCTAATTATAAAGGCAACTGATTGACTCAGTTAATTCATATAAGTATAGGATATTAATGTATCATCGATTCCCAATAAATACAGAATGTTCCATTGATTATTTTAATTCCTGCTTATACAATATTGTTATCGAGTAAAATCCTTCGTAATTTATTTTGCTTTATAGCTCAATGGACGATTTCATTATTTACTACCAAACAAAGTCGGTACCACTTATGGATGCCTGACACACGCATGCAATGGGACGAGACGAAATTAAGAAGAAGAGTAGTTCAACTGTTCATCTTCCAGTCAGGCAGTGCATTGCGCTTGGAAACAAGGGGCCAGGATATATACACGTGCTCAAATATTCATGCATGAATGAGAAAAATGATTGGATAATTATATACAAATTGAAGGATCCGCGTGAAGACGGGGAGGGTAAACAAAACGTGTGATCATCAAATTCACTGGTATGCACATGAATGATAGTTTGTGAATAAATAGCGTCATAAAAGTGAAATAAAACCGCTACAATGAACAAAGAACGATGTTTGCAAGGCAATTTAACTTATAAAAAGTATTTTAAAAACAGAATTTTATTTTGCATCCTAGAATTTGGTCATTTCTTCAAAACACCGCTGTATTTTCAAAATCAACATTTTAGAATTGCCTTTTGCCACTTAACACGCACCAGTTGTGATGCAAACTTTGCTGAATCCCTACAAAGTTACAACTAAAAAAGAGTCATACGGAGCTCTCCTGTTCATTACATTCCCCAAATGAATGTGATAGAAGCTCCACAAAATCCTTTCAGACAGTATGTAGAGATACCATTCCCTGTAAGTTACAACTAATGAAGCTGGTCAACAAATTCTAAGAATGACGGTGACAAACATTCGAGGAGAAGCCAATTGTTCTGGTTTAGATACTTTAATTTCTTGATCAGAGACCTTTATTGGGTTGATAAAATTTTAAAAAAAAATAAAGAAAAATAAGTAATAAAAACATTGACACATGGGCTGCATTTAAATCAATATCCTTTTGATGGCAAATTACTATAAGAGAATTGGGAAATGGCCCACATAGAACGGTGGACAACAGTCATGCTTCTGTTGCATTCAATCCTCACACAGCTAGTGAAAATATTTTACATTCTAGGAAAACAAAAACCTTATGTTGGCGCATTAACTCATACCAGAAAACAGAAAAAATTAACGATCGTCATGCTAAGGATTTCAGTACATATTTAAACTAAGTCCATACATGCGGGCACACCTCTGTATCAAAGTTGAGAGGACTATTTATATAACAATATCAAGTTCCACTTGACCAATTACACTGTATGATCCAAACATAGCACCCAATGACGAATATACGTATCTCATGTAGGACTAGATTTTTATATTCTAACACTTGCAGGTGGGCTCCTGACGGGGTTTGAACTCAGTCATATTGAAGTTAAAAGACTGAGGAATTCACTTAAACAGTTTTTTTTTTCCAGAAAACATGATAAATCAAAACTAACATCGCATATGAATATGGCCCAACATTGGAAAACCAAAAAGAAGAGGTTTTAAATGAAGTAGAGTTGATTAATTTTTATCACTATAGATCCTAGGGGAAGATTGAAATGCAACAATTGAACCTGGTGAAAGACTCAACTGCATAGGAAGCCTTGGGTCATCAAGGGTCAACAATGTGATGCCTCAAGATCCAAGATAGGTAGGCATCTCTACAATGGAGCAATCACCAACATCCATCAGCTACCTCATTTTACCAGCTAGACTATCAGGAGCATACAAGCAGTTTCCTATCTCATATTTGGGTTTTCAATTGGGAAATCACAGGCCGGAGAAAAAATATTGGAGGAATATAGTAGATAAAGTGGCAAGGCAACTGTAACCATGGAAAAAGATATACCTTAAAATTGGAGGAATGTAAACACTAGTTAATAGTGTTTGAATCATGCCACAGTATATAAACTCACAATGAAAACAACAAAGATTCAAAATCTGGTTTCATGTTCAATTTGTGCCAAAACAAAAAATCATTAGGAGCTGGGTAGCATAAACTTACAAAAATAATCGAGTTTTAGTTTGTAGTTTGGTGGTAGAAATTGTTGGTGACTAAAAGGGGGAAACAAACTGGCATGGTCTGAAATGATCCAAGTGTCCAATGGACGTTAGTTGAACAACAGCAAATGATCCAAGCTAAACAAGCAGTAGTCTTTCTTGTGGAAAGGTGAAATTAGGGGATATTTTCTGCCAAAGCAATAAAAGGGAACATGGTGATGATAAGACTATAAGTTTCTGGCTAGATAGATGGAGTGAAGAAATTTTATTATGCAATGACTTCCTGCAGGTTTTCAGAAAATGCAGATCTCAAGTCTGGACAGTGTCACAAATAAAATATCACAAATTGAAAACCGGTTGGCCATCAATAGCTTGAAAAATACCTTCTTGGTATTTACCAGAATTTATAAGGAATAGATGTCAACTTAGGAGTGTCTGACATTGTCAACCTACATTACATCATGAGAGCTCCAAGGTGAGTTTGAATTTAGAAGAATATCACTATGCTGATAATGGTGCACAACTTTATTTTTCTAAGAAGTTCATTAAAAAAAAACTGTGCTTTAGAAGTATTTCAATAACAATCTAAGCATGCAAGTTAGTGATAAAACAGCCTCTAGGATAAAGCGTAGTCCCATAAACAGTGAGTTTAGACTAATTTACTATAGTTGGTTCCTGACTATTAAAATAAGTCTATCTTCCCATTATTTGTTAATATCTTCCCGATAATAAATTGATAACTTACCTAAATGGACTATTTAGGAATGTTGGAATAACTACTACTTTTAGGCTCACTTATTCATATAAAATTATCCAGGGTAAATCAAAATGATATAGTGGAGATAAAAGCTAGATTTTCAAGAGAATTAATAAAAATAAAGAAGCTTTCAGAAATGATTTCAAAAGCGTGGCGCAATTTCTGTACCTGAAATACAAATTGGCTTAGAATTACAACAAAATATGACAAATATCCCAGTGTTAAGTGTGAAAATTCACCCTAATAATCTCAGTCAAAAATTTATAGAATACAGGCTATGAATACAATGCCATAACAGCTTGTCTTAGATCCTTAGTCCACACAATGATTAAGCACTTGACATTTGATATTGCAAACAATCCTTTTTTTAACCTTCCCTGAATTGGATCATAGTAAAAAAGTCAATTCAACTCAATGTATTATAACATTTATGCGATTGATAACCAAAGTAGCTCCGACTCAATTGAAGGAGAAACCAATCAAAGACATGACAGGTATTAAATTCACTCAAAGTGCCTGCCCACTCAAAATTCAATTAAGATGCTTCAAATCTCACAAGAATATATCTTAAAATAATTTCTAGCAACAGTTCAAGCACAACCATATGCGTAACCTCCAAAAGATATGATTATAGAGAAAGGGAAAAGAGAAGAAAAATCCAACAAACCTTTATGATCGGAAGGAATTCCCATAAAGATCATCTTATGTCAAAAACTGTTGATCCTGTCGACAAGCGAAGACCGGCTCTAACTCGGATGACTCGGTCTGACCAAGACGACACGGTCTGCTGTAGCTCGGGGGTCGGAGTCAGACTCGAATGAGGTCAAGGTTCAAGTCACTCGGCTCGGACCAAAATGGGGATCACAAAGTGGTGGTGTTGGGGTTGCAAAATGGCAGCAAGCCTCTCTTTGGAGCCCCAAGGGGGGTTTATATAGGGGAGGGGAAGCTCTCTGCCTTGTCAGAGCTGTCATGTCTCATTAAGGAATGGTCAGTTGACAGACTGAACTAATGGCAGCCTTAGCTGCTCTGTGAGACTGCCACAACCGCCTGACAGTCTGTCTAGGTTGTCCCCTCTGACCCCCATTAATATTGGCGGCTCTGTCAGATTATGAGTATGTCAAAGATTCTCTTCTGACAATGGGGAGATTCGGATGATCCTTACTGCTGCTGCGACCCTTCACTCTCTGGGTCGGCCACTCTGGGTCGGCCACCTTGCCAGTCGGGGTCGGCCACTCGGGGTCGGCCACTCGGCAAGTCGGGGTCGGCCACTCTGGGTCGGCCACCCTGCCAGTCGGGGTCGGCCACCCTATCACTCTGGGTCGGCCACCCTGCCACTCTGGGTCGGCCACCTTGCCAATCGGGGTCGGCCACCCTGTCACTCTGGGTCGGCCACTCTGGGTCGGCCACCCTACCAATCTGGGTCGGCCACCCTATCACTCTGGGTCGGTCATTCTGGGTCGGCCACCCTGCTAGTCGGGATCGGCCACCCTGTCACTCTGGGTCGGCCACCCTGCCACTCTGGGTCGGCCACCCTGTCACTCTAGGTCGGCCACCCTGTCACTCTGGGTGACCCCGACCGGGAGACCCCGCCTGGGAGGCCTATTGCTTACCGAACACTCATGAAGAGATCTGATAAAACGCTTCTGTTTTATCCCGACTAAACTTTCCCGACCGGTGATCCCCGACCGCTAAAGTTCTCGGTCGGGTACGTCTGCTCGGGTGCCACTGATTGGGCCCCGTCTCAAGTTGCTTCGAATCCTGATCCTCTTAGTTAGATCAGTATCTAGCGCACTAATCCGATAATGAACCCGACCCACTTTGTCTGACCCAGACCCAATCCGACTGGGCTCCTAATCAGCTCCAAAAACTTACCCGACCGGATCACAAGCCTCCCCTTCAAGTCTAGTCAAAGGAGGCGTCAAGTCCGACTGACTAGGCTGCTTGCCCGGTCAGATAAACCCTACTTTCGCACCCCTGACCCTCATTACGGCCTCAAGATCTTTATCCTTAAATGTCGAGTCCCCTGTCAAGTCTGCCATCAATGCATCTGCCACGCGTTTATCTCCCCCGATCTCATATCTCCCCTTCAAGTCTAGTCGAAGGAGGTGCAAGTCTGACTAACTAGACTGAATCTAGTAGTTTGACTTATTCCACCCGTACTTTCCATCCTGGAATTAGGTTGGAGTGGATCTCCTTTGATAGAAGAACAACCAATAAGAAGTCACGGGTTGGATTTTACCTAGTTAATCAGTTTTTCATCCCTCGGAATGTCTTCGCTAGAGTATTTAGTTATGTCAAGCGAGCAATTGGATCGTGTTGGACGAGTGACAAATCTGTGTATGGCAAACCACTAAGCATTTTTGCCGAACCAAGCAAATGGATGCGGGTGCCACGCATGTGGCATAGAGCCGAGTAAATGACTAAGCAATGGCTAAGCAGGCAAGCAACTGAGTAGAGTGACTAATTACCTTGCAAGTGGTAGAGCCGAATGACGGTGTGCCGAGCAGATGACATAGCAGAGTGGCTGAGTGCCAAGCTGAGTGGTTGAGTAGCTGAGTGCCGAGCAGAGCGGTTGAGTGCCATGCTGAGTGGTTGAGTGCCGAGCAAAGCGACTGAGTAGCTGAGTGCCGATCCGAGCGGTTGAGTGCCAAGCTGAGTGGCTGAGTAGCATGAGTGCCGAGCAGAGCGGCTGAGTAGCAAAGGTGTGCGAGCAATCACCTTTATAACTTGCTGAAGAGCAAGTGTCTCAATGTCGCTCGGGAGACCTTAATGGAGCGTGGGCAGCCACGTCCGGTCTGCCGCGAGGTCGATGGTTGTAGGGGAGCATGCCCATTTATAACTTGCAAAGGCAGGAGTCTGGACACCGTCTGGCTTACCTTGACCGAGCGTGGAACGCCACGCCCGACCGGGCCCGACCGAACGTGGAATGCCACGCCCGATCAGCGCCGAGTCCGGTGGGTGCGTGGGAGCATTGCCACTTATAACTTGCAAGAGCAAGAGTCTGGACACCGTCCGACTTACCCTGACCGAGCGTGGACCGCCACGCCCGACCGGGCCCGACCGAACGTGGAATGTCACGCCCGATCAGCGCCGAGTCCGGTGGGTGCGTGGGAACATGCCCACTTATAACCTGCTGAGCTGCCTTTTAGCTGCCTTGAGTTTCACTATCATATTCGTGTGATACAATTACAAGAGTCACTCAACTCAACTTTCCTCACGATATAATTTTAAGTGTGTTGCACTCCAAGGTCTTCCCAGCTTCTTTCCTTGGACATCTTGCAAATAATAGGCTCCCGACCCCAACTTCTCGATCACCAGGAAGAGTTCTCCCCATGGGGGCTTCAGCTTGCTCACCTCCCCGACTGGTTTGACTCTCTTCCATACACGGTCGCCGACTTGGAAACTCCAGGGTATGACTTCTGGATTGTATCTTCGCTGCATCCTTTGCCAGTAAGCAGTCATTCAGACTGATGCCCGATCTTGAATTTCCTCAATCAGATCCAGCTCTAGACGCCTCTTCGTCTGTCACAACAGCATATTCCCCTCGTCCTCTTCGATCAGCGAGGAGCTCCGGCAACTCACGATCGTCGGGCCTGCGAAGGAGCAGGCTCCTTCACTGGCGGTGCCTCCAATCGTCGAGCAAGGGCTTGAGGCATCCAGATCGGCCGGACTTCGGCCTTGTCGGAAGGAAGTGCTTCGTTAGAGCTAATCATTTCCTAGTCGAGGTTGCTGACAATACTCTTTTCCACTATGATGTGAGCATATCGTCGGCCTTATTATCTAGAGTCACCCATAGGAAAACTATCTCCGAGCTTGTCAAGTTAGGCAAGGATAACGCCTTGGGAATGCGAATGCCAGCTTATGATGAAAGGAAGAGCCTATACACGGCTGGTGGTTCTCCTTTTGAGTCAGAGGAGTTCCTAGTTTCGTTGCCTCAAGAAGTCATTCAAGCCCTTGATATTGTTCTCAGGGAGTCTCCTTATGTCAGGTATACTTCAGTAGGACGTTCTTTTGAAGTCGGCAAACTCTCGCATAGACCCCTCCGGGAGTCTGTCGAACCAACGCTGAGCGGGACCTACCAGGGTGGTCAGGAACGCTCGGCACTTGATACCATCCGTGTACTGATGCAACAAGGTTTCATCCTCAGACTTCATCAGGTGTTCCTCTAGATCTGTAGCTCCTTCATATTTAGGAATGGACAAGAGTCGGAAATGCTTGAGGACTGGCTCTTGCAGAACTTGACTAAAGAAAGGGAGTCCAGTGCGCTCGGTCGGAGCCAGGATAATTGGAGCCTTCCCTTTGTTGATTCTTGCTTGGCTGGAAGAGACTTCCACTGGGTCGGACTGTTTCACACCCTCAAACGGGTCGAAGAGCGCTTGATGGAAGTAGGGGCTCTCACCCGGGCGAACTCCACCATCTGTGCCAACGCGAGCTGCCGGCTCGGAAGGACCCTCCTGAGTCGGGCGAGCGGCAATTTTCTGCTCTGCTGCCAATTTCTGCGCTTTAGCAGCAACCAGCAGATCAAGGTCTTCTTGTGAGAGAGTAATAGTCACCCTGTTGGAGTCACTCATCTTCATCTTTCGATCAGGCAGGATTCCCACAGACGGCGCCAAATTTGATCCTGTCGACAAGCGAAGACCGGCTCTAACTCGGATGACTCGGTCTGACGAAGACGACCCGGTCTGCTGTAGCTCGGGGGTCGGAGTCGGACTCGAATGAGGTCAAGGTTTAAGTCACTCGGCTCGGACCAAAACGGGGCTCACAAAGTGGTGGTGTTGGGGTTGCAAAATGGCAGTAAGCCTCTCTTTGGAGCCCCAAGGGGAGTTTATATAGGGGAGGGGAAGCTCTCTGCCTTGTCAGAGCTGTCATATCTCATTAAGGAATGGTTAGTTGACAGGCTGAACTAATGGCAGCCTTAGCTGCTCTGTGAGACTGCCACAACCGCCTGACAGTCTGTCTAGGTTGTCCCCTCTGACCCCCATTAATATTGGCGGCTCTGTCAGGTTATGAGTATGTCAAAGATTCTCTTCTGACAATGGGGAGATTCGGATGATCCTTACTGCTGCTGCGACCCTTCACTCACTCTGGGTCGGCCACTCTGGGTCGGCCACCTTGCCAGTCGGGGTCGGCCACTCGGCCAGTCGGGGTCGGCCACTCTGGGTCGGCCACCCTGCCAGTCGGGGTCGGCCACCCTGTCACTCTGGGTCGGCCACCCTGCCACTCTGGGTCGGCCACCTTGCCAGTCGGGGTCGGCCACCCTGTCAGTCGGGGTCGGCCACCCTGTCACTCTGGGTCGGCCACCCTGCCACTCTGGGTCGGCCACCCTGTCACTCTGGGTCGGTCACTCTGGGTCGGCCACCCTGCCAGTCGGGGTCGGCCACCCTGTCACTCTGGGTCGGCCACCCTGCCAGTCGGGGTCGGCCACTCGGGGTCGGCCACTCAGCCAGTCGGGGTCGGCCACCCTGTCACTCTGGGTCGGCCACCCTGTCACTCTGGGTCGGCCACCCTGCCAGTCGTGGTCGGCCACCCTGTCACTCTGGGTGACCCCGACCGAGAGACCCCGCCTGGGAGGCCTATTGCTTACCGAACACTCATGAAGAGATCTGATAAAACGCTTCTGTTTTATCCCGACTAAACTTTCCCGACCGGTGATCCCCGACCGCTAAAGTTCTCGGTCGGGTACGTCTGCTCGGGTGCCACTGATTGGGCCCCGTCTCAAGTTGTTTCGAATCCTGATCCTCTTAGTTAGATCAGTATCTAGCGCACTAATCCGATAATGAACCCGACCCACTTTGTCTGACCCAGACCCAATCCGACCGGGCCCCTAATCAGCTCCAAAAACTTACCCGACCGGATCAACTGTAAAGGAACAAACTTGAGCCAGAAACAACAGCACCCCGTAATTTCCCTAATCCACGCTGTTGAAACATGGGAACACCGAACGAGCGCATGGAATCCAACGAAAAGACGAAGTCAAGAACGAAAACGAAGGGATCCATCTAACCATTGAAACATTTAATGACATTAGGAGGGAGAACATGAGCTTCTGATCAAACCTGCGTCGAGAGTACGGAGGCCGCGGAGCCACTCGTGGTACCGCTGCTGTCGACGGCGCAAAGCATCTCGGCTATGTTTCTAGTGTATCCATTCGCCGTATCGGGAGGCGCTGCCAGAGACAAGCTCACGTCCGACACCAAGGAGCCGCTGCAGAACTGTCATCGCCGGCGATCTTGCGACCGGTCTTGCTCCGACGAAGCGTAAGATCAAGACTAGCAGCATAAATGGGCCGGGCCTCGTTAACTAGTCATAATTAGGGCTGCAATCGAGCCGAGCCGAGCCGAATACCTGAGAGTTTGAGTTTGGCTCGTTTATTATCGAGCCGAGCTCGAGCTTAATTTATCGAATATAGTGATGGCTCGCGAGCATATTCGAGCCTAATCGAGCCCTAAACGAACTTACCAAATATAAATTATTAATTAAATTATTCATCAATCTATTAAAAAAATAAATTATATATTCTAAAAAAATATAAAATATTTACTAAAATCTATGATTTTGTTCATACAAATGAGTTTTATTGGATATTTTATATTTATTAAATGTAAAAGTGTCAAAATTATATATTTAATGTTAAATATTAATTTTATATTTTACGAACTAGCTCACGAGCTTATTAACGAGCCTATTCACGAGCTAACGAGCCGAATACTGCTGAGTTTGAGTTTGGCTCGTTAATATTAACGAGCTTTATTAAACGAGCTCGAACGAGCTTCTATCGAACCGAGACCCGAATAGCTCACGAGCGGCTTGGCTCGTTTACGCCCCTAGTCATAATTGAGCGAAGGAGAGTAATGGGCTCATTTTCCGTTTGAAGTCAATTAAAAAATATAAAAAATATATTTAATAAATCATAAATCAATTTAATTAATTGAAAGTATTTAAAACTATGATACACTCAATGAAAAAACTCAATAAAACATTCAGTAAATGACGTGACATTTTATATGTACACATCCGATTATCGCTCGGACAACATTGGCGGCCCCCGATCAGCGGCCCGAATCAAACTATATCTTAGGCGACACGGTGAATCCATCAGAGCATCTACAACGGCTCGTTAATCGAGCGTTATAACGCTCGATTAACGAGCCGACCTCGTTACAACCATTGTGGGTAGCGCGTTAAGCGCTGACGTGGATGAACGCGTTCAGATGTTTGAACGCGTTAATCGCGTATGACATGGCATCCTGATCGGTCTGGTGACCTGACCGATCAGGCAGGAGCCTGATCGGTCACCAGACCGATCAGGATGCCGATCAGATTGGTTTTAGGGACATAACGGTCACCCGAACGTTCACCCAAACGGTCACAAACAAACGGTCACAAACAAACGGTCACAAACAAACGGCTATTTTAATTAAAAAAATAAATTTTCATCTATAAATACTCATCAACTCTCATTTCAATCTTCAAACACATCCCTTTCAATCAATCTCATTCCAATCTTCAAAGACCTTCCTCCCTTCTTTTAAAAATCTCATCTCTAGTATTTTCTTCCGAAATGGATGAAAATAATCGTGGTTTTTTTAGAAATTTTTTAGAAAATACTTCCTCCCAAAATTCTCAAACTCCACCAAATTATCCATATTTTTCATATCCACCAAATTACCCACATAATCCATACACACCAAATAATCTATATGGTTCATATCCACCTAATTATCCATATAATCCATATCCACAAAATTATCCATCCAATCCACCTACAACCGGCATGCCTTTTACATCTCCGACGGAAAGTGATCCATTTACTCCAACTTTTGTTCCAGAGACTCAAGTATCCGACCGTGAATCTCCAATCGAAGTTGTTCATTTAGAGAAGGCGGATGCTGGCGCTGTGAGTAGAAGAAAACGATCAACATGGGTAAGTCTGAAGACAAAATTTTGGCCAGATCATTTGTCACTATCAGCGATGATCCAATCATCGACAATGATCAGAAGATGGATGCTTTCTGGGGTCGTGTTGCTAGCTACTACAACGAGAATCGTCCTCAAGGTACACCCAACAGAAATGCAAGTATAATACGATCGCACTGGCATAATAGCATACAAAAAAAGGTATATCACTTCAACGCAAATTACAATAGCATTTATAGTACATATCGTAGCGGCCACAGTGATGAGGATATATTGCGGTTTGCGTACGAAAAATATCGTGAAGAAAATAATGGCGTTGCATTTAATCTTGAGCATGTGTGGAGGATAGTAAAAGATCATCCAATGTTTACTCCACAGTCTGTTGATCACATTGTTAGCACAAAGAAGGCAAGAACTTCAGAGTCAGGAGCAAGCAACACGTCATCTAGCCAAGATGCTAGTCTACATGTAAACCTAAATGAAGAAGAAGCTCGTCCAATGGGTCAGAAGGCAGCAAAAAGAAAAGGAAAAAGCAAAATGAAATCGGACATTGAAGGTATGCCAACAAATTTGGGTAATATGTTTGCAAAATTTTCAGAATATACAAGCATCAAAAAGACTGAAGTTGGAATGAAACAAAAACAACTCGAAGTTGAAGAGATGAAAGCAAAAGCTGCTGAAATGAAAGCAAAGGCTGCCTTAGCTAAAGTTCAATTGAAGGAATATGCAATCATTTCGAAAGACACCTCACAAATGACACAAGATCAATTTATCATTCATCAACATTTATGTCAAGAGATTAAAAAGAGATGGAATCTGTAATTTTTATTTATTGTTATTTAATTATTATACTTTTCAATTAATGTAATTTTCGAACATTATCCTTTTAAATTAATGTAATTTCCTATTATTTTACTTTCTAAACTTCATTTATAATTTCTGGTCAATTAATATAACCGTTGCAAACTAGCCATTGGAACATAGCTGTTATAATATGGCAGTTGGAATATAGCTGTTGTAATATGACAGTTGTAATATAGCCGTTGTAATATAGTTGTTGTAATATGACAGTTGGAATATGCCCGTTGTAATATGGCTGTTAGAATATAGCCGTTGACAAGAACAAATAAATAGACATCTTGTGCTCTACAATTTTTCATTCTCCAAGTAGCTGAATAATTCGTTTCCTATTCATTCTTCATTCTTCATTCTTCCTCCAATTATGTCTCAATCTTCAAGTAGCTCCACGCCCGACTCATCAAGTGAAAATGAAGTCTATGTTGAAGATGTTGATGAAGGTTATGATCCAGGAAATGAGCTAATGTCATTGATACTTCAACAAAGTCGAGAAATAGTTGAAACACATCAAAGTAATAACGAGATGCGGCGAAGAAGAAGGTTTATTCAAACAAATCGTGAAGTCGGGCATGTGAGACTCTTCAATGATTATTTCTCCACAAATCCAGTGTATCCAGATCAAATATTTCGAAGACGTTTTCGCATGCGAAGAGATTTATTTTGTCGTATAGTGAATGCACTTGAGAGTCGTTCATCATTTTTTCAGCAAAGGGATGATGCTGCGAGTAGACAAGGCTTGACACCACTACAAAAATGCACAGCTGCGATTCGCCAATTAGCTTATGGAGTCCCAGCCGACCATCTTGACGAGTATCTACGTATGGGTGAATCAACCGCCATTCAGTGTCTTTTCAAGTTTTGCGTTTATGTGGTTGAACTATTTGGAGATCAATATTTGAGAAGACCAAATGCTGATGATGTTCAACGTCTTCTTCAATTGCATGATGAGAGACACGGCTTCTCCGGAATGTTAGGCAGCCTTGATTGCATGCATTGGGAATGGAAAAATTGTCCAGTTGCTTGGAAAGACCAATTTACAAGAGGGCATGGATCACCGACAATCGTGCTTGAAGCGGTCGCGTCTCAAGATTTGTGGATATGACATGCATTCTTTGGTGTCGCAGGTTCACGTAATGATCTTAATGTGTTATATGAATCTCCCATATTCAATAACGTCTTGCAACGAAATGCCCCGGAGATTAATTTCACAGTCAACGGCACTCAATACAAGAAGGGGTATTATCTAACTGATGGAATATATCCGGAATGGGCTACTTTCGTGAAGGCTTTTCCTTGTCCAGAAGATCCCAAGAGGAGATTGTTTAAGGAAAGACAAGAGGCTGCAAGGAAAGATGTTGAACCAGCATTTGGGGTGCTTCAAGCTCGATGGGCAATTGTCAGAGGTCCAGCTCGTTATTGGTATAGAAAAAAGTTAAAACATATTATGTTAGCGTGTATTATTTTGCACAACATGATTGTAGAAGATGAGGGGGATCACGTGACAAATTGGTACAACGATGAAGGTGACGAACCAGCACAACCTGTCCAAGGCTCAAACCGAGGATTTCATGATTATCTACGGATAAATTCTCAACTACGTGACAGTCATGTGCATCACCAACTTCGTGCAGACTTAGTTGAACATATTTGGTCACAATATAACAACCCCTGAATTTATATTTTATTATTTCATTTTATGTTAATTTATATGTTATCTTTTAATTATATGTAAGTGTATTTTTTTAATATTGTTCTCTATCATTTCAAAATTTTAATAATAATTTAAATTTTAAATAATGATAAAAATATTTAAAATTATTATTATTATTTATTTAAAATAATAATAATTTAAATTAGCAAATAAAATTGAAAATAAAAAATATGTAGATAAGAGAATAAATATGTGAAAGAATATGCATGTGAGAGAATGTATATGTGAGATAATGTGTATGTGGCATGTATGTCCCACAAATAATGGGGGTTGAATGTTAAACGGTTGTGAGAGAATGAAGATGTTAATGTTAATGTGTATGTGGCATGTGGGTCCCATACTTTTTGATGAGGTGGTAGGTGTTATAACGTTAATGGCGTTAAACCAATGCGGATGCCCTCAGGAATCGCTACATATAAAATATCACGTCATTTATTAAGTTTTTTTTCAGATTTCTGAGTGAGCATATCATTTTTCAAGTATTTAAGTTCAAAATTTTTAATAATAAAATAGAAATCACAGAAACGAAGCCAAGGGATTCCTCTGCTAACAATTTGTCACGTGTTGCCAAATGGTCAACATGTTTGACAATACTCGGTTGAAATTATTGACCACCGCATAATTTCTTGATTTTTCTCTATGGAATTCTACCAATTATTATGACCAACAATTTGACTACCATCTTCAAAAAATTAGATTGGTTGGTAGAGAGAGAAAAAATATCATAGACTTATACTACATAAAAAACAATAAAACTAAACCTTAAAAATAATTCAAAAGAAATTAAAACTTAATGATAAACATAAAAAAAATAGATTTATTTTTCTACCTTCCTTACATATATTTTTATTTATAAATTTTACGTTATAAATTTTTTATTTTAATAATTAAATACTTTTTATAATTTAAATATAGTATTTTCATAAAAAAATATAAAATATATGTCATATATTTTTTCTACCTTCATTTCATATATTTTCATTTATAATTTTTATTTTATACTTTTTTATAATTAAATACTCCTTATAGTTTAAACATAGTATTTTTGAAAAAAATATAAAATTTATTTAAAATTTGAAAATAGAAGACAACAATTAAAAATATATATATTACAATCAATCAACATCAACGGGCTAACGGCTACATTACATTTTTTATAAAAAAAAATAAAAAATTATGTACTATTTTAACCGTTACCATTTAAAATATATAGAGAGACTTAAATACAACAGACAACTATTAATGAAACTTATAAAAATTTAATAAAAACTTAGTTCTTAATTTTGAAATCAAGTTTTTTACTTAAACTAAAAACTCAAACCGCCAAATGATAATAAATTTAAAAATGAAGATTTATTTTTTTACATCCAATAATTTAGTCCCTCATTGGATGCTCTTATATTTAAAAACTACGGAGAAATTCTTTGGGATAGAAAGTATATGGCTTTTTACAGATAAGTATGGAGTGGTTTGACACTATTTTATGTACATCCCCAAAAGTAGAAACGAAAATTTCAACCGATGAGAAAATTAAACTTGAGAGGAGTCATTTGTGGAAATTAAATAGTCAATGCGGCTCATATGATTTAATTAATTAATCATTCAATCGACTAAAAAATGCAAAAATTAAAAAAGCACACATCATTTATAAAAAAAAGAAGTAAATAATATTAAATTGAATAATAGTCGAATCGATCGTCAGTAAAATTTATAAAATAGTCATATGTGTGTTTTTTTTTCAATAAAGTCAAATAAATGTTTCATTTAACCTAAATTATCAGAAATATCCTTATTTTATGTTTGATTAAAAATTCTATATTTGAATCGAGTTTTAAGTTTTGAAACTTATAGCATCAACAATGTTTTTTATTGCTAAATTGTACAATAATATCATTATATTATAGGAAAATTTGAGAAAACTTCCCAACATCAAAGTGGGCTTTGCATGCACTCCCCAACCAAAAATGTCTTTGCATACACTCTCTGATGGGATTCACAAGACAATTTTGTGTGTTATTTTTTTATCAGTATAAACGAGTAAAAATTCAGTATAAATCGTAAAGATTTGAGTATAAATTGTTTGAGATTAAGTACTAATTTAAGAAATTTGAGTATTATTTGAAAAAATTTGAGTATACATTGTTTCAGTATATAGTAAAAATTTCAGTATATATTATCAAAATTTAAGTATGAATTAATTTAGATTGAGTATTATTTGAAAAAAATTTGAGTATAAAATTTAGAAATTTGAGTATGTGAGGTTGCATCTGTAGGATCGGGTCGACCGGCTAGAGGGGGGTGAATAGACGGTTTATGAAAAATAAGCACTAACACTCGTCTTTAAAAAGAAATAAACTTGGTTGCAACAGAGTCGTTGCTTCCGAGGCAGTTGATGCTCAAACAGAAACTCCTTAAGGCGGAGAAGCCTTTACAGTTGTAGCACAGAGAAAGCTTAGAGAGAAAGAGAGTTTACAACTCAATGAATTAAAATGATTAATTTCTAAAGCAAAACCTCTAAGTCTATTTATAGCTAAGAGAATAAATCTGGATTGTTGATCTTGGATGGGATTAAACTGCATCCATTGGATTTGATTAAAGGATAATGTAACATTATCCTTTAAGTTTTAATTGTTTTAATTAAAACTTTATCTTTCCTCGAGATGACTGTTGGAATCTCCATGTCGCTGTTGTAATCTCTAAGTAGTAATATCGGTAAGATTTTACTGCCATCGCCCTTTAGTCCAAATGGTAAGTGGGTTAGTGTGTGTTGTTAAGGTCTCGGGTTCGATCCTTCGTGGCACCAAATAGTTTTCTCTTTTCTTTTGGGCGCTTGGACTAGTCTTTTTGATTCTTCGTCTTCTGGGTGATTTCCGGCCAACCGGAGTTAGGCTCACCCGAACCCGACTCCGGCCTTTCGCCCCTCGAGCGTCCTTCCTCCCGGCTTCTCGTCCCTCGGACACCGCGCACGTCCTTCTCGCTCCACCGGTGTACTCTTCCGCAGCACCCGCGTCCCTCGGATTGTACCGAGCCCGTCGGCTCACTTCCCCGCACAATCCTTCTCGTCCGCTACGTCTTACACTCGACTTCCTCCGTACCTAAGCTCCTGCACACTTAGCAGAGGGATTAAAACCAACAGGACCTAACCTAACTTGGTTGATCACATCAAAACCAACTGGGGCACCAACAATCTCCCCCTTTTTGATGTGCATCAACCCAAGTTTAGTTAGGGATAAACAACAACAAAAAAAACAATAAAACTAAATTAAGCAGTTAAGCATAGAAAAAAAATATTGCAATCAATAACCACAACCTCCCCCTAAACTTAAGCCACTCTCCCCCTTTGATCACAGCAAAAATGGGGCACAAAAAATAGGGAAAGGAAAAAATATGATTAGAACTTAGAAAAATGTGAAACATTTTTTTTGAGCCGTGAATAGATTAAGTGCATATCACCGAAATTTAATTTTTGAATAAAAAATTTTCAAATATTTTTTAAAATTAAAAAATACGAATTTCAATTAAAAATTTATAGAAATTAATTCGTCCATTGGAAAATTTTAAAAATTTTTGTACAGGTGGAATATAAAATTATTGCTTTTTACAAAAATTTCCAAATTAAAATCTATTTTGTATATTCAAAAATAAATCATATAGTGGCAAAATAAAAAATTCAAAGATATATTTTTAAAATTCAAAAATCTCATAAAAAATTTAAAAAAATTTACCAAGTTTAATTGATTATGTGTAGATCTCAAAAAAATCAGTTCTTGCAGAATAAATTAATTTTCTATTTTTAAAGTTAAAAGTTTACTTTTCAAATAAAAAATAATAGAAATTCAAAATTTATCGAAAAAAAATTTCCAAAATTTCACAGTAAACAAATAAGATACTCTTGTATCAAGTAAAAATAGAAATTGAATTTTGTAAGAAAGTTTAGGTGAAAAAAAAAATTTCAAAAGAAACTTAATCATAAAATGTGTTAATCTATTTCTAATTTTGCAAGAAAAATTATGCAGTAATAGAAAACTAATTCAAAATTGATTTTGGTATCCAAAATAGATTTCTATCGACAGGATTAACTAAAAATTTGGATGGAATGTAATTCTTTGGCACCTTTTTAAATTGGCCTTTATGGTTTTTAAAATACCAATTCAACTTTTCAGGATAACTATTTTTCTTATGTTGCAAACAGACAATATCACATTCTAATTTCTCAACTAAATTTTTCAGATCAATATTTTCATTTTTTAATTTAGAATTTTCTTTTTCTAATCTGCAATTAGATTTGAGCAAGGCTTTAACACCAGCATACAATTGATCATGAGGAAGAAAACAAACCTCACTTACCAGATCGCTTTCGAAAAGCGAGGTTCCTTTTTCGTTGTCGCTTTCTGATGTCGCTCCCCCTTCAACACTGCTCCCTTCTTGATGACTTGCCATCAGCGCAAGTCCCGCGTACTCTTGAACTTCTGATTCATCCGACGAGGTCTCGTCCCAGGTGGCCTTCAATGCCTTCTTTTTCTTTGGCTGGTTTTTGATTTTGGGACACTGATCTTTTAGGTGTCCCTCCTCGTTGCAGTTGTAGCATCGGACAGTTCGTTTCTTCGGAGACCGCCTTTTCTTCTGCATTCTCGAAAAGTTATTAGCTTTAAAAAAACTTTTAAACGAACTTACTATTTGCGTTGTCTCGTCGTCCGTCGAGGATTCTGACTCCTTCTCCGTTCTCCTTGTGTTTAGGGCCAGATTCTTCGTCTTTCTAGATCCTGCCCACCGAGATTCGTGTAATTCGAAAATGGAAAACATTTCATCTAATGTACTTACCTCTAAATCTTTGGAGATGTAATAAGCGTCGACGATTGAGCTCCACTCCTGGGTCCTTGGGAAGGCGTTGAGGGCGTATCGAATGGAGTCGCGATTACTTACCGATTCGCCGAGTTGGGTGAGACCGGAGATTAGCTCCTTTATTTTGGCATGAAGTTCAGCCACCGTTTCTCCTTCCTTCATTTGCAGGTTTATCAGCTGGTTCCGGAGGAGATCCTTTCTTGTTGATTTGGCTTCAGAGGTACCCTCATGAAGTTCTAGGAACTTCTCCCATAATTCTTTTGCGGAGTGGTAGTTGCCGATCCGATTTACCTCTTGAGTAGGCAAGACTGTTAGGAGATGGAACTCGGCCTTACCATTGGCAACAGATTCCGACTGCTCCTTCTTATTCCACAAGCTTTCTTCTTTTTCATCCCCGTTCGCATCTTTAGGAACTGCAAAACCATATTTTATTGATAAAAAAATATCAAAATCTGTACGAAAAAATACCTCCATTTTTTTCTTCCAGACGGTGAAATCCCCTTCGAATTTAGGTGGATGAATGTGCGCGCTAGCTATCGTCTTGTTGCTTTCTCAGGCCATTAGTCTTTTAAAAGCGAACCCGCTCTGATACCACTTGTAGGATCGGGTCGACCGGCTAGAGGGGGTGAATAGACGGTTTATGAAAAATAAGCACTAACACTCGTCTTTAAAAAGAAATAAACTTGGTTGCAACAGAGTCGTTGCTTCCAAGGCAGTTGATGCTCAAACAGAAACTCCTTAAGGAGGAGAAGCCTTTACAGTTGTAGCACAGAGAAAGCTTAGAGAGAAAGAGAGTTTACAACTCAATGAATTAAAATGATTGATTTCTAAAGCAAAACCTCTAAGTCTATTTATAGCCTAAGAGAATAAATCTGGATTGTTGATCTTGGATGGGATTAAACTGCATACATTGGATTTGATTAAAGGATAATGTAACATTATCCTTTAAGTTTTAATTGTTTTAATTAAAACTTTATCTTTCCTCGAGATGACTGTTGGAATCTCCATGTCGCTGTTGTAATCTCTAAGTAGTAATATCGGCAAGATTTTACTGCCATCGCCCTTTAGTCCAAATGGTAAGTGGGTTAGTGTGTGTTGTTAAGGTCTCGGGTTCGATCCTTCGTGGCACCAAATAATTTTCTCTTTTCTTTTGGGCGCTTGGAATAGTCTTTGTGATTCTTCGTCTTCTGGGTGATTTCCGGCCAACCGGAGTTAGGCTCACCCGAACCCGACTCCGACCTTTCGCCCCTCGAGCGTCCTTCCTCCCGGCTTCTCGTCCCTCGGACACCGCGCACGTCCTTCTCGCTCCACCGGTGTACTCTTCCGCAGCACCCGCGTCCCTCGGATTGTACCGAGCCCGTCGGCTCACTTCCCCGCACAATCCTTCTCATCCGCTACGTCTTACACTCGACTTCCTCCGTACCTAAGCTCCTGCACACTTAGCAGAGGGATTAAAATCAACAGGACCTAACCTAACTTGGTTGATTACATCAAAACCAACTGGGGCACCAACAGCATCCACCACATCAAGATTTTCACATGAGGGGTCGTCGAAATTTTATACTCAAATTTCTTAAATTAGTACTAAATCTCAAATAATTTATACTCAAATTTTTATAATGTATACTGAGGTTTTACTCTTTTATACTCACGACATCAAGATTTTTACATGAGGGGTCACCGAAACTTTGTACTCAAATTTTTTAAATTAGTACTTAATCTCAAACAATTTATACACAAATCTTTACAATGTATACTGAGTTTTCAATTTTTTATACTCAATTTATTAGGGAGTGAATGCAAAGAATTTATTAAGTGGGAAGTGCATGTAAAGACCAGTTTGGAATTGGAGAGTTTTCTCCAATTAACACTTATATTATTTTGATTTTATTTATTAGAGAATGATGACCTAGTAAAATAAATGATGTGAATTCATGATATCCATTACATTTCAAATAAATATTATTTGATAATAATCAGCCATGTGAAAATTAGCATGTAGCTTTTATAATGTGTGGAAGCTAGTTATTCTATTTTATGTTATTTTGATTTCGTTTTCCTAAAAGTGATAACCTCGTTAAAACACCATTTTAACAAGCAAAACAAACATAGAGACTCTATGACATCCATTACATTTCAAATAAATATTATGAGTCATGTAAAAGCTAATTGGTAATTATTGCAATGAGTAGAAGATGATTTGCCTACAACAATGACTTTTTCTATTTTTTTCTTTGAGAATGATAATCTAATTTAAATACAATTTCAATGAGTAAAACAAATAAAGGGGACTTTATGACATCAATTTCATTTCAAATGAATATTATTTAATTATGACCGATTGTGTAAAAGTTAGCATGCAACTTTTACAATGTGTAAAAGTTACATGTGATTATTTCATTATGATCGGTTGTGTAAAAATTAGCATGCCACTTTTACAATGTGTAAAAGCTATATGTTATCTTCTATAACAGAATTTATATCATTTTGATTTTGCATCTCTAATGGTAATAACTTAATTAAAATGATATTTTAAGCAAATGATGAAAATTTATTATATCTACTATATTTTTTCAAATAAATATTATTTGATCACGATTGACTTTATAGAAGATAGCATATAACTTCTAAATGCATAGAAGTTAGTTGTTAGTTTCTACACTAATAATTTTATGTTATTTTGATTTTGATTTTTTAAGAATGATAATTTGATTAAAATAATATTTAATTTAAACAAACAAAATAAGCGAGGAAAATTTATAATACTTATTATATTTCAAATAAATATTATCTAATTAATGGCTATCTGTAGCAGATGATTGTAATTCAAATCCTTAAACCTAGTTTAGAAACATAAATTTTTTTAATAAGATATAAAATAAAATATTTTAAATACTTCATGTTAAATGTTTGACTTTAACTAAAAATGGGACCTCCATTCTCAAAAATATAAAGGGGCGTTTGATTTGTTCCATTTTTTATTTTCATTTTTTAAAAAATCGTATTTTTTAATTTTCTAGAAAATGATTTTTTTTTCATTCTCTAATTTTTTAGAAAACGCTATGTTTTTTCTAGAAAATAAAGTTGGAAAATGCAAATCAAACATATTTTTCAGAAAATTATATTTTCTACATAAAATGAAAATGAAAAATAGACGGTAAAATGCAAACCAAACGCCCCTTAAATGATGCGTCCATTTGATTATTGCCAAAAATAAAAAATAAAAATAAAATCCTAGCTTACTCTATTCAAAATTAAAGTTTGGAAAACTTAGAAATTCAGCGCAAGGGAAGGCTCCGATGGATTCACAGGAAAGTTCGTGGGAAGTCGGTCTGAGTTGGAAGAGTCGGCGGGCGGCCGCCCGCTGGTCTCCGCCAAAATCTAGTAGCTGCACACCGATCTACTTTCAATCCAGCACGTGCAGAATGAACAATCGAATACCTAGCGAGTGACGTTACCTCGACAGCGACAACTCTAGCCGTAGGCCGTAGGCCCATGACTTGTATATCCGCCGCATATGCCATGCTCCTCTTCCACCTCGCAGCCTATGCGTCAAACCTCGTCTGGAAATATTTGCCGGCGGAGCCTGAGCCAGCTGGAAAAGTATTCATGCACGTGTCCCATGTGCCGCCCGCCCGCACAGCGACGCCTGCCGCCTTAAATCCAGCAGCTGCCACCGATCGGAACCCTGGAGATCAGCTCAATTCGATGAGGAGGAGAAGCGACGACGCCGAGGCCGGGCTGCACCTGCCGCCGGGGTTCCGTTTCCACCCCACCGACGACGAGCTCGTGGTGCACTACCTCCGCCGGAAGATCGCCGGCCACCGCATCCCTGCCCCCATCATCGCCGAGGTCGACCTCTACAAGCACGATCCGTGGGACCTTCCAGGTGAGCAATTTCGATCGAACAGCTAAAATTGTCATGATGCCATCCATTTTCTTTCATCCTTTCCGCCTAAATTAATTTCTTGAGTGTGTTTGTGCGAGCAGAGTTGGCTTTGTATGGGAGCACAGAGTGGTATTTCTACACGCCGAGGGATCGGAAGTACCCCAATGGTTCCCGACCGAACCGAACCGCCGGGAGAGGGTACTGGAAGGCCACCGGAGCTGATAAACTGGTGTCGGTTCCGGGGAGTGCCGGCCGGATTTTTGGCATAAAGAAATCTCTGGTCTTCTACCACGGCAAGGCACCCAAAGGGGTCAAGACTGATTGGATCATGCACGAATACCGCCTGATAGATTCCGATCAATCAGCGAACAAGAAAGGCAACCAAAGAGTATGTCTCCTATTCAATTGTTTCATCTTTATGAATTATGATCAAACACTTTAGCAAACCATGAAACCAACCAGAGTTTGCGTTGTGCAGCTGGATGAGTGGGTCTTGTGCCGCTTGTACCATAAGAAGAACAGTTGGGACAAGATGCAGAAAAAGCGAGACGTTGCAGCAGCATCATCCTCTGGAACAGCAATGGAGTTCTCAATGAACTCTACTGAAGAAGCAAGGTCAGACAGTCTCTGGACTTCCGAATCTGATGTCGACTTCGGAGATCGAATTCAACCTGTCAGGATCAACCCATCTCACGACGTTCCTAAAGTAATTCATCATCAGGGAAGAGCTGCCGATCCCATGATAAGCAACCTTCAAATAGTGGAAGGAATGAAAGAAGAGACGGATTGGTTCATGGACTTGAACCTTGAAGGAATTCAGGGTTCTATGGCAACACTTGGATCGACATCTGAAGCTGATGTCTCAAATCCGTATTATCGTTCCACTTCAAGCATGCTGCCATTTTGGAATTAGGGAGGGGGCAGATTCATTTGTTGTGTACATTGGCTAGCGATCCGTACACCTTCATCAAGGAAAGAAAACGTGATAATAAGAAGGGAGTTGGAGGGGAATTATTTTAGATTCTGACGTCGAATACAATAAAATTTATTTGTTTGTTTGTATTCTTACATCACAGAGGATGATAGAATAGATCTACATTATTGTAAAGCATTTTGTTGGCATTTTGAGTATGATTTTATTTTGATGTAATAGAAATGCAAGTACTTCAAAATGTTTCAAGCATGGAACCTAGAGCAATTTAACATTTGTGGCAAAGGATTTGTTAGCATTCCAAGTATGATTCTTATTTTTTATGAATATAACGATAAAAGCAACTCAAAATGTTTCAAACCTAGAACTAGAACAATTTAACTACAATCACTAGAAACATGGATGAATATCAAATGTTTGTGCCGATCTCACCTCAACGTTACACCGATGATAAAATGAGTGGTTAGCAAGGATAAATCAAATCCAAAATAAAGGAAAAAATTGTGCTTCTTTAAAAATGGTCATTGCATCCTCAGATAAATCTTGATCCTCCCGAAGCAACAGGTGTGGCAACGAATCAGAGCAAAAACAAACTCGGTCAGTGACCAATATTGAAGCTGAATACCCATCAAGCATATGATAGAATCAATTACGCAATTGAGACCTGCATCACATGTGATGCTCCAAGGACTGTTGACTATCGCGCCGATGCAACTTCAATGGCACTACCCAGTGGCCATGCTGCCTCAACAAAGGCATCGCCGTACTTCACTTTCTTTATCAAAGTGATCTTCTGATGTGGATCCAGAGCTGTTAGATCATACAAGAAAATTAGTAATTGCACGAGCTCATGACTATAGAGATCAGTCTCGCTAGGTTTAACATACCAAACCCATCTACAAGCAACGTGAACTGGTACACTAGATCCATGCACAGATAAGGGAGATTCTCATAGTGGACTCGAGGATATCTTACTTTCGCATCATTAAAATTCAGTTTGCAAATGCGCTTTGCAGCATCCTTGAAATCTTTCGGTTTAACTATCGCAGCAAGTACTTGGTGATCGACAAAGCCAGCCTGAGAATGACAAAAAGAGCATTTGATAAAAAAAATAACAAATTGATAATCTTAGGTTGAAAGGATCTGTCAAAGATGATACCTCAATAGCCCTATCAAAGAAAAAGGATGCAACAAATAGGTTTTTCTGCCCGTCTCCACCTCCACCATTCCAAACACCACCAAATGTACACTTCATGTGGAGACATTTTGGTTCATCGATGTTGAGAGCTTTAATAATATCACTCCTGCATTTTGGAAAGCTAGCACCAGAAGCTGAAGAAGCTGCTTCGTATTTTTCATTGCCATATTCATATGATCCTTTAAGAAAACAAAACAATGAATTAGAAAAGTACCAAAATACCTTCACTCCAAAATCACGCTTAAAATTTGGCAAACTAAGATTTTAGTCACAAACCATCTATTTTCAAAATATAAGGCTGTTAATGCTGATTAGCCCAGGAGATTGAGCAACAACTTCATATCTTATGTTGACATCTAAACAGTCTATAGATTGAGCAGAGTGGGTAATCATGAACTAAACACAATTCTATAGAAAAGAAGACATTACACTCCGTCTCTCAAACCAGTACATAGTGAACAGACAACGAACAAGATCTCACTCCAGCCCTCTGAATCATCTATTTTAGGACCCCCAAAGATTCAGATTTGTCACCATAAAAGGCAAAATTCAAATCGTAAACTGAAACCTGCTGCGAATATCGATAGAATATTAGTTTGTTTTAATATGCAAGAATGCGAATAAAAGATGGCATAGACAAAGCAGAGTACCACGCTTAATAAAATATTGTAAGGAACAGACTAGTTCTCTTGAGGATATGCACAAAAGTTTCTGATATGAAAGCATGTCTCTAAAAAAAATGTGTGAAGAAATGACTAGCAGACACCCCCCAAAAAAATGAGAACTTTGGAAATAATATGGAAGGTGAAATGCAGAGTGACTGACCTCAACTTACCATTATAACCTTCCAAAATGCAGTTACTGTACCCATCACCAGCCTTAAGAATCTCTGCACGAGCAGCCAATAGACCATAGTGCAAGTAACTGCAGAGGCAGGAAATCACATCAACTCTAAATTTATAGAATGAAGAAAATAATCCAATTATGATTATATTTTAAACTTGTCCAAACAAACTGCTACCATCAAATCTGGAAAATTTATACCAGAACAAAAGAAAGAGCTAAGATGTCTCTTGTAAAACAACACAAAAATGAGAACCATAAAATGACTAGATTTGGTTTTATCAGAAAATCTTAATTTTAAAATCATTCTCAAATATCTTCTGACAAAGATGTCAAACCTGTGAACATAAAGGTAATAAGTTGTTCCCTTCAAGAAGAGTTGTTGCACATACGAATCTTCTCCATTCGAAACTTTTGGAGCAGTTGCAGCATCATTTTCTGAAATAGCATATGCCATTTGAACAGATCCACCTCCTAGATCAATTACTCCAACAGTGTCCTGGTAAGAATTTCCTAATTTCCCCAGCAGATAATTGACAGTGACCTACATAAATGAACTTTTTCATCGTGAAAAGAAGCCATAGTCTATTCAAATAAGAAACACTCCTAAATTCATATCTCAATAGGTAAATCGTGAGAAACAGTGAAGTGTGTAGGGAAAAAAACTTAGGAAGAAGTTGAACACAAGTCAAGGTCATATGTTAACTGACAGAGGTATTTCCTGTAAGATCATAGAACCATCACTAACTTCATAATGGATAACTTTCCATAATTTGGGATGACCATCAGAAGTCAAAAATTGGGATAGAATCAAATCAATATGAGCAAAACAAAGCAAGTATACTAATGCGAACCACTGTCTCAGTAGTCAGTATGCAAATTGTACTTTACTTTTTAAGTATGTCCAAGGGTGCCTTTTCTAATGTTGGATGACTGATCTATATACTTTTTGTTCACCAGTATTCATAGTTGAATTAGTCAAATTAAACCTCTATTTCCTTGCTCGTGGTGGTCCAACACAGATGCGGCATTGTTGAATCAAATTAAGAGATCGATAGATCAACTCAAACTGTAGTCAAGGTTGGTCATATAATAGGATCAAAACTCTGAACTAATCCAGTTATATATCAACATTATTCAATCTCATTTCACTTAGTTGTGTTTTATTCTTACACTAATGACCAATGATATATTATCATTTATCAGGCTATAAGTATATTTACACAAGGCAAAACTATAGCATCATATTAACTAGTTGCACAATTCAGGAACAAGTCATAACAAGGTCAAAGTTTAGATATTGGATCATCAAAATTATTTTATTTAAGAAATTAAACTATTATAACTTCAATCTTGAGTCATTTGAGATTCTATCATAAAATTACAGAAAGCTCACTTGCAGCAATGTCAGTAAAGATGTATGGCTGTGGTTGGTTTAGGAGGTAAAATAACTCCACACACACACACACACACAAACACACAAACTCTTTTCTTGCTTTACAGGAGATAAAGGAAAAAGTTTGGAATCAATAGTAGAATAGAGGTTTGGAACAGATTACATAATAAAAGGACACAAGGGAACCTGACTTCTATAAGTTTCTTGTTGACAATAAGTCAAGTGTGAAGAATCTATCGGCAACGTTTTAATGTCCAATTCCATGAAGAGATCTCTTATACAATTTTATCAAATTTCTACTTTAGTCATCAGTGGAATAGCCATTATCAAGAATGCAAGGACCCATGGTGACAAAATTGTTATTCCTTGAAGAGATCTCTTAAGCAATTTTATCAAATTTCTACTTTAGTCATCAGTGGATCAGCCATAATCAAGAATGCAAGGACCCATGGTGAAAAAATTGTTAAAACAAAAAAAAAACACTTATTGGATAAATTCCAAGAATCTACCTTAACTATCTTATATATTTGTATCAGATATCAGTTATATATTTATTTGTTGGATTGGATCTACGAATCCTTCTACCTTTTATGTCAGATATCCATATCAGATATTATTTAATTTTTAACAGATTGAATAATTTGTAAATAGGCGATGTACCAATTAATCAAATTAACAAGTATATGTCCCAAACCAAGTTGAAAAGTTATTTATTTGTTGTATTAATTCTAAAAATCAAATGGGCCTTGGTGCACCAATAAAGTTGTTGTCATGTGACTCGGTGGTCACGGATTCGAGTCACGAAAACAACTTCTTGCAATGCAGGATAAGACTGCGTACAATAGACTCTTCATGAGATCCGACATTGGCGGAAGTTCATGCACTGGGCCGTCTTTTATTAATTCTAAAATTCAATATATCTTACAAGTGCAAAATAGTCAATATAGTTTATAGATAAAAGAAGTACAATTAAACAAATAGTGAAAAGACAATTGACTTGACGAAGTACATAACATCTCTAGATTGAAAATATATGTTATACGATTATTAAAATAGCAAATACAAATTAGTTCATAAGTTGACACTTTAGTCAACCAAGTGAATAATATCACAATTTTGGAAACTATACATTGGTTAATGAATAATTTTACATGGATTGCCTGTAATTGCCAACAATATACAAGGACTGTAAAAAAAATTCAACACAAGTACCAGTGGTGTCCGCTCTTCCTTCTTTCAATACACAATATACAAGATGGAAAACTGCTCTTCCTTCTTTCAAGAAGTAGATTACCCAACATATAGTTGGGTCTGCTTTCAAGAAGGTTTGACAGACTCAGAAAGGTTGCAAGGCATGTCTATTGGAACAATCTATTCTAGTTTATCAGGTACATGATATTATTCGTCAACTTCTAAGATTAGATTTATCTTTGAGGTAAAAAAGTTACTGTGTTATTCGCATGGGCATAAAGTGCAGGGCCTACAACAGTTTTAAACTATGCCTGATTTATATATCATCTACCTCATATATCAAACAGGTAGCTAATCCATATAAGAAAAATACAATTGGCTTGCCCTGGTTTTCTTGAAACTTTTGCTAACAGGATCAACAGAGTTACTATGTTTCTGATAAAAACAAGATATTAGAATTAATGAATTATATCAAGCAACTAGAGAATAAAAGAAAGAAAATACATGTTTTTTAAGATGGGAGGATTACTCAAACTTAAAAGCACTCGTGAAGCACAATAAAATTGAGGTAGTGCAAATAAAAGTTGACAAAAACAATCATAGAAGAAGCAAATCCTTATCTGTCTACATTTATTTATCTAGACAACATCAACTACTACAACTGTATGTTCCAAGTATTTGGCATCAATATCAATATGCAAGGTCATATAACTAGTCATTCTTATCTCTTTCAATATCTTATGGAAATTTATGATATTTCCTTCGCCAACTCTAACTGACTTTACTTTTCTAATTATACATTCATCCTTTTAGCTTTGCTCATGTTATATTATAAGAAACGACCTAACTACGAGCAAATACTACTCGTCAACTACTAGCAAATACTACTGAATGAGTGAAGTTTCAGCTATATGAGAAAGAGACAATAGTTCTAAAGAAATACATAGACAATAAAGTATCTTTAAATTATATACCCACTGAAAGGCACCTTCCTGAGTTCCATCTAGAACAGTCACCCAATCTGACTGGAACTTCAGCGAGCTCTTTTGTTGCAGGAGATCTCTGACCTGGATGTGAAGGTTGACAATGAAACCATACAAAAGCAAAAAGGACAAAAACAAAAATGAAATGATGAAGAAAGAATCACACGATGTGGCATAAGAAACTCACTGCTTGCAGAATATGTTCTGATGTTACTTCTCCTAATGCTCTCAGACCTGCTGTGGCCTGCATAAGGATCATATGTAGACAGCCGTGAACAACAGCAAGTGCGCAGTTCATACTACAATGTTCTTTAAGCTCCAATAGCCTCAATATGGTTTACCCCAACTCTGACAGGTGTTGCCGGTCTCAATGCAACAGGAATAGCGCTTTCGGCTTTCTTTAGCAATGGAGTAAGTGACTTAGCAGCCTCCTGAGGATCCTTAGCATAAAAACTCAAGCCTGGTTCCAGCTGCATGTGCAACAAACGGAAAATTCATTGTTTGAAGAAACAAAAAGACAACATGTACTTTCCGGAATGCACAACTAGTTCTTTAGACAATGAGAGTAACAAGATGGCATGTATCTCAATTATTTGAGTTCGGGCATATTGATCTGTCGATACCATTAAGTTATATGCAATATTATCACTTGCAATGCCACTTTCTAGCCTCACGACGGAAGCGGTTAAATTTGACTGTGTTTTTGGAAGTTATAATCGAGGCACATGACAAGTACTCATTGCTCACCAGAAATGAGAAAAAGGCGTCATTTTCATACATACCTGATCGAAGAGTTCAATTTCGTTGCCAACGTGAAGTAGATCAAGATTCTCGTCGAAGCAGTAAACATGAACCCTACTTCCCGAACTTCCCGCATCGAAGATAACAGCATAACTCTTCGATCGGACGACGCGTACGCCGCTTCCAGGCACTTCTTTCCTCCCGGGGTACGCAATGGGAGAAGGAGCACGGGGCATGAGGTAGAGAACGAAGGAGACGAGAAGAAGGGGAACGGTGAAGGTGAGGATGACGCCCCGGAATCGATGGATCCGGTCCCGGAGGGACTCCTGGCGAGCGCGTTTCACTCTGGAATCATGACCGTCTTGGGACGGGGCGGGGTGTAGGAGATCCGCCGCCGACGGCGACCGGCACCGTATCTGGCCGTTGGATGGCGCCGGGGGCGGCGGCTTCAGCGATGCCTCCAGCCGCGGCTCCAGCTTTGGCCACCGAAACAATTCACAGAGAAGGAAAAGAAAGGATGAGCTCTACCAAAGGAGAAGAATATTCGATGGCGACGAGGTCGATCGCTCTCCGAATCCACCCTCTCGCTGGACACAAAACGGAAGAAGAGATGTTAGAGTTGGGGTTAAAGGAAATTTGTAATACTAAAAGGGTTTCGATGCAAAGAAAACATACGATCACGCGTGCGGGTGCGCATCTAGCTTGACCGCACGAGAGAGAGTGGTGTGGATCCGTCGGATGGGAACAAAAGTAGAAAAATTGTGACGATTGACGCCGTTGGATTGACCTAATCGGCTAAAGTTTAATTACGAAGTCGAAGGCTTGAGATCGCTTTTCCAATCACGAGGCAGGTAGAAAGGTGGGCAAGGTTTTTTAAATTTAAATTTCTGTTTTTTTATCCAACCATGTAACAAACTTTTTAAAAATATTCAAATACCATATTTTTTAAAACTATTAACCCTTCATATTTATCCAAATCAATTACCACCGTATAGCTAGCAATCGATTCAATCATTTTTAAAATGCCTACATTTTTTTAAAAAGGCTAATTTATATTTAAAAAATCATTACTATTAATATATCATACCAAATTAATATTTAAAGACATATATATATAATCAAAAAATTAGAGACTTAATTTTATGTCATTTCAAATTCTCTAAGTCCATAAATCATTTTCGACCGAACCGGCTAAAGCACGGAATGACATAAAAAAAGTTTTATGTATTCGTCTAATTTTTTTAATTATATTCATACGCTCAAATATTAATTTGATATAGTATATTGAGAACGATGATTTTTTTAATGTGAATATATCTTTAAAATTTAATTCGTGTTAAAAAATTATTGTACTAAATATATCGAGTCAAATTGATATTTGAGAATGTATGTATAATCTAGAGAACTAGATGAACACATAGAACACGATTCCTTGTCATTTCGAGTTTTCTAAATTCATCTACTAATTTTGCTTGAAACTTGTCAAAATCCATTGATGATGAACCTAAAGAACTCAAAATGATATAGAATTAGGTTGTATGTATTCGTCTAGTAATTCTCTTAATTATATTTATGTTCTCAAACATAAATTTGACATATAATATTAAAAGTAATGATATTTTGAATATGAATATATCCGAAAATTTAATTCATGTTAAAATTATGACAAATACAAACATCAAACGAGAGAGAGGAATGTCAAAAAAGACTTAGTTGATAATAATAAAATAAAATAAAAATTATTTAAATATAAATGATTATATATTAATAGGAGATAAAACCTAATAGTATAAAAGGATGCATATAATTGGCACTACCTAATGAGATAAGCCTTGGTTGTTATTGTTAAAAAAATAACTATACTCAATATGTCCGATCAAATTTATATTTGAGAGAACAAAGATAATCAGACGAATTAGAGTAACACATAGAATTTGATTTTATGTTATTCCAAGCTATCTAGGTCTATTTACCGATTTTGTCTAAACTCGATCAAAACCGATTGATGGATCTAAAGAGTACGGAATGATATAGAATTAAATACTATATGTTCGTCTAGTTCTCCTGATTATATTCATGCTCTCGAACATTAATTTAACTCAATAGATTGAGTATAGTGATATTTTTAACACGAATGAGATTTTTCGGACATATTCGTGCTAAAAAAATCACTACTTTCAATATATTATGTCAAATTGATATTTGAGAACACATATATAATAATGAGAACTAGATGAATACATAAGACTTGATTTCATATCATTCTCAACTTTCTAGATCTATCAGTCGGTTTCAATTGAAATTGATTGCCGGACTTAGAGAGATTAAAATGACATGAAATTAAATTTTATGTGTTTGTTTAGTTCTTTTAATTATATATATCCTCAAATATTAATTTGATATAATATATTGAGATCAATAATTTTTTAATAGAAATTATTATTTTTAAATATATAGGTATTAAAAAAATATTTTTTTAAATCGATTACTATACTATAAAAATCGAATTCGGATAAATACGAAGGGGGAAAAAAAGAGTGGATGTGTTTTTTTGATAATTTTAAAAATAGGATACGTGTGTACGTATTTTGAAAAGTTTGTTGAGTCGTTCGATGATAAGTTGAAATTTTGTGGATAAATTTCATTTTACACTTCAAAAATTATCACGTTTCAGGGGAGGAAGGTAGTAAATGATTCAAACTACCGTACCTAAGGGGAGAAAGGTAGTAAATGATCAAGGTATTAATCCCAAGAAAGGAAGACATATGCCTAGGAAGGTGAGTAGGCTTAGGAATGTCCAAGATGAACATATTGACTCTAGGGTTAGAACCCTAGAATTGGAAAATCAAGTCTTGAAAACAAGACTTGAGGAAATGGAGAGAGTCCTAGATAGGTTTATTATTGAACCTAGGGACCCTGACATGTGTTTGGGTGGTCAAAAACTCAAAAATATTAAATTGGCCACATCCAAGGCAAATGAAAAGAAATATGATAGGGTATCATATAATTATGGCAAGGATGGTAAATCCAAAAATGGTAAAAATAAGCCATTTAATATTAAGAGAAAGAAAAACTTAATCAAGGACAATGTGTCCAAGGTTAATGAAGTTAGATTTATAGGCCAAGAATCACCGGAGGTACACTGATATAGTCTTGTATTTGTTGAGTCACCTAGGGAGGTGACTAAGGTTAAGAGTTCAAGGGGGAGCTCTAAGAGTCTATTTAGGACCCATGGTCAATGGATCTCGGGAGGATATCTCCCGAAAGTCTAGATGAACCATGGAGTGTGTCAAAAGATTTGGAGACGGATTTGAGTCTAAATCCTTGGATTTTGGCACATTAGGTTTGAGTTTCATGTAAGAAATATGATATTG
The DNA here is from genome assembly GCA_024364735.1 of Boesenbergia rotunda. Lineage (NCBI taxonomy): Eukaryota > Viridiplantae > Streptophyta > Magnoliopsida > Zingiberales > Zingiberaceae > Boesenbergia > Boesenbergia rotunda. The sequence continues at coordinate 213,091 of JAGFNQ010002558.1, read as the reverse complement.
GGGTCATATTGCATGAAAAATTAGTTTTGATGTATAGATGCCATATAAACTAATGCTAATGATGCATTGTGGGTTGGTATGGATAGATATATCAAAAGGAAACCAAAACTAGAACTCTAGGTCAAGATTCAATTGAACCATTTAGCTAGTTTTGGATTTTGTATAAATCTTGAGATTCGAGATATATATATATATATATATATATATATATATATATATATATATATATATATATATATATATATATATATATATATATATATATATATATATATTTAAATCTATTTTTTTTTTCAAGTAGACACGGGTACCACAAACCTCTCCACAAAATTTAGAAATTTTTGGAGATTTACGGAATTTCTAATGTATTTCTGAAATTGGATTCAAAATGTAGAAATTGGTTGATAATTCTATGAATTACCTTTCGATAGGGGTTAGTCAACTGGTAACTGTCTCAATCGACTAATACTGGCTGAAATTATTTTTAGCAAAGTCGAAAAATGTCCAAATGAGTGTAAACTTGTGTATAATCTTATGGAGGGTTAATACACAAAGTTTATAGTCATTAGAGGTTAAAGAATCCAATAATTGAAATCTTGTTGGAGCTCGTTTTGATGTATGACAAAGGGAGAGAAGTGTTAGGTTTAAGTGGGAAACCAACACACCTTTAAAAGAAATGATAGCTTAAGGGGGAGCTTAAGTGAAGGCGGAGCAATAGTTGCTCTTTTGTTGGCAAAGGAGGAGAAATACCTTTGCAAGAAAATCTAAGCTAAAGGGGGAGCTTAAGTGAAGGGGAAGCCTAAGGTTAGGTTCCATGATTGATGCATGTTCATTGTATTGTTTCTAACTTAAACGGGTTACCAAACATCAAAAATAGGGAGATTGTTGGAGCAATCTAGGTGTCCTAGGTTTTGATGTTTGGGCAAAGGTTTAAGTTAGGTTTATTGTTGTATTTGATATGCATTGTGAGTATGCAAGATACATGTACAACAAAAAAAGTCTAAGTGGGATCTTAGCAAAAAAAGAAAGTTCAAGTGGGATCTTGGTAAATGAGGAAAGTCAAGGACTGAGGCTAGAAGGCTAAGTCTTGGCAAAGGAAGACCCAACAACAAGAACCGAGGCTGAAGGAAGCTCCAGAAGGCAAGCCGTGAAGAATGGAGAGGCATCCGAGGGGCGCGAGGCTGATGGAGGAGGCTAGAAGGCTAGGTATAGGTTGGTTAGGTGAGGACGAGTGTAGAGAGATTGTACTTGGGGCTAAAACCCTAGGGTTTGGGCAGTCAACTGCTGGTATAGGTCACAGAAAGATCAGCCGACTGATCTTCTGTGCAGTCGACTTGTGCTGGTAATGTTCGAATTCGATAGCTAGCAGTCGACTGGTGTTGACACTAGTTGACTGATAATGGCTGGATCAGGAACCAACTCTATTTAAGAGAGCTCGGTTTGACTGAGCAAAGGTTGACGAAATAAGTTTGGGTAATGCTTATTAGAAGCCTACAAGTGCTCAGGTGTGCTTGCGAGTTTATGACGAGGTTCCTCCACCCACAAGGAACTACACGAGCTAGCCGGAGGCTTTTCAAGAAGTCATCCATTGATAGATCGGGATCGTCCACCTTACAGATAGCCATTGAGTAGGAGTGTCATCTTCGAACCACGTAAATCGGTTTGTCTCTTCTTTGTGTTAGTTTTAATTTATTTGTATTCTGTGTGCGCGCTAACATTGTACGAAGAGAACCGAGAGATTTGGGGTCAACGTCTATTCACGCCCTCTAGTCGTACGATCAAGTCCCGACAACTACATCATGTGCATATGATGCATGGGATTACATTTGAATGTGTTTGTTGCATTTGATTGAGTTATGATTGTTGTACTTAGATAACATGCACATACAGGAGGTATTTTGTATTTGGTTCAGTGATTTGCATTTGCTCGTGTCTACGAGTTATATGACTGATAACAGCTTTAGTCGCGTTACGGTTTCAAATATAATTAAAATATCGAACTCCTCTAAACTAATGTAGCATAGAGTAACTCGAGTCGTCTCTCTCAAGGAATGTAATGATAGGTTAATAATCCTAGGATTCCAAATTATTACTTTTGGATTTTTGGATATTAAACGGGGGTTTGAATTTGAAAACTAAGACTACGAAATAAAACAGCAAAGCACGTATGAAATCTAATCCTAATTAATGAAAGACAATGTAAGTAAAGAGGATCTAATCTAATCTAAACTAGACTTGCAAGGAAACGAAAAGCAACATAAAGTAAGCATTTAGGGAAATGGAGCATAAACGAAATCTAACCTAACCTAATTTCTCTTAATTAAGAAAAGAACAAACATAACTAACTACCATTTAATAAGAAATGCATTGCAAGAATTTAAACTAGCCTAAGTTAAACAATTTAAGTAACAAAAATTGATTGGGACATTTCATCAAACAAGTAACAAGCGTGAATCAAAATGAGTAAAATGCAAGCAACATAACATAGATGACAGAAATGGATTACAAGCATTCAATAATCAATAAAAGCATCCACTATATCAACCCAACTACACAAATCTGAGGAAGAAGAAGCTGCTGTGAAAAACTGTGAAGAAGAAGCTGTGGTCCGAATCTGATGAAGAAGAAACTGCGGTTGTTAAGAAGAAGGAGAAGTGGAGGTGGAGAAAGGAGCTCCGGCCGGCGGCAACGAGGTGGAGGAAGGAACCGCCGGCCGCTTGGTGGTGATGGATGAGATGGAGGGGCGTCGGGTGGTAGAAAGTTGCGATGGCGTGATGAGATCCCCTTCTTTGGCTACCCTAATCCCCTTTTCTACTCCTCCTTTCCACCCTTCATTTCCTCTGATGAGTGGCTGAGATCACTTGCAATGAAGCTCCATCAATCGTCGTTGCCAGATTCAAGTGGAGGGTTGTGATGACCCGTGCATCCGATCGCATCTGGACAGCTACTGATCGAATTGAATGGCTCTGGATCGGTCTGGATGCTCCCTGATCGGTCTAGGGACCGATCAGGAACCTCCCTGATCGATCTGGGGATCGATCAGGATGTGATCAGTAGCTAAAATTCTGAATTCTTCTGTGCCATCTGCTCTTGATCGGTCCCCTGATCGGTTTGGTGACCGATCAGGCCTCCCCCTGATTGGTCTGGTGACCAATCAGAGCTCCCCCTGATTGGTCTGGTGACCAATCAGGGCTCCAACAGAATGAAATTTTCGCCCCGGATGTGCCCCTCTTGATCCGATGATGCACAAGCTGTCCAAAAATTCAATAGAATGAAATATGAGTGTGAAAATGCAAGAAAATTAATTAACCAATGAAAATACATCCTATTAATAATTATGCATCATTTCATACACAAATACACCTAGAGTCCCAAATTTCCCCACTAATGGCACAAAATTTTTCGATCAAATTGCTAATTATCACTCCCCCACACCTACTCTTTGCACGTCTCGAGCAAAAAGAGAAACCAAGCTTATTGACTCAAACAAGTTTACCTAGCATGGAGGAAATCACATAGTGGTAATTATTCAAGATAATCAAGCCCCTTTGGAACCAAGTCCACATCAATTCCATTCTAACACTAGCTAATTGGTAATGGTGAATTCATCCAAGTCAATAGATCAAGCATGAACCTCTCATAGTACTGCCCCCGGGGCTATGGTGCAGCGGTAAGGTCACTAGTTGTTAACCCACGCATCCGCGGTTCGATCCCCAGCTATGGCGCATTTTGCAGGAATTTTTCCTCCAAATGGGGCGCGAACCCTGGGCCGCTGGGCTTCTAGATTGGCCACCGCGAGCGCTTCCCGATTTACCCTGGTGACCGGTGGGAAACTTCCGTGGGGCCGGGCCGGTCACCCCAGGTTCAATTTGTCTGCTGCCTGGTTCATCATTTTTTTTTCCTAACTCTCAAAACTCAATGAGTAGTGGAGTTCCACTCAAGAATCATCATGCTTCTTCACTATCATAAGCTTGCTCACCCCCTAATTTTCATCAAAAGGAATGCATGTGACACATACAATAAGTAGAGCTTATTAATAGAGAAGATGAAATTGTAGGGAAAATAAACAAGATGAAAATTTCTGCTACTAAGTGAAGAATTTAGTGGGGCAAAGCAAAAGGAAACATTAGATGATAGAACTTGATGAATTAGTAAGTTTGCATGTGAACTCATCTTATCACCCCCATTTAAGCAAACACCTCTGGTCGGATCGATTCTATCTGAGCGGGCCAATGAAAAACTACACTAAATGTGCTGCTCCATTCGGTGCCAGCTTCGTTTGATCGGTCCATAGACCGATCAGCCAAGGACTGATCGGACTGGTGATCGGACAGGCTTGACTCTGAACATACTGGATTGCCTCTGATCGGTCCAGAGACCGGACTGGTATGATCCTGATCGGTCTGGAGACCGATCAGAGTCTGATCAGGATGAATTCGCAGATTCTGAAACTGTCATTTCCTTGATTTCTTTTCCTTCTCACCACTAACTCACTTTTAAATTCACTTGGTTGCTTGTTTACCATTTCACTTTAGAAAACTAACCACTTCAGTAGCTTGTCCAAGTGTTTCTTGCGGCCTTTCAAATTCCAAACTTGTAAAGTTTTGAGCTTTAGTGGTCGGGCTTTTCTCATGGTCTTCAGGAAAGCTTTAAAATTTCAGAGTTTCCAACTTCAAGCAGCTTACAATATCAAAGAGTAACTCCAAGAACTTGAACTACACTCATTCTCTTTTATTTCATTTCTTCTTTTTTTTCTGCTTTGCTATTTTTTTTTCTGTTTTTTTTTCTTCTTTCTTCTTTTTTTTTTTTTGAAGGTAGTAGAGATGCCACATAGTTCTTGGAGACTCCTTGTCTTTAGCTTTGAAGTCTTCAACTTCCTCATTCTAGGTCCAAATCAAATCCACTAGAACTTTGTGCAATCTTCGTATCAATTGGATCCAAGATTAACTTCTTTTCCCCCACACCTAAGATTTTGTCCACTCAAGAAGCTAATTCATCAAGTTCTTCACCAACTTAGAGGAAAAGAATAGAGCAGAAATAGCAATAGAGGAAGATAATGGTGCAAATGAAAAGAAGAATAACAAAGTTCATGATGAATAGCTCTACCATTCCATGTATCCTATGCCCCTATGATTCCAAAGAGGAAATGAGCAAGTTCTAAAGTTCCAAAGCATGAATGTTCTTCACACAAAAATTGATATATGGTAGGTAACGAGTGGTCATCTCTAGGAACAATATCAATCATGCTCAATCTAATATTAGAATCCTTCACCAACCAATAACTATATGCAAGTTGAGAACTAACCAAGGCATGATATCCATGACTCAATGATCTAAATAATTTTCTCACTTCATGATTCCTCCAATGCATAGGAAAAACTTAAGAGAAGTGCTACTTACAACTAACAAAGCAAATTGCGAGAAACTCAAAATATATGTATAAAAAGGAAAAAGCAAAGAACGGACTCCCCTTTATGTAGGATAGAGAGCACGTAGCATCCATCTTGGGAGAACTATCCTCCTATGATCAACCTTGTAGTGCGTAGATTTCTCCCTTATTAATTTTGCACAAGCATCTTCTGGTGGTCAGAGACGATTAAGGTTCAGAATCCATTCTTGGGGTAAATGATTAAAAGTCAAGGTGAACTCAACCCCTCCCCCTGCATGCTCATTAGAAGTCCTTCCGAGAGGTTGTAGGCTATTAAGTTTTAGTACCCATTCCAGAAGCCAACGGGATCCTGCAAAATCATGTAAAGAGAATACGTCCCGCACGCATGCAGGGTAAGGAAGACATGAAATACAAACAACCTTTACATAAAATATTTCAAGATATGCATCACATCCAATGAAATCAATTTTGGGTACCTCTATGAATTTTTCAAAAATATTCTTCACATATGATTTATCAAAAATTGCATCATAGACAATGAAATCAACCTGAGGTACCTCTATGGATTTTTCACAATCAGTTTCTATACAGGATGTACCAAGACATGCATCACAACCAATAAGTGTATCAAAAATTTCACCACAGCCAACAAAGTCAACATTGGGTACATCCATGAATTTTTCACAACAATTAGGAGAAACACTTACCTGGTCTTGCTGAAGAATACCTGGAGGTTCTACAAGAATGGATGTAGCTATGACTTCCTCCTGGTCAGGTAAAGGCTTCATTTCAAACTCAGGCTCTGGTGGACATACAACTAAAACAAGTGATTCTTGGGTTCTTGCTTCCACCATGCAAGTCCCTACACTTTCTTGCTTATCCTCTGAATCTCCTGATATACCACTCAATGTAGGTGATCCCTGGGGCTCAGTGCAATCCCTTACACCTATAGAGTCATTTGCAACTAGAAATGAATCAGATTCAACCTCCAACTCAGCTGTCTCTGAAGCTAATACCTCCTCTGCCTCATCTGAACTAGAATATCCTCTCTGAACATCAATCATGGTCCTGCAGTCTGCATCTGACTAATGGTGGAGGATATCTGTTCAATTTATCGTGCTATGTTCTGAAGGGAAGCATCAGTCCTACTCTGATATTGTCTATCGTCCCCCTGATACTGCTGAAGTTGAGTGCTAATCTGAGCGCTAATCTGGGTACTAATCTGAGTGCTCAACTGAGTGCTCAACTGAGTGCTAAGCTGCTGAAATTGAGTGTTGAGTTGCTGAAAATTCCTATCATGTTGTTGCTGAAGTTGAGTGAAAAATGACTCCAAAGTGAGTGGAAACTCCGGTTCTTGTTGCTGAACCGGTGGGATTCTTGGCAGAGGATCATCCTGGAATGTCTGTAAATTCTGATATGCTGGATATTGCTCAGTAAATTGACTTTGTGTATCCTCATACCTGAAATATGACTGATCCCCCCAATTAGAATTGTAGGAATTAGAAATTGAGTTATACCTATCAGACTGTTGGGGTTGAAAGTACTGAGTCGGGTAATTGCCCCAATCATCATTATAAGTGCCAGGAGCTGGATCATAGGTATCTTGATATTGATGTTGAGAATGTAGGGGTTCTTGAGAAAATCTAGCAATCTCTTGGATGAGGTGGCATATAGCAGCTGAGTGAGATGGGCTGCCACAATTAGTGCATATGTGTTCCGCTCCTCCAATTTCCGAATTGTGATATTCATTGAAGCCTCCAAATGGTTGAGAGTGGAAATTCATGTTGAACTGAAAGACTTATCCTGGTCTTACACTGAAACACTAATAAACAAGATTAGAAGACTCGGGAGCATATGATATCAAACACATGAATAAATGAACATTAAAGCACATGACAATTTTTTTTTTGTAAAGATAAAGAAACGATCCTAAAATTATCAAACACCACTACGTTCCCCGGCAACGACGCCAAATTTGATAACCGTTTTTAGTCGCGTTACAGTTTCAAATACAATTAAAGTATCGAACTTCTCTAAACTAATGTAGCATAGAGTAACTCGAGTCTTCTCTCAAGGAATGTAATGATAGGTTAACAATCTTAGGATTCCAAGTTATTGCTTTTGGGTTTTTAGATGTTAAACTGGGGGTTTGGGTTTGAAAACTAAGACTACGAAATGAAACTGCAAAGCAAGTATGAAATATAATCCTAATTAATGAAAGACAATGCGAGTAAAGAAGATCTAATCTAACCTAAACTACAATTGCAAGAAAATGGAAAGCAACATAAAAGAAGCATTTAAGGAAAAAAAAGGGCATCAATGAAACCTAACATAATTGCATCAAATCGAAAGACATAACCATAAGGAATCATAAAGCAATCAAGCTAACACATCTTAAAAGAAATTAAGCTAAAGAAAATGTAAAATTGAAATCTATCTAATGGAAGGGACAATTCATCAAACATATGATAGGCATGAGTGAATTTAATCAAGGTACGTGCAATCCAAACAGGGGAATCAAGCTCAATACAGGAATTCATCAATTAACGCAAACATCCAACTCTAGGGAACAAATAACAAGCGAAAATTAAGTTGCAAGGCAGGCTAGAGCTTCTCATGCGGCTGCTGTGAAGAGGTGCACGCTGTGAGGATGCCCTCTGTTGCCGAATGATGAAGAGTGGCACTCCAACTGGGAGAGGGAAAGGAGGAGATGGCGAGGAGAGGGAATGGTCGGCCGGCGGCTGTGAGGTGGAGGAAGGAACCGCCGGCCGCTTGGTGGCGATCGATGGAGAAGAGGGGCGTCGGGTGGAAGAAAGTTGCGATCGTGAGTTGCGATCCCCTTCTTTGGCTACCCTAATCCCCTTTTCTACTCCTTCTTTCCACCCTTCATTTCCTCTGATGAGTGGCTGAGATCACTTGCAATGAAGCTCCATCAATCGTCGTTGCCAGATTCAAGTGGAGGGTTGTGATGACCCGTGCATCCGATCGCATCTGGACAACTACTGATCGGACTGAATGGCTTTGGATCGATCTGGATGCTCCCTGATCGGTCTGGGGACCGATCAGGAACCTCCCTGATCGATCTGGGGACCGATCAGGATGTGATCAATAGCTAAAATTCTGAATTCCTCTGTGCCATCTGCTCCTGATCGGTCTGGGGACCGATCAGGCTTTCCCTGATCGGTCTGGTGACCGATCAGGCCTCCCCCTGATTGGTCTGGTGACCGATCAGGCCTCCCCCTGATTGGTCTGGTGACCGATCAGGCCTCCCCCTGATTGGTCTGGTGACCGATCAGGCCTTCCCCTGATTGGTCTGGTGACCAATCAAGCTTCCAACAGCATGAGATTGGCGCCTTATGTTGTTCTTTATGGATCTGTCTTCGCCCCGGATGTGCCCCTTTTGATTTGATGATGCACAAGCTGTCCAAAAAATCCAATAGAATGAAATATGAGTGTGAAAATGTAGGAAAATTAATTAACCAATGAAAATACATCCTATTCATAATTATGCATCATTTCATAAACAAATACATCCCAAAGCCTCAAATTCCCTCACGAATTGCACAAAATTTATTCGTCAAAATGCTTGTTATCAATGACCCACTACCCCGCAGGTGGAATTGACACTGTTATGTATCATACATTCAGTATTATAGATAGGGATGGAAACAGGCCAGGCCAGGCTAGACTTTTGCCTTAACAGGTCAGGCCTGTATAGTAACAAAATGGTATGAGTCTGGCCTGTAGCCTATTTTAGGCTTTGTTCTTGGCCTAAGCCTGACCTGTTCAATAACCTGGCCTGGTCTGTGGCCTATTTACAAAGCCTGTAAATTAAAACACTTTATACATGCCAACAAGCCAAAGCATTAAACAGACTGAAAACCAACCCTAATAGACCTTGCATCATACATGCCTCAAAACAGGCCTTGCATCATACAAGCCTCAAACATACCAGACCTATAAATATATACATATGTATCTAATCTTAACAGACCCAGACCAGCCTGTCAGGCTTGATAGTCTTTATATTGAGTCTGGGCCTGGCCTGATAAGAAAACATGCTTTGAAACATGTCTGAATATTATCCTATTTCTAAACAGGCCAGGCCAGGCCAGGCTAAACACAAGCCAGACCATAGGCCCTTGACAGGCCGTCTGGCCTATTTCCATCCCTAATTATAGATATGCATATTCTGTTATTCTTATGAGACTGTATCCAGTTGTTAATTTCCATTCTACTTGTATAACTTTTTGATAACATGCATATCTGTCTTTATTACCCACGGAGTTTACCTGGACTCACTCTCGTTTGCTTATTTATATGTTTAGGATGATGTTACCAGGAGTGCTCAGTTGCTAGTCCCCGGTACTCGACGACTCCGGCTTTAGTTTCCATTTTATTTTCGAATATTTGTACGTTACATTTCATATACTGTATTTGTTTTTACATCGTGGACTTGTATTTGCATTGTATTGATGCGTGGATTGTGCTTTTGAGTCTTTTGTTGGACTTTATGTGATGTGTTTTGTTACGCATCTACTCGGATGGTAAATCAGGTAAGTATTGTTGGATTTTTATGCTATAATGCATTTTCTTTCTTATGCTCCAGTTGGGATTGATTGATATATTTTTATTTGAGGTCAGAGACCATATATATTGTAATGATGTGTATGTATATCTGTTTCAAATTGTCCGTTGTACAGGGAAGGTGTCGTCTAATTTTATATTGGGCCAGCGGCTCCTCTTGGGGGCGTGACAATTAATTAGGAGTAAGACTAATCAATTGGGAGGCATTTTCCAGTCTGAGAGAAACCCTAGAAAAGGGGGTTTCACGATATTTTCTGTAAGCTAATTCTCGAGGGTTTTGAAGCACAGTGTTATTACATTTCCATCCACCAAGAGGCAATCCAAAATACGAAAAGAGCAAGCAACACAAGGTTTCTTATTGTAAACATTAAAAGTCATTCTCAATTGTATTTCGTATTTGCATTCTTATTGTATTCTCATGCTTAAGCTTGTATAAGATTCCTCAGCCTTCCAAAATGAGTTTTTCATAATGCATTTGTGACAATAAGAAGTGAATCATTGGATTAGTCACTTAAGAAGGTGGATAATACCATGTAAAATCGAAGATAATGATTAAAAATTTTGCTTCGAGTTTTTCGTTGTGATGTCAAGTTCAAAAAAACAAAGTAAGTTATTCACTTCTCCCCCTCTAGTTCCCTCCTGCTCGTTCCAATAAAAACTTGTTGTTGATGTGTTTGAAAGACTATAATTTTTTTAAAATATATATTTAAATAAATTTAGCAAGTGCAATAATATTAAATTAAAAATTTGTAAAGCTATTCATAATTTTTTCGTGTAATTATTTGGTAAAATAATTAAAAGTTTATTTTATTTACTTTAATTCTGTTTAAATTAAAAAATAATTTTTTATATCAATTTGGGACTTCAAGCTCCTCCACAGGGATAACCCATGAAACGCCCCGCTTTTAATTGCGATTTGTCGGTTTCATTTTCAGTTTGCGCGAGAAGGACGCCGGGGAGTGAGCGATTGCGAGAGAAGGCAACCAAGCAGAGGGGAAGGAGAATCCCTAGCACAAGATTGGAAGCCTGCTTTTAATCTTTCTTCATATTTCGGTATGGTGTGATCGATTTCTCCTCATTTAGTTATAGTGGACCTTTTATTTTTTATTTTTTATCAAATTGATTGCATTACAAAGTTTGGGCACGTCTTTGAATTTTCCGATTTTAACGATGAACGACAAAGCTCCTGCTGGGGATCGAAGTTCAATGAACTGCGAACCTTGGTATTGTGAAACACTTATCTTCTCATAGTTGTCTCTAGATCATTTCGTTTCGTTTCCTTTGAAGAGTTAATCTATTTCCCGTGTTACAATTTGATCGTTGACTGATGGATCGGATTTATTCTTTAATGCTTTTGTTCATTAGTTCTAAAGAAAACTATTGCATTGGATTTATTTTCATTTTCCAAGAGGGGTTTTAGATGATGATGTCTGAAACGGGTGAACACATGGCTGATCGGATGAATGAGATGGTTCATGAGTACAAAGGTTCATCGTCTTCAGATTCAGACAACGAGGATACTTTTTTTCATGCTTCTACGAAGAAACATTTATTTGGGAGGAAAAAACCAGTGCATGCCGTCCTTGGAGGAGGAAAATGTATGTTTCACTCTACAATACTAAAATTATTTCTATTTTCTATCAGTTGACATTGGAATAGAGTCTTCCTTGCCATTTCATGTGCGTGTAAAAGTTAGTTGGTAAAGATCCAAGTAATGGAATCATGAATATTGTATGTAGATGGTGTGGATGTATAATTTTCTTCATTGGATTAGAGTCGATTTTGGTTAAAACTGAAACTGCAGAATTCAGTAGTAGTATGTGTGGATAAACACCAATTGAAGTTGATGAGTCAAGGTTAAGAATAAACTTTGAAGATAGTCACGGTAACTTTGACCATGAATGGAAATGTAAGTTCAGGCTAAATAACTAATTTTAGGAGCTTGATTTTTTTTTTCCTCTCTCAGTTTGTAAGTTTTACTTTAAGTGGAAAATTTCTTTGTTATGCACAATCAGAGGGTTGTTCCATCTTGTGGAAATTTCTGGTGTTATTTGATATTTCTTTGCACAGGTGATATTTTTCTAGTGAGAATCGATTGATACACTTGTTTGATGATTTTAGATTTTACCTTTCAAATTTCAAGTAAAAAAAGTTCATATCTCTTGTAAAAACCAAATTATTTAAAGGAAGAAAGGAAAGGCAGAGAGATTATTAAATTCCTACTAGGAAATCAACCAATCCCATTGTCAAGTACACAATATTTGTTGCCGAGAAAAATTTGAACTGAAGACCATACTGCTTGCTGTTTGAATAAAATAGTATATTTTACTCAATCCATCCGACAAATTCCATTTGGTTGTATGACCTTGAGCATATTTGAATTTTATATATGATATTGCTCGAGGGTGTTAATTATCATACTGACAGTATTTGTTACTAGGAAAGATGTCGGAGTAGTCATTTCACAATATCACACCATGGTTTATGCCACAAACGAGTTCGGCAAAATAATGTCCTGTAAAATGTGATATCATTTTAGTTATTGAATGTAAGCTTGTTGATCTATTATATACTCTTTTTTAGTAGAAATTTTTGGCTTTTGGGACTATTTGACAATTTGTCTTGTTTGCAAACTCAGGTCAAAGTTAGTATTGACTTTTTTACTCTGGCTTCTTTTTGTCAGAATGTATTCCCTTCTGTTTAACAAAGATCAACCAATTCTATTCTGATCAACGTGATATACTTTTATTATTCACTTATAGTAGATTAATTAATACATCCTGATTGATAATTTTATTTTGCATTCAGCCGCTGATGTAATACTATGGAGAAACAAACAGTTATCTGGCAGCATACTCGCCGGAGTTACCATCATATGGCTACTTTTTGAATGGATTGGCTATCATCTATTGACTTTTATTTGCCACTTTCTTATACTATTACTGGCTGGGTGTTTTCTCTGGTCTAATGCAGCATCTTTTTTCGATAGGTAAAGAGCCCTTCTCTTCCTTACCTAGTGGCATGAGGATACTTTAACTAAGACCCGATACTGCAAATAACTTAAGAAATGTAGGATATGGATTTACAATTGCTCTGCATTTTTCTGCAACTGCCTCGTGATCTTTTTCAATTCATGTCTTTCAGGTCTCCAACAAAATTTCCTGAAGTTATTTTACCTGAAGAAATATTCTTAAGCATAGCTCATGTGGTACGACATGAAATAAATGAAGCTTTTGCAACTTTTCATTATGTTGCCTCAGGAAAGGATTTGAGGAACTTTTTGCAGGTATGATTTTTCTTTATTTTAACTTATTTACATGATTAACTTCAAAATTTTCACATCCAAATGTGTTTTGTAGGTGATTGGAGGTTTGTGGATCGTTTCAATAGTGGGTGGTTGGTTCAGTCTCTTGACACTTTTCTATATGGGTCAGTTTATTCTGTTTTATGTTAAACATTTTAATTAAAATGCTAATTTATTGGTGAATCTTTTATCTGTGAGTTTACATGGCTTCATCATATAAAATTACCGGAATAGTGATGCTGTAAAGCTGTTGCCTATATTGTGCTTTACGTGGATTAAAATGACAACAGGGGTGAATAGCATTACAAATTTTATGAACAGATAATAATAAAAATAATTAAATCAATAGAATAACATGGTGAAAATGAAAATTACTTAAACTAATTCAATCAGTATAACAAGGCAATGTAAACTTGTAAAAGACTTAGCTAACAATTAAGGGGGCGCTTGGTATACATTCGGCAATGAGAATGGTAATGAGTTTTGATTGAGGGGTTTATGAGTTTAGTGATAATCTAGTGGGGGCTGGGTTATAAAATCAGGAGTATCATATCCATATCTTAATTCTGATTCCCGTATACCAAGCATCATCCCGCCTTCTAAACCCGCTTACCAAGCGCCCCCTAAGTATGTAAGTAATTGATTAATCAAATTAGAAATGTAGTCCCTAATAGCAGTTATAAAAATATGACGTTTATTTCTGTTTTTTACTTTTCAAAAAGCCTCTGAAGGTGGAAAAACTTTACAAAAAGAATCTAAAAAGTTAAACACAAATACAAAAATCTGACAATACAAAAACAAAATGAAATTGTTATTCAAGTGTTGACGATCAGAAATGAAAGCAAGTTGCAGTGTGTAGATGAGTAATTTCAAACTTTGTCTTGAAGTTTTTTTTGATAGCCTACTCTGATCACCTGGAGCCTCCCCGATCGCTTGGATAGGCTGTAACTTTTATCCATTAGATAACGTTAAGAAGCTCTTGGGTCATCTAGAAGCCTCCGGTCGCTTGGAGAGATGTCAACCCTAATTTTAACCCGACTGCTCATATTGCTAATGATGTCATATCTCGGTTCGAAGCTGCTCTTGTCACCCATATCCTCCAGTCACCCAAACCTGATACGGTCGGACCGACTCTCTGAAATCCTTCGTCAAGAGTTATTACCATTTAGTCACCCCAGACTCCATCTAGTTGCTTGAAACCATCGAACCTTGCTTCCTTGTAGTGTTACACCTAATGATTAGGATAGAAAGTATAAAGTTACTCATACTTACGTGGGTCTAGACGCTCAACTTAGCTGAACCATCTAAACGGAGGTGTTAAGCTACAGCTCCCAGCTGATTCCAATTGAATTATATGTCAAACCTTCCTCCACCTGAACTTGATTCAATTAGCTCTTAGCTAGGACATTATTTGCCAAACCTTCAATTTCCAGCTGGCTCTGCATGGACTTGATTCACAGAGCTCTCAGCTAGGGCTTTGTCTGCCAAGCTTTCAACTCTCAGCTGACACCATTTGGACTTGATTCACCTAGCTCTCACTAGGGCTTTGTTTTCCAAGCCTTCAACTTTAAACTTGATTCACAGAGCTCCTAGCTAGGACTTTGTCTCTCAAGCTTTCAACTCCCAACTGACACCATTTGGACTTGATTCACCTAGCTCTCAGCTAAGACTTTGTCTGTCAAGCTTTCAACTCTCAGCTAACTCTACTTGGACTTGATTCACCTAGTACCCAATTATGACTTTCTTGTTGGGTTACAATCAAGACTTAGATCACGTCTGACTCCCAATTAGGTATTCAGTTGCTTAGTTCTACTAGGACTTAACCACTATTGGACTTCTAACTAGGGCTTTAACACTTGTCAAGTAACATGCACTTGTACACTTAACATAAATTATTAGATCATAACTAATCTAACTTTAACCTTAATCATATATCAAAACTTTGGGTTAAATATTGTGCTCTCCCAGCACCAACAATCTTTTATTTTTTTGATAGTATGAAAATTAAGTTAAAATTAGTACACAATAATAAAAAATAAGTTGGATTTTAAATTCATCGTATGAAAAGCGAAATAGAATTAGTACGGTCATACATGAATATAATAATTGAGATGTAACTCCCCTTAATTATTGTTCTCCCTTAATCAGATAAAGTTTCTTCAAAACTTGGAAGTTAATTAAATATGATAATTTTAAATTTTCTTGATTTTAACCCTTGTTTTTACCTTTCTCCCTCTTTTTTATATATCAAAATGGGTTAATATGTAAAGAGTAGAAAATAAATCAAGGCATATAGTTAAGTAAAATAATGTAAGATTAAATAAGTGACAACCAAGAATATAATTAAGATAATTAATAAAAGAGATAAATTAATTGTAAAATAGTGATATAAGTCAAATCATAAGTCAATAGTCAAACTAAAAAAGTAAACTGCAACTCAAACCAAAGGTCAAGCATAATCAACTACAAGTGCACAGTAAATAGAACAGTCATAAGTTTATTCATAAATAATAATAAGTCTAATAATAAATAACTGCAATTTCGAAAAATGTTAAGACAGATTAGTCTGGTCAGAAGGTGGAGTCTGTTGGCTTGTATGTTGAGTGTGTAACATGTCCATAATCTTATGCATATTGTTCTCGATAGATTGAAGACCACGAGTGATGTCCTTCTCGAGTCGAGCTACTCGGTCATCTAATGTCTAAGATGATGGAGGTGTTGTAGGAACTGGTAGATGGTATATGTCAACAATGACCTCTGGATGGGTCTACCTGTCATTATTCCAAACTAGCTAAGATGTTTCCTCTAAAGACCATTTTGGCTAAGTTGAACGGTCTAAACCCTATCTTGTTAGAATTATTTAAAGGTTGGATGTTTCCTCCGTAAACCTCAACTCTGAAAGATGCAATGATGAGAGTCAAAATGTGACAATAGGGCATGAGAACTTGACGATCAATAATGGTGTGTGCATGATAGATGATGGAGTTGAAGATATGTAAGCTTAAATTGATATCCAATTTATGTTTAAGTGTGTATAGGAGAAGAGAGTGAAAGGGTCGTATTGTAGCTAGACTTCGAACGTGAATTGGTATAACACATGAAATGATGACTTTGTTCAAAATATAGTTTGTAACTCAAACTTTACCGGAACAAAAATTGATTAGGGTCTGATTTTGATTACGACCAAAGAAATGTGAGTAAATCAAATCAAGTATTGTACAACAGACTAGAAAGAGGTAGTCTCATATTTGGAAAACAATCAATTATAGAAGAAGACGGACGAAGTTCAAGTCAGCCCCTAATAAGATCGGGTGTGAATGTAATATCAATACTTTTGACTCGAGATGTATATGTAAGATCATCTGATCTAGTTAGGTTATTATAGAATTCAACACAAAGATCAAGATCGATTGTATGGTCATAATAAACAAGTTTAGACAAACCGTAATGGGATATGGTTTCAAGAGTGTCTGGACAATGATCCGAAAAGAATTGCTGACTAAAATATTTAGAAGGTATGAGAATGTAGGTGTTTTGTTTATACTTAAGCTTAAAGTCCTCAAAGGGAAATCTAGTGGAAGGATGAGTTGAAATCTCAGTGGATCTACATCATGGTCTAACAAGATTATTAATCAAATAATCAAAAAGAGAATGATTTGCATATAAGAAGAAGAAAACTGACCTCATGATGATTGAGAGGAAATCAAACTTGAATTTTAGAAAGGAATCGAAAACGGATATGAACAGGACAGGACATGGAGTTTGTGATGCAACAACTGAGTTTTGGATCAAGGTTTGGCGGCTGTGTGTGGTTTCATATATAATTGTGTTACATCTAACTATATAGGGTCCCGGTCAACTGCATGCTAAAAATTTTAAAATTTACGGAGTCATTTTAACAGTATTTAATATGGTAGCCTGTATAAGGATAAGGTCGACCAATTCTGATTTTTTATTGATGTAGGTTAAATTGATTAAAATTTTTCCCGGTTTAACATCCAGGTGCCTATATACCATACATGCGATCGGAGTGTCAATGATGTTGACTTTTTGAAAGTGAGATTTCTAGTTAAGTTCTTCGATCCTATTTTAAGTTCATATGCTAAATTTTCAAAAAATAAGTTAACATGCAATTTAAAAGCAATAAAAATATGAAAATGAAAAATATCTAAGTTTTATCGTGCTAAAATTTCAAATCATTTTCGAAATATTCAACTTTGATTTCAGACTTTACTATCTACAGTATAGAAGCTCTCAATCGTTGGTTAAATTAAGTAAGAGTTTCTGATTTAATCTTTAAAATACTAAGCTATTAACATATTGAAATTACCTAACTTAATCAATGTAAAGTTTTTAGCCCCTTTATTTATGTTAATGCATGATATAAGCATCTAGAATCAAAGGTTGTAACTCTGAGCATCTCACGCATTTTTATAATTTTCAAATACAAGCAAGTTATCCCTTAGTGTGATTGTGAGATATTGGTTGTCTAGATCTATAGGTATTAGGTACATACAATTTACGGTAGAGCCTAGGCTAAGTTCATTTTGCAAATAAGAATAAAGAAAAATATTGATAAGTATATAGTATTAAGAGAAAATAGTTTTTCAAATCATATTTATTTGAAAGCGAAAAAAAAAAACATATGAACATAGTTTGAATCAATCCTAGTCTAAACAAATCTAAGAGTTAACTCCCCCCTAAGTTGGAGTCTAACATATTTCAATTTAGCAGTTGAATTTACATGACAAGCATTGGTATTACTCACGTGCATATGTTGTTTGGATATCCAATAACATTTATTCTCTACTTGATTAACTAAGGGAGTGTTTGGGAGAGCTTCTGCTAGCTGCTTTTTAGATTCTAGCTTCATAGAAGTACTTTTGAGTGTTTGTGAATACCAGATTCTGCTTTAACTTCTATAACTTTTAGCCAAAAGCTAGAAGCAAGAATTTGATGCTTTTTTCTGCTTCTGTTTTTTTGCTTATGGTCTAGAATTAAAAGTAGACATTTATACCCTTAATAATTTATCATTTTACATAATTGCCACCATAGTTTTAAATAAAATTTTATATTTTCGTATAATTTATATATTCATAATTTTTTTATAAATTTTTGTAAATTTATATAAATTTATCATTTTTTTATATTTATATTTTTATTAATTATATATTTTTTAAACATATATATTATTAAAAAAAATTAATTTTGATATAATATTCAAAATATAATAATAAATATATAAAACATTATTGATGATGTATCAAAATTATATTTAGATAATTAAAAAAATAATTTATATAGTTTAAGGATATTGTTGTCATTTAATTAAAAATTAAGCTTGAAAGCAATTATTCACCAAACACTCAATCTTTACCTTGTATCAGCTTTTAACTTCTATTTCCAAACACTCCATGCTTTAGCTTCTCACTGACTTCAAGATAATCTGTACAAGAATCACTTTTCAAGAAGCAAAAGTTTTCCCAAACACTCCCTAAGTATGACTTGGGAACTTAGGTAATCTTACTTCTAATATATATTTTTTTTACTAATGTAAAGTAAGAAACATGATCAGTCTTTTTATATGTAGTCTGTCTAGTCCCAAGCATCATATTGAAATATTTAGACTCAGGTGTGAACTTGCTCAATGTAGACTTTAACTCACTAACTTGGTTTTTCAAATTAGAGATCTCTTCCTCAAGCTTTGACACATGAGTTGAGATTTCAACTTGACTAACCTGAGTCAGTGAAGGTCTTGACCTCCTTAAACATCTTAATCTTAAACTTGTACTTAGCTAGGGTCTTAGTTAAATAAGAGATAGTAATATACAATTTTTCAGTTAATGGATATGTTATCTCATCAGCTAGCTCGTTTGAACCGCTGTTTGACTTAAGTCTGATGCTGAATTGTATTCTGACTTGGACTTTGAACTTGATGCTTCTTTGATTGATGTTAGTGCCAATAGTTTGATTTGGTCTGAGTGTGATTCGGATTTCCATGATGATTCGTCTCAAGTCACTTTTTAGGATTTTTTTCCTTCTTCCTCTTTTCAAATGCATTTTCCTTTTCTTCTAGTAGAGGACAGTTAGTTCCGAAGTGACCCTTTTCTTGCGTTTGGAGCATCGAACATTTGCTAGATCCTTCTTCGAGATTTCCTTTTTCATGAATCTTCGGGTGAACTTCTTCCGTCGGATCATCATACTAAGTGTGCGACTTATAAAGATAGGTCACCTACATCAGTTGTGGATTCAAACTCCGAGTCCGACTCGGTCTCTCTTTAGGTTTGGATTATGGCTTGAATTTTCTTACAACCAAAGTTATACCCTTCTCTTTCTGATCAAGATTAATCTGTTCATGGAGTTAAAAATCACAAAAGAATTCATCTAACTTTATGATAGATAGATCTTTGGATACTTTGTATGCATCAACTATTGATGCCGACAAAGTAGTCCTCTGAAATTCCTTAAGCGCATTCCTGATCAAGTCGCGATTTTCGACTTGTTAGCAGATTGCATGGATGTTGATCCTGTGACAAGTGAGGAGGGCAACCAATTGATGATGCGGACAAAGATTTGACTGAAGATTGATTGCTAACTCGCCGATCGACTGCTCGGGAGAACCTACCGGACAGTCCGGGAGACTGGACGGACGCTCGCCTGTGAAGAAAGAACCATCAGAGGTCAGCCAGGGGGGGTCCCCAACGCAGGCACTTTGACGATCAAGTTAGGGCTCAGGCGAAAAGAAAATGAGAGTGGAAAACTATAGAAGAACTGTAGAGCATACCTGCGCGTGAAGAAATTGGGACCTTTATATAGGTGGGGCCAGCGGACAGAAACACGACAAAGTATCATTGCCAGACTTAATGTGCAGATCTGACGGCAGGCTTTGCTAGCTGAAGAGGGGACGGATCTGTCACCCTACTGACCAACTACTAGGCCTAGTAGTACGGCCACCCACATTCCTTAATTGTTTGATATGTCAGTTGGCATGCGCCAGCTTACTCCCCCCCCCCTACCGACAAAGTAAGGATTAACGAATCTAAAATATTCATTTCATTCGTACGTCTGATGCCTTTAGCGAGGCCTACTGCTGGTTAGGCCCCAAGCGGACCAAGATGCAGCCGATCGGGTTACCCGTCCGGCGGAAATAGAACTGAGTCCCCACTCGACTATTAAGTCACTTACTTGCTTGATCCGCTCACGGCGCTCGACCAGGTCTTCTTTTGACTGCGGGCCCGTCTCCACAGAAGTGATCGATCAATGGGAGTTGAACATCCACTCAGATCAGATGTCGTTTAGGATTTCTTTGAAGTGGTTACATAGTTGACTTATCGATTCATTTTCTTTAATTTGGATGCTTTGGAGCTGACTTAATAGCAAATCTTTTTTAGCGGTTCGTGAGAACCTTCATGCAACTTGATTAATTTTTCCCATAGTTGTTTAGCGCTGCTGAACTGTCCAACTTTACTTAGTTGTTCCTGAGTTAGCTTGCATGGCAATGCAGTTGTGGCTCTAGCATTTGCTTGTTATTGTCGCTTGACCAGTTTTCAAAGTTAACTAGGGTGCCATTTAGATTTAGTGCCCTTGTGTCGTTGCTAGTAGGGGGACGACTAGGTATATGACCTAGATTTAGTTTTTAGGTAGTGGCGAGACAAAGCTAACTTAAGAATCTAGTGCTACATCAACTTTAATACAATGTCTTAGTCTAATTGGTTTAGAGTGAGATGAGTTAGCTTCTGCTAATTCCACTTGACTAGATGCACTAAGTAGGGTACTCCTTACCCACCCTAAACATGTACCTAACCCATTTTCCTACTTACTATCAACTCAACTCGTTGTGATATCAAATCATAGGATCGAACTCGACGCTAGAGGAACATGAATAGCGTTACAAATTTTATGGGCAGATAATAATAGAAATAATTGAATCAATTAATAGAGTAACACAGCAGAAATGAAAATCACTTAAACTGATTCAATCAAGTATAGCAAGGTAATATAAGCATGCAAAGGACTTAATTAAAAATTAAACATGCAAGTAGTTGTCAATTAAATCAGCAATGTACACACGCAACAGTAAGAAAAAATATATGATTCTTATTTCTAATATTCCCTTTCCAGAAAGCCTTTGGAGGTCGGAAAACCTTATAGAAAAATATATAAAAAGTTAAGCACAAATACAAAATATGGAATTACAAAAACAGAATGAAAATGTTATTCAATTGTCGTCGATCAGAAATGAAATGCAAATTACAAGGTGTCGTAGCACAAAAGATGAGAGAGGACAAAGAACTCCAAAACAAGAGTGAATTATGTATAAATAAGTGATTTTCAAACTTTGTCTTGTTTCGAAGTTTTATTTTATAGCCCTTCTCCGATCGCCTGAAGCCTCCCAGGTCACTTGGATAGGTACTGACGTGGCTATAATTTTTATTCGTTAGATAACTTAACGAAGCTCTCCGGTCACCTGGAAGCCCTCTGGTCGCTCCGACATGATACGATCACTTTATATCTTATTTAGGAGACAAGTTTATTCTATTTCTTTTACATCTCCAAGCAATTATAATCTTCATAATTTTTTTTATTAGTCCTGAAATAAATTAATTATTTTTTTATTAGTCTTGACATAAATTAACAGGAGCGCTTGAGATAACGAATAGTGTTTTTGCAACCGGAATAAAAAATTGATCAACGTGTGTCGACGGTTTCCTTTCAATCGCTTGTATTATAAACAGAATCACAACCGTCGATTTGCTTGTGATATTTCTACACGTTCTGACAAAACGAGCATGACAAATGGCTCTTTCCCATTGGTTGTATTGTCTTTTGAATTATTTTTTTATCCATTGGAGCGGCTTCGCCATCCGCTCCGTGGCCGTTCGATTTCAAAGGTTGGAACCGTCAACCTAGGCGGCTCTCTGGTCTCTGCCTCACAAGTATTCAGAGGGGATAAATCTGAATGCTGGGCAGGTTAAGACACCCAGGCGCGGCTCCGTGGCCGTTCGAGCAGCTGCGGAAATCTGCACGGGAATGGACCGGAAGGCGACTCCCAGAGTCCCAGACGAAGTGCAGAGGAATTCTGATTCCTAAACCTCTCGGTTTCTTGAATCTTCGTGGAGGAATGGGTGTTCCTTTGGTTTCTTCAGAAAAAGCTGAGATTTTTCTTGTCACTGGTTTGATTTCTTCTAGTTCTATTCATGGAGACGAGTCTCAGATTGTGATTTTTACGATCGTTTTCGTTTCTCAAAGGATCCCCTTTTTTGTAGTGTTTGAGACTCTGCCGATCTAGTTTCTCGATCCTTTCTTCTCCTCGAGTTCTCCAAAATCAGCATCACATTGGTTTCTTTTGTAGTCTACTTCTAGGGTTTGATTTTAGAAAGAAATATGCGATTAACTAGTTCTATCCATGGAGACGAGTCTCAGATTGCGATTTTCGCCATGGTTTTCTTTTCTCAAGGATCTCGTTTTTGTAGGTTTTGAGACTCTCCCGATCTAGTTTCTCGATCCTTTCTTCTCCTCTAGTTCTCCAAAATCTCTAGGGTTTGATTTTAGAAAGAAAGATGCGATCATTAACTGGTTTGATAATTGGTTTGAGCTGGGTGTCAATTTTCCTCTTCTTTGCTCTGGCCACTACACTCTACTTGTTCTGGAGGAAGGAGAGAATCAACGCAGACATCGATGAAAACTGCAGCATCGCTCTCAAAAGCTTCAGTATCCCTTCTGTTGGGACCTGGAAAAGTCCATCACTCATGGCTATTCACCAGCAACAGAGGTCTGCTCCAGTGGATTTAGCCGCCCAATCTGACCAACTTCACATAAACCCTGGCAAAGACACCATAGAGGCAGAGCTCCTGAGGCTCTACAGCCTCGCAGGCCCTCCGAGGCTTCTCTTCACCATCAAAGAGGAGACAAAGGAGGACCTGGAGTCTGAAGATGGCAGGTGTGGAGGAAAGACCCTAAATGATCTGTTCAACTCCTCTAATGACACCCCATTGTCCACTCCCCCCTCCGCGAGTCCCTGCACAAGAAATGGATTCAATTTCAACCGGGAAGACAACTTCACGAAGATGTGGTCCTCTCCGTCGCCCAAATTCAAGTTCTTGAAGCATGCCGAGCTTAAATTTCACAGGATGTTGCTGATGGAAGAGGCAGAAAAGGCTGATATCAATGCCGAGATGGTTAACGACTTGGAAAAGCAAAACATGGGCCGTGAGCAAGAAGGTGATGGATCTAACTTCATCGAGATACTGATCGGAAATATCAGAGATGGAGAGAAGCATCAACATTCAAGTTCCTCACAGGTGATGCCACTGTCTTCTTCTCCTATATCATTCAAATAAGCTTGCCTGTTTCTTTCTTGCATTATGCGAGGTTAAACCGACATTTCATGTGCCTATTTTCTCTTCAAATTAATTAGATTTTTGGTTCAATGCTTGGCAAAATCAACATGGAAAACTAGTGTTCTTGAACCATAAAGAGGGAAAAAGTAGGACTGACTTCTTGTAGTGTGCCATAATCAGTTCATTCATTTAAGTGTTCTTGAGAAAGTCAATCTGTTGCAGTGGTCTCTAGATAGAAGTTCCAGAATTTTTACTGAAGTTCCTTACCATGTTCAGCTAGTATTTACCAATTACCATGTTCAAAATTATTCCAGCTTTGTAGCAATTATGAGGTAGTTGCTACAACGTATTAAAATAAACAGGTTCAATTTGATCAAAAATACTATAGATAGAGCGCTTTATATTTAAAAAGTATTTATCAATTTAGTCAATATTACTTAAACTTGATCAAAATCACTTTAAAAAAAAAGATTATATTGTTGCAAGATTCTTTTGTGTGTTTTTTCCAGGCTGCCTGCAGCAAGATACGACAATTCCAGCTACAGCAATTCACTGTTGTGGAATAAGTGTTGTTTTGTAGGGTTCTTTTAGGTCCACTTTGGTGTCAAGGGTGTTCCATGATGCATGTTGGTGCCTTTGCTTGACAGTTCACCAGAAGAAGAGCATGATCAAAGAGACAAGAAACATGCTTTCCTTGCCTTCATTTAGTCATAGCTTTTCAACTCGCTTTCCCAAATTTTGTTGGTCTAATTAAGGAGCACAGGATACCGTTGAGTCATGAATGATTTATATGAAGGGAGAATCATTATTGATCTGGATGAGATCAGAGAATGGGTTGACTCCTTGAAGTATTCACGACCGAGCTCTTTTAGTTGGTCGGATGCGTGTCAAGTCGGCTCCTATGGGATCTTGCGATTATCAAGTCAGTAGTTGTTGTGTTGAGCCATGTAAGGACTGTGATGAAGTTCTCTAGCGACGATGACTGAAAGAACTAAAAAAGATTAGAAAGGAAGCCGAGACGACCTCTGACACTCTAAGTCGGATTCGGAAGGAAAGTTGAGAGGAGAAGATACCAAAGTGAAAAATAGTTATGTTCAATGTCACAGTGTACCTCTCAATGCTTCCACCATTACCTTATATAGGGAGCGAAGAGGTGGCCAGAATTCTACGTATCTCTTACCTCTTCCTAAAGAACCCTTTGTAACTAACGTTATTGTAACCGTTGAGTCACATTCGAGTTGTCACGCCCCGAGAGAGAGGAGTCGTTAGTCCAATATACAATCGAATAGCATCTCCCCCGTACGACGGAAAATTTGGAACATCAATACAAATTCCCACGCAGTATATATAGTCTCTGGCCTCAAATAAGGATATAACATATAGAAGAAATGCAACCGTAGCTATAAAATCCATAAAACTTGCCTGAGCTGCCCTCCGGATAGGTGCGCAACAAATCATTGCATAAAATCCAACAGATTATTTAAAAATACAAATCACGAGTCAAATACAACCCAATACAAGTCCACGACGCAAAACGAATACAGAATACGAAGCATGCTAAAATAGAAAATATAAACACGCGGAAAACCCAAAGTCGAAGTCGTGGGGGTCTAGTACTGGCAACTGGGGCTCCCCTGATAATCAATCAACCAGAAAATAAAAACATGGCGACAGGTGGTGAGTCCAAGTGGACTCTACTGTATAGTGATTGATATGCATGACAATATAAATAGTTGTATAAGCTATAAAGAAATAACATGATATAGTCTCAAAGAAATATCAGAATATGCATAACTGAAAGTACCAAATGATCACGTACATACCAGAAATCAGTCTATTATGATCATAAAATTCTTGTATCATACGAGCAGGTGCAGGGTCATCAACACCAAATACATAATATCTCCTGTATATGCATGTCAAATATATGCAGCAAACAAATATAGCAATCACAATCAAATGCACGATGCATTATATGCACATAATGCAATGACATGGTCACCCTTGACACCAGTCAAGCCACCGAGACATATCATATGTGTTAGTCGAGTGGATAGAGTTGTGACACTGTCCGCATTCTGCCATCACTACTCATGATCAACCTTATGGATAGGATGCTGGTGGAGTAAACACTCCGCCCCATGTCATATGGGGATGATATCTCCCTCATCTCCTCAGATCATTGGAAAGAGAGGAATCCTATCTGCTACCACGCTTCGGAACCACTACTCATGAGCGGTCGAGCGGAGCAGTACAGAACAACTACCACGTTCGGAACCACTACTCATGAGCGGTCGAGCGGAGCAGTACAGAACAACTACACACACCTAACGGTATCCACTAACCCATGAGTGGTCATGTATGCAGATCATGTAATGGACGACGGGCTCAGACCACAAGGGAGCCGATGATCGCCGACATGCAGCAATGTAGGGATAGTGCATGACTCTAACATATGTAGCCCTACCAGGTCATCAATACATAACTCAACCTAGCATGCACAGGTCGAACACATGTATCATAACCTAACTGTTATATATCTAGGTACACATGCAAGTATAACTAGAATCAATCAATGCAGACATATAATGACATGCTACTATATCTACGTACACATGCTCGCTTACATATTTTTCAGAATCAGAATCAATAAAACGAGACCATATAGAAGGAAATTATATCATATCCAAAATCAAGCACTAAGTATCAAGTAGGATAACAATGGTAGCAGATATAAGGCAAATAAAACTTATTGCAACAAACATAAACATCCATGCATAAAGATAACATGGATCTAAAGAAGACAAGCAAGAAGTACCCGCCTATAAATATGAAGTCCGTGTCCAAAGAGAACTTCCGTCCAATAATAATATCCATAACGAAGGCACCAAGTCAATCAATGTCCTGTATCGAAGGATACAATCATTTAGCTAACATCACATACGCTATTTAGCTAAATAAACTATCACAATTAATTAGGGCTAATCCTAATTATTTTTATTATTATAGTTAAGCTTATTTTATATCTAGCATAAGCCTAACCCATAAACCATATAAAGAAAACTAAATCCAACAAGAACAATCACTCTCTCTTAATAGTTTCTCACGGCAACTCATCACAAATCCACCACTACACCAACCTTCAAAACAAGATTGTTGCTGACCCATCTAGGATCTAATCAGAGCATGCAATTAGCCATACTATACTCTGTTGGAACCGATGCGCCGGCTAGAGGAGGCTGAATAGCTCGTTGCCCCCAATTTCAATCGTTTCTTCCTACACGATTAGTTTGCGCAAGCCGAATAACATAAACTAAAACTAACGCAAAGAAAGACAAACCAATTTAATGTGGTTTGGAGATAAAGCTTCTACTTCACGGCAGTCCGTAAGGTGGACAATCCCGATCCGTAAGGTCTGAGGAACATGTACAGGAAAGCAGCTGAGTTGAGATTGATAGATTCAAGTTTGGGAAAGGAAAGACCAATTGACAATACATCATCATATAATATTCACTGACTAGTCCTTTATGTTTATCTATGTCAAGATTAAACATATTAGTGAATATAAAATCGAGCATCATCTGAGGATTACTTTCAATGAGGAAAGTAGCTCGATGGATGTTATAAGTCTTGGATCTGGGGCACTGCGAGATTTTTTGTATCTTATGATATAATGATGACTACTCGATCATTTTAACAGATGTATTGAGCATTTTTTGTATACAGGTGTGCTCGCAAGTCGCACAACGTCCAACCTTGTATAAAAAAAAATGATGAACCAGGCAGCAGACAAATTGAACCTGGGGTGACCGGCCCGGCCCCACGGAAGTTTCCCACCGGTCACCAGGGTAAATTGGGAAGTGCTCGCGGTGGCCAATCTAGAAGCTCAGCGTCCGAGGGTTCGTGCCCCATTTGGAGGAAAAATTCCTGCAAAATGCGCCGTAGATGGGGATCGAACCACGGATGTCTGGGTTAACGACTAGTGACCTTACCGCTGCACCATAGCCTCGGGGGCACGTCCAACCTTGTACAGAAGCGTAGTATGGTGATATGATAAATCACATGAGTTGTGATTAGTGATGAAGATGACATACCCTTGTGTGCAAGTGAGAGATATAAGTAATGTATGCCCACTATGCGCATTCAAATGGAATAATGAGTAACTCCATCTTATAAGTAACTCTATCTGACTTTACTAACATTCAAATGAATACTAGTGACTCCATCTCATGCCTCCACTAACATAAATGAATGTTAGTAACTCCCTTAATGGATTGACTATTCATATTCTTATCTTCCCCTATAAATGCATATTTCTTGTGTAAAGTATGCACAAGTAAGAAGTGAGGGGAAAAAGAAGGGGATCAAAAAAGAAGAGAGTTGTAGTTTTTATCTTGTTGCGAAGAATAAAAGAGGATCATTATCATACATCACCAGATTAAGGGTTGAAATGTTGTGACATAAAGTTGATAGTTCGAGATACGTGACTATCATTTCGACTTCAAGCAATCTGCAATTAAAGTTCACATCAATTTTGAAAGTTTGTAGTGTCGGAGATTTACGCATCACCAATCAAGATGCAAACTTAATTTCCACCAAATAGAAGTAAATTATGTGTTTTATTTTTCTCGATCCGACAAACTCAGATGTGACTCAAGCTGATTTTGGCCCTGAGTTGGCAGATTAGATCCGAGTGCGTTGATCAAGTCCTGTGCCTGATTGACTGGAGTTGAACTCGGAAGAGCTAGTTTGATTGGATTCGAGTTCATCTTAAGTCAGATTGATTGGGATTTGCGTTGATCAAGTCCTAGATTTGCCATGTGGCCTCTACTGTTGCCGCCACAGCAATTGGAGAGGACTGCTCTATAGTCATCGGATTCCATTGAATTAAGTCTTTGTCTAAAAGTCTAAGTCTTGTTGGTCCGAATGGTTGTATAGGGAAAAAGTATTGTTTCGTAGATTTTCAAAGAATATTCCCTAATTTTGTTGGTGAAAATATAGAGCACAAGCTCCTCTATAGTTGCCCTATTCTATTGAATTTACGTCTTAGGCTAGTCGGATTGGTTGTAGAGGGGGGCCGTCGAAATGAGTTTTATAAAATGCCCTACTATACTGCTTCTAAGATATCCCACACATCTTGAAAAGCGATAAATCATAAAGACTTAATCAGCTTAGCGGAATGACCATTCTAAACATGGAGCACAAGATCCCCGTGAACTTAATATCGAAGCTCGAGGATATGATATTGTGCTCAAGTTTGATGCTTATGAGATTAGCTAACATTTTAGAATCAGGGGTACATACAATTTCGTAAGGAGTCTTGAATGGTTATTATTTCGTAGTGACAAGAATATTTGGTTCCTCCTAATGCCTATAAATTCTTCTATTTTTCATATTATTCTTACTATCAATGTGTTCGATCTTATCCAAAAAAAAAAAAAAAAAAAATCTTCACATTCGAGTCCTTTGGTTTCTTTATGTCATCTCAACAACTAGATTCCCCTAATTGTTAGGTCCATCTTACCTATCCAATTGTTAGAAGTGGGGCAACGTTTACCAGGGAGTGGGGCTAATTGCCCCTCCCTCTCCACTACTTCTACCCCCTATCCTCTCCTATATAAGGAGGGGGTAAGGGGTTCATTCAAGTGCAAGAAGTGAGTGAGAGCAAGTGAAAAACTCTGAAGAAGAGAAGATCATCCATAGTTCGAGGGATTTGGTTCGTGATACCGAGAGGGGAAGAGCTTTCCGATTCCGTGATCGTTCTTCCGATGACAAGCACGAAGAACAGCGACGGCCGAGCGTTGGATCCACTATAAGTGTTTACCGTTTTTTCAATATCGTAGATTCGTTCACGATTTCATACATTAGAATCAACATTGGTATCAGAGCATGTAGATATTCTAAGTAGCATGAAAAAAAACTTCGTCGGAATTCGTCAGAAAATCGCGACTTTGTGTCGGCAGATATTTTTCGAGTCGGTCGACTTTGTGTCGGCAGATTTTTTTTCGAGTCGGTAAAATAATTGTTAGCGTCGCGAACCGACGATCCCACTCGGCCGTGTTGCACGCTACCGATTAACCGTGTTCGTCGCGGTGAAAATTTTTTTTTCAGTGGATGGAAACGAAACTGAAGGTTTCGTTAATTTTAATTCATCTGAAATTTTTTTTCATATGCATCGTAATAAGTGTTTTTTTATTAAATCAAAATAGTGAAAAAAAACTTCGAATTTTTTTTTGCACGTAGATACAGTTAAAAAAAATTACATATTTTTTCATTAAATTAATTAGCTTTGTGCTTTAATTAATATCTTATTGCTTGCTTGAATTTGTATTAAAATTTAGCTATTGGTTATTGGAACTAGACCAAAATTTGATTAAATGGATTGGATTTTAGTTAGAATTAATTAAATCCAATTAAGTTGGTTCATTTCAACTGGAATTTAAATTATTAGTTGATTTAATCAGACCAATTTGATCCAACTATGTTTATGTCTAGTTCGAACCATTAGTTAGTTTGACTAGACCAAATTGATCCAATAAAATCAGGATCTAGTTCAAACCACTAGTTAATTTAATCAGATCAGTTTAATACAAACCAGAACCATTTTGTTTGGTTCGAACAATAGATTTGACTTTGAATTAAGTAAGCTAACGACTAAAATAAGTATCCCTGTCTGATTAGAATAGTTCTAATGAGGATCATGGACACAGACTAAGAATTCGATTTCCTAATCGATCAACCTAATGTGTTAGTCAATAAAGCACCCTAAATCAAGAAAAATTATTTTTCTTATTTGTTTATGACTCTGTGGGTTTATGCATAATTGTGAATTGAATTAAACCAGTTTTGTTACTGGTTTGTCGGTTTTGTACTGACATTGTGTATTTCAATTCCAAATGCCGAGATTTATTACCACAATGACTCGTCGCGATGTGCGACGGAATGAGCTAAGGGAACAGATAGAGGAGATTGACTACCGCCCACATCTAGGCATCCAAGGGCATATGGGAAGGCTTGATCGTTTATTTTAGAAACTCGAGCAGGAAGAGTTTCCAATCCTAGATAACTACCGGATTGGGGCATTGATTCGTTCATTGCCGAGACGTGGTGGAACAGCTGCAAGATGTATCTGGGGATGCTTTGAGGGGCGTATCTCATATACCGAGCTGTGTAGAGAACTACTTCGCCTAAACTTTTCGGAAGAAGATCTGGAAGACTCGGAGGACAAAATAGAAGAGGATCCAGAAATGGATCCAATTATAGAAATCGAGGAGGATCTTGAAGAATTCGAAGAAGATCCAGAGATGGATCCAATTGAAGAATTCGAGGAGGATCCTATAGAATCGGTGGAGGATCCTGAAGTTAAACTACCTCTCATCAAGTCTGGGATGAAAGGGATAGTATTTACCACCGCGCTAGTCTTTGTCCTAGTGGGAGTAGTACTAACTTATCTAGTTTATTAGAGTTTGTCTTAGTTACTGTTGTTATGTACAAACAGTATTTGCTCAGTTTTTTTTTAGTCATGTAGTAAGTTACTGTCGTTTTGTACGAACAGTTTTTCAAAAGGTTATGTTATGTGTTAACAAAACTTCTTAATGATTAATTCATTTCATTTGAATGATAAGTTCATTTATGATTAGTTCATATGATGGGATGTATGTAAAATAACTAATAAATGTTTATTAGATTGGATATACGGAGGATTAGTGGGAACGTAGTTACCACTTGATTTTGTAAACCAACTCTAATTTACAAAGAGTTAGTTGTTAATTACATGCATACGAGTTACACTGAATGACTAAATAATACGTTTATTTATGTTAGATCATGACAACGAAGAACATAATAGCTGAACTCAACAAAGGAGAAAAATTAAATGGGGACAACTACAAAATATGACACCTTAAGATACAGTATGTACTTGA
Source organism: Boesenbergia rotunda (assembly GCA_024364735.1). Classification (NCBI taxonomy): domain Eukaryota; kingdom Viridiplantae; phylum Streptophyta; class Magnoliopsida; order Zingiberales; family Zingiberaceae; genus Boesenbergia; species Boesenbergia rotunda. The sequence goes on along the minus strand of JAGFNQ010002558.1, from coordinate 181,546 downwards.
GGAACAAGAAGTTCTAGAAGCTGTGAATCAATTTATGGTAGAACCTGCAGATGGTTCTACAGCCCAGCATAGACGTGATCTTGATGCCTATAAAGCATGGAAGGAAAAGGACTCCACTGCCAAGGGTATTTTGATTAGATCAATGGTAGATGACCTGGTATATGAGTATGCGTCATTGCCATCGGCTCATGCTGTCTGGGTTGCCCTAAGAGATAAATATAGTGGAATTAGTTTAATGAAGCTTCGTCAGCTGACAATCAAGTTTGACAGCTATAAGAAACGCCCGAATGTCTCCATGACCCAACATCTGAGGGAAATGGGGAATATGATTCGAGAGCTGAAAACTGCTGGTCATGAGTTGACTGATGAACAACAGGTTCAAGCAGTTATCCGTTCCCTTCCTAATTCTTGGGAATCAATGAAACAGAACCTTACACATAGTGAAAGTATAAAGACTTTCATTGATGTCTCACGCCATGTTGAATTGGAGGCGGAGAGAATAGAATCCGCAAGGATTTCTGGACAAGCTTTTGTAGCTGAAGGCTCTGGACCCAAGAATAAGAAAAGATGGTTCAAGAAAGGAAAAGAAAAGGGAAAAGGAAAAGGAGCTGCTGATGCTGGGCAGAGCCCAATCAAGAAGAATGTTAAAGGAATGAAGTATGGACAGAAACCTAAGAGCAAGTTGACTTGCTATAACTATGGTAAGAAAGGCCACTTTGCTCGGGAATGTACTGAGCCGAAAAAGGTAGATCCATATTTATTTTCAATTCATGAGCATTATGTTGCTAGTTCAGTGTTGTTAGCTGATTCTTATCCTTTGTGGATTATAGATTCAAGAGCAACGAACCATGTAGCTCGTGATCGAGCTACATACGTGGAGTACCAACTGGCAATAAGTGGATATATGTGGGAAACAATGCAAGAATTGAAGTCAAAGGAATTGACACTTGCAAGCTCAACCTACGTGGTGGACATACCCTGTTTCTGCATGATGTCCTTTATGCTCCTGAGATTCAACGGAATCTAGTTTCTGTAACTAGTTTCTTGATTTGGGTTATTGCATAAATTTTTTCAGTCGTTGTGTGGAACTTTGTATTAACTCCGTCTTAATTGGATGTGGTTATGTAATGAATAGTTTCATGGTTCTTGATGTAGAACAAGATATTAATTATGGAATTAATAGTTATTTTTCAAATATTGCTCTTACTAGTGATGCTAATATTAATGAGGAAGTTTGGCATGCTAGACTAGGACATATCGGACAAGAACGGATGAATAGATTAGCTAAGGAGGGTCTATTGGGCACTCATGCTAAGATTAACCTATCCGTATGTGAGCATTGTCTTGCTGGAAAAGCAACAAGGAAACCATTTGGTAAGGCTATTAGAGCTGATTCACCATTGTAATTAATTCATTCGGATGTATATGGTCCAATGAATGTGAAGGCTAGACATGGAGGTTCCTATTTCGTTACATTTATTGATGACTTCACCCGTTTCGGTCATGTGTATTTGGTTTCTCATAAATAATTCATTCGGATGTATATGGTCCAATGAATGTGAAGGCTAGACATGGAGGTTCCTATTTCGTTACATTTATTGATGACTTCACCCGTTTCGGTCATGTGTATTTGGTTTCTCATAAATATGAAGTATTAGATTACTTCAAACGTTATTTGAACGAAATTGAGAATCAATTGGATCGTAAGGTTAAAACCTTACGCACTGACCGTGGAGGTGAATATTTGTCTGATTAGTTTAAGACAATATGTAATGAGAAAGGGATTATTAGACAGCTAACGATCCCTGGAACTCCACAGCAAAATGGGGTTGCTGATAGAAGAAATAGAACTCTTCTAGATATGGTTAGGTCTATGATGGCTCAAACTAATTTACCTATTTCCTATTGGGGAGATGCATTATTAGCTGCTATCTATATACTTAACCGAGTGCCTTCTAAGTCTATTCCATCTACACCATATGAACGTTGGACTGGCAGAAAACTAGATTTGAGTAATCTGAGACACTGGGGGTCAGCTGCTTACGTTCATAATAAGACTCACAAATATGGAAAACTAGGACCAAGGGGTAAAAAGTATATCTTTGTAAGGTATTCTGATACTTCTAAGGGTTATGTTTTTATTGGTGAGTAACAAGATGGAACCATCTGTGAAATAGAGTCAAGAGATGCGATTTTTCTCGAAACTGAGTTCCCAACAAGAGATGAAGTTGATAAATTGATTCCTCTATTTGCTATAGAGGAGGAGGATATTGTTCCTTTATCAACAAATCAGGAATCACAGGAGAACCCTGAATCTAGTCTACCCAGTGGGAGTGATTTGCCAATGAATGAATCAGTTTCAGTTTCTCAACAGTCAGACCTGCGGAGGAGTAATCGTAAGATTATTCCTAAAAGAAGGTTTGACATTGAGAATGAGGCATTAATGATTCTCCCTATTGACGATGAGGAACCTCCAACGGTTGAGGAAGCATTGAGATGCTCAGTTAAAGAAAAATGGAGAATTGCAATGGATGAAGAAATGAAGTCTATAAGAAAGAATCATGTTTGGGATTTAGTCGATCTTCCTTCGGGCCGAAGGGCTATTGGGAATAAGTAGATTCTCAAAATCAAGAGGAAGGCAGATGGATCGATTAATAGATACAAAGCTCGTCTGGTTGCAGAAGGATATACCCAAATGGAGGGTATTGATTTTGAAGAGACATTTTCCCCTGTTGTGAAGTTTGTATCAATACGTGTCATTTTAGCTATAGTAGCACATTATGACTTGGAATTACATCAGATGGATGTAAAAACGGCTTTTCTTAATGGTAATCTTGACGAGGAAATCTATATGGCACAGCCAGAAGGTTATATTGCTAAAGGCCAAGAGGATAAAGTATGTAGACTTAAAAAGTTTATATATGGGCTAAAGCAAGCGTCGAGACAATGGAACATAAGATTTAATGAAGTCATTTTATCTTATGATTTTGAAATGATCAATGAGGATCATTGTGTATACCTCAAGGAGGATAAAGGAAAGATTGTCATATTATCATTATATGTTGATGATATGCTAATAGCTGGAAATGACATACAGTTTGTGATAGAAATCAAATTGTGGCTTTCATCACAATTTGACATAATAGATATGGGAGAAGCCGAGTACATCTTAGGGGTAAAGATCATTAGAGATCGAACAAAAAGATTTTTGGGTTTGTCTCAAGAGGCTTATATTACTAAGATGTTACAACACTTCAATATGTCAAACTGCAACATTGAACATACTCCTATAGCAAGAGGCACTGTTCTGAGCAAAAGTATGTATCCCAAGACTCCTAATGAAATAGCCGATATGAAGAAAAAACCATATGTCAGTGTCATTGGTAGCTTAATGTACACTATATTGTGTACACGCCCAGATATCAGCTATGTTGTTGGCTTGGTTAGCCGTTTCCAGTCAAACCCAGGATCGAGACACTGGAAGGCGGTGAAGAGAATATTCAGATATCTCAAAGGGACGGCAGATTATTGTCTCTTCTTCCAAGGATCAAAGTTGAGCCTGAAGGGCTACACAGATGCAGATTGAGCAGGAGACCTTGATGACAAAAAATCCACATCGGGTGATGTATTTTTGCTGAATGGTGACGCCATCTCATGGAATAGCAAGAAACAGGCTTGTGTAGCACTGTCGACGATGGAAGCCGAATATGTGGCTTGTGCATCGGCTGTACAAGAAGTTGTCTGGTTAAGAAGGTTCCTGAAGCATTTGAAGATTGCTGAGGATAGTGGGAGTCCCGTTACATTGTATTGTGACAATCAAGCTGCAATAGCTTTTTCCAAGGATCCCAAATATCACAGTAAAAGCAAGCATTAGAAATTAAATATAATTATGTAAGGGATATTGTGGACAAAAGAAAGATAGTTCTTGAGTATATTCCTACCCGTACTATGCTTGCAGATCCTTTTACTAAGCCATTGACTAAGGAGTCATTTCTTAGTTTTGTGAAGTCTTTGGGACTTCATAAAATGTAACACATTGTAAAACAATCAAATATACGAAAGTGTCATGATCTAATCAGTGTATATTGGTGTTACATTTTGGATAAAGTCTCGATAAGCATGTTGGCAGGTTGAGATTGGTCCACTCACATGAACAATCATCTCTATTTGTTGAGTATAAATAGAGGTAAGACTATTACTTATGAGATAGCTTATGTAGCTATAAATAGAGACATACTCATAAGTTGGAGTCGCCTTGATTTTGTATCGAGATGAGATCATTTATGTAATGATCGGAGTAAATGAACTCACCATTTACTGAATCTGCTTATAGCCAGATAGGAATTCATAAGTTGAATTCAGGATTAGACATTCGGTATGTCTAGATCAAATCTGTACGATGTTAATTTTTAGAAAACATGCACTCTTTTGTTAAAAGAGAAAAACATCGTAGCATGTGATTCATACCACATGTGCTATAGCGACAATAAGGGTAGTAGGAGAATGGATCCCTGCTTCTCTACTATGTGAGACCCTTGAGATTATAAGTTAATCTCAGATTTACCCTATATGACTATTTAGTTATCTGCTTGAAATTTTATCAGTGTCTGCTACCTTAGCATGTATCCTATTGGCTATGGATGATTCGGTCTATGGAGCATAACTAAGAAAGCAACTGATTAAAATGAATAGATTCAAGCTAAATAGGAAGACTAAGAGAGATTTACATCATTGACACTTATTCACTGGTCGACCAATTACATTTTTTGTTGAGTACTTAAAATGTGATTGTGAATAATTGTATTGAATGGAAATACTGAACATGCTCTTGACTTAATGGTCATCACGAGGTATTAGAAATGTTCATATTGATGTAAATGATTTAGTCTGGGGTAAAAGCAAGTGATTGATGTCTCTGATTCATGTGATAGAGCGACTAAGTAAAGTGTAACAACTTTCTTGGTATTGATCGCTCAGAGAGCAGCTAAGTTAAGTGTCACAACTTTCTTAGTAATAATTACTCAGTATGCTTGCTGTCGCACGAATCATTTTCCCTAAAGTATGAATTGGATGATCTATTAGTCTATGTGATTATATGGTCTTTGTGACCTGATTCTTGTATTAGTCTATGTGACTATATGGTCTTTGTGACCTAATACTTGTATTAGTCTATGTGACTATAAGGTCTTTGTGACCTGATTCTTGTATTATCTATGTGACTTGACTTGTATGAGTGGGAGATGTTAGAAGTGGGGCAACTGCACACGTTGCCAGGGAGTGGGGCTAGTTGCCCCTCCCTCTCCACTACTTCTACCCCCTATCCTCTCCTATATAAGGAGGGGGTAAGGGGTTCATTCAAGTGCAAGAAGTGAGTGAGAGCAAGTGAAAAACTCTGAAGAAGAGGAGATCATCCACAGTTCGAGGGATTTGGTTCGTGATACCGAGAGGGGAAGAGCTTTCCGATTCCGTGATTGTTCTTCCGACGACAAGCACGAAGAACAGCGAAGGTCGAGCGTTGAATCTACTGTAAGTGTTTACCGTTTTTTCAATATCGTAGATTCGTTCACGATTTCATGTATTAGAATCATAAAGACTTAATCAGCTTAGCGGAATGACCATTCTAAACATGGAGCACAAGATCCCCGTGAACTTAATATCGAAGCTCGAGGATATGATATTGTGCTCAAGTTTGATGCTTATGAGATTAGCTAACATTTTAGAATCAGGGGTACATACAATTTCGTAAGGAGTCTTGAATGGTTATTATTTTGTAAGGAGTCATTCGTGAGTATATTTTAGTGACAAGAATATTTGGTTCCTCCTAATGCCTATAAATTCTTCTATTTTTCATATTATTCTTACTATCAATGTGTTCGATCTTATCCCAAAAAAAAAAAAATTCTTCACATTCGAGTCGTTTGGTTTCTTTATGTCATCTCAACAACTAGATTCCCCTAATTGTTAGGTCCATCTTACCTATCCAATACATCTCACTTGCTAGGTTCTTCCTTCTTGTCCAGCCCATTATTTTTTTTCCTTGCACGTTTGATCTACTTCATTTACTTTGTTTGAGTGGCAGGTCATGTCAATTCAAATCGTTTAAGAATTGTCCAATAGTATAGCGATTATTCTGCGAACTAAAATGAGAAAAATCATGGAGAAAATAAAATGAGAATTGACAAATGAAGAAAATCTGTCATCTCTAAATTTTATCCAAAAAAAATTATTCAATAATTAAAAGATAATACTCAAACAACTAAATAGACACTTAAATAGATAAATCATAACTCAAAATACTAAAAACATAATATTATATATACTATAGGCGTTTTTTTTAAAAAAAGAATTTATTCAATAATTAAAAGATAATTCTCAAACAACTAAATTGACACTTAAATAGATAAATCATAACTCAAAATATTAAAACCGTAATATTATATACGCTATAGGCGGAATAATATTAGATGAAATATAATTAGGGATGGTTCTAATATAATTAATCATTTCACCTTCAATTTACCATTCAAATTTTAGGATTTTAGACTTCTAATATTGTCCTTCAAAATGGAAATTATCTTTATATACATCTTTTATGATAATGATAATTTTATTATCATTATCATATATTTATTTTCCGTTTTGTTTGTCACAATAATAATAAATATTAGCCTTATAAACAATAATAGAGAGACAAATTAATGACACTCTAAAAGTTTCATAGTGCTTTGTGGGAAGGTCTCATTCATAATTAACCCCGAATTTAATTGAGCAAATCTAAAGAGATTTGATCTCATTTTAAATTGCTTAATCATCAAGATTTTCTAACAAATATCTACCCTTGTGGCCACGATGAAAGAAGATCTAATACCTAGTCATGTTTGACAATGACAATGATGATAACAACTACGAAGAAGAAAAAATATGATGAATCAGGCAGTAAATAAATTGAATCTGGGATGATCGGTCCGGTCCCATGGAAGTTTTCCATCGGTCACCAGGGTAAATCGGGAAGCGCTCGCGGTGGGCAATCTAGAAGCCCAGCGTCCCAAGGTTCACGCCTCATTTGGAGGAAAAAATCTTACAAATTACGACATAGTTGGGAATCGAACCGAGGATATCTGGATTAACTACTAGTGACCCTACCACTGCATCATAGCCCCAGGGGCAACAACTACGAAGAAGAAGACTAGCACTTACTAGTTAATTTACATTTCACATTTTTAATGTGTTACTATTATTGTAATAAAAAAGTGATTACATTTCTTAATTACGTGCCTTTTCTAAGTTGTGTGAAGGATAATAAATCATGAATTAATTTATAATCAATCATCAAGTGATTAGGAGATGAGAGAAACTTTTTTCCCAAGGGCATATGTTATGAGGAATAATTGATTCCCATTCTATTATAATAAATCTATAATAGCTTTGTCAGATCCATTACTCATTAAGGAGGAATTCCTCCCTAATATCATAATTAAATTTTAAATTTCATATATATTTTTTTATTATAGGAGAAACTAATCACGTCACTATATCCTCGGTATCTAATTGATGGAGATATTTAATGTTAATATGTGGTGGGATTAGAATATTTCTCCACACATTGCATGAGAAAGCTAATGGAATTATTAAACTAAGACTACTAATTAAATCAGTAATAATCAAACGAAGACTACTAATTAAATTCGCAATTAAATCCCACACATGATAAATGAAAAGTCCAAAAGCAAAATGAACTTTTAATTCATTTTTAGAGTTTTCTCTAAGAGAAAGTAGATTATTTTTTATTATTTAAAATATGGTCCTTTATAATATATTTGACATTATTATTATTATTATTAATTTGATAACCATCATATTATATGGCACAAACATTTAAAAAGTGAGAATATATATATTTTTTAAAAAAAATCATTTTATGCAAAATGAATCATTTGGAAATTACATTATATATTATTTTAAAAAATAAATCTTTTATAAGTGGTTCTATAGTGCCATAGTGAGTAAAATTTAAAGGATTTTTACATGTCAAAAGATGAGGATTGAAGTTAATATGTCATATATATAACTAATTATGTCAAAATAATGAATCAATAGCTCGGATTTTTATATTTAACATTTACATATTTTTTATTAAATATATTATATATATTTATTACACGTCAAAAGATTAGGATTGAAGTATCCTATTTTATAAATATATTAAGAGAACATTTCATTTTAGTTTTTTATTCTAAAATTATCTTCTTTTTTTTATTAGACATGTGGAACATTCACCAGCTATCCCATTTCATAATAAAGTGAAATTATGAGAAATAAAGACAGATTTGTTTTCCATCTTCCTGCGTGCTACATGTGCACTAAATAAAAAGATCAAAATTTGAATTTAAAAAAGATGAGCATTCTAGATATCAATTTTATAAGTTGTGTTTTATATTTACTTGATAGGTGAATTAGGGAGGAATGTTGTCTATTTTCAAGATTAATAAGGTGAAGCCATTTGGATTGTAAAAAAAACTTAATCTTTATTTATTTTGGCAATAAAAATGGAATGTGTGTTGACTAGAAGACTTAATATTAGACTTGCTATCACTTTCTATTCTAAATTGGTCTTCCACATAAATAATTTGCCTTTTCCATTACTAGCAGTGTTCCTTCCATCCATTAAAACACACAAAATTCTTATAGGCTAAGAAATTATATATGTGAAACCCTCTCTCTATTATATATATATATATATATAACCCTCACTAAAAATCAAAAGAATAATTTTGTATTATAATCAAAAGAGCATGGTGAACAAATATTAAAAGATGCTCCATTCTATTTTTTTTGTAATCCAACTTTATTATTACAGTATGTTTTGATAAAAATTACTTTAACCTTTGATAAAAATATTCTAATATCGATCAAGATTATTTTAATGTTGATCAAAATATTTCATTATGAGTCAAAATTACTCTATTGATCAAAATTAGTTCACTGTTTAGAGCCCAAGTGGTATGTACTACAATTATAATATCAAGTAAATTTAAATTATACTATAAGAAAATCATCAAATGGCAACTGAATTAGCAATCGGAATAATATTCGATGCTAATTTAGCCACAAAATTATAGTTAGTAATGGAATTTGACATGGCCATGTCGAATTCTAGATGGTACTGTAGAATAAAAATAAAACGATCATAATTTCTTGCTCGGTTGGAGTTTCGGACGGTTCTACCTGTCAAAATGAAAATGACCTTGAGATCTATAACTTTTCTTTAGACCTTAGCCTATGAAAATAAAACCTAGCCATGCTAGAAGGCCATACCTCCCCTAGATATAGCCACTTAAAAGATGCTCCATTCTATTTTTTTGTAAGTGTTAATTGGAGAAAACTCCCCAATCTCAAACTGGCCTTTGCATGCACTCCCCACTTGATAAATTCTTTGAATTCACTCCCTGATGGATTGAGTATAAAAGAGTGAAAATTCAGTATACATTGAAAAGATTTGAGTATAAATTGTTTGAGATTAAGTACTAATTTAAGAAATTTGAGTACAAAGTTTCGGTGACCCCCATGTGAAAATCTTGATGTGGTGAGTATAAAAGAGTGAAAACTCAGTATATATTATAAAAATTTGAGTATAAATTGTTTGAGATTGAGTACTAATTTAAGAAATTTGAGTATAAAATTTCGGTGACCCCTCATGTGAAAATCTTGATGTGGTGGATACAACCTCACATACTCAAATTTCTAAATTTTATACTCAATTTTTTTCAAATAATACTCAATTTAAATTAATTCATACTTAAATTTTGATAATTTATACTGAAATTTTTACTATATACTGAAATAATGTATACTCAAATTTTTTCAAATAATACTAAAATTTATTAAATTAGTACTAAATCTCAAACAATTTATACTCAAATCTTTATGATTTATACTGAATTTTTACTCTTTTATACTGATAAAAAAAAATAACACATAAAACTGTCTTGTCAATCCCATCAGGAAGTGCATGCAAAGAAATTTTTGGTTGGGGAGTGCATGCAAAGCCGAGTTTGATGTTGGGGAGTTTTCTCAAATTTTCTCTTTTTGTAATCCAACACTATTATTATAGTATTTTTTGATAAAAATTACTTTAACCTTTGTTAAAAATATTCTAATATCGATCAAAATTATTTTAATGTTGATCAAAATATTTCATTATGAGTCAAAATTACTCTATTGATCAAAATTAGTTCACTGTTTAGAGCCCAAGTGGTATGTACCACAATTATAATATCAAGTAAATTTAAATTATACTATAAGAAAATCATCAAACGGCAACGGAATTAGCAATCGGAATAATATTCGATGCTAATTTAGCCACAAAATTATAGTTAGTAACGGAATTAGACATTGTCATGTGGAATTCCAGACGCACTACAGAACAAAAGTAAAACGATCATAATTTCTTATTCAGTTGGAGTTTTGGACGGTTCTACCTATCAAAATGAAAATAAAATGAAAATGACCTCAATATCTATAATTTTTCTTTAGACCTTAGCATGTGAAAATAATAAAATTTAACCATGCTAAAAAGGCCATACCTACCCTAGACATAGCCATGTGAAGTGACAAAAAATACACAAAAACCAAGAACACTAGCTGCAGGTGGCGGGAATCAAACCTAAAATGTCTTTACCTAAAAAGTCTTTGCCTAAGCCTCCACCTACAACACTACCTACGGTCTCATTGGCATCACGAATTTATAATTTTATTGCAGTTTGAGGATTTTATATATGATAATCATAAGGCTTCTTTTGCTATAACCAAAATAAAAGGATCTTTTTTTAATCTTTTTTTTTTTCCTTTTAAATTCTCGTCTTCCTCCTCTTCGTTCGAAGAACCACCAAAAAGTTAAGAAGCAGAAGTAGTGAAGATGAGTTTTTCCTCTTTCCCAGTCAATCTTGATCCACCCAACTGGAACCAGCAGGTGATCATGCTTTTTCTTCCTTATTTCAATTCCTCAAACTTCTTTAAAGCCGGATCAGAATTAATAATGTTCAATGTTGCTGCCTCAGTTGCCAGCTGCTGCCGGAGTCGGCCTCGGCGGCGGAGAAGCTGGCCTTGCCTCTGCACAGGCGCCAGGAGTTGCCGCCACTGGGCCTACTATCTCGACGGCGGAACACGCCCAGTTGGGGAAGGTCCCGCAGCCGGAGAAGGCACTCCGGTGCCCGCGGTGCGACTCAGCCAACACCAAGTTCTGTTACTTCAACAATCACTCCCTCTCGCAGCCGCGCCACTTCTGCAAGGCTTGCCGCCGCTACTGGACCCGCGACGGCACCCTCCGCAGCGTCCCCGTCAGCGGGCCTGCCGCCGCCGCAACAGCAGCACCAAGTCCTCCTCCACCTCGTCCATGATAAGATTTAAAAGCTTTATCTCTTTGGAGGTTTTAGCCGGTAGTCCGAGTCTTTAGTTTGTCCGAGTCTTTTGCCTATTAAATAGTTTTAGTGCTATGAATTAAGAGATAGTGGTTGAATTATTCAGCTGTAAAAGTCTATAAATAGGCTCTGTTCCTTTTCGTTAATCATCAATTAAAAAGGTTTTGTGTTCTCTCTTGTCACCGTAACATATATTTCCTTTTCAAGCTTCTTGACACTCTACCTACTCGGGACTCGGCGCTAGGGCACACAACGCTCAACCACTTGATAGCTCGACCCACTCAGCAATCTACCACTTGACACTTGACCGACTTGAGCACTCGATAACTCGGCCCACTCGGCACAGTCAGTTAAGGCACTCAACACCTTGACCCACTTGATTAACTCGGACACTCAATAGCCTCGCTCACTCGACACTCTTGGTCACCTAGGACTAGAGATGAGCAAAAATTCGGAAAAACTGAATTAACCGAACCGATCGAATTTTGAAATTCGATTCGGTTAATTCGGTTTTCGAGTTTTTTTTTAAAATTCGATTCGGTTTTTGGTTAATTCGGTTCGATTTTCGATTTTGAATTTTATAATTCGGTTAAACCGAATTAACCGAATAAGAACATTAATTTAATTAATTTTTATTTAAAATATAATTAAATTAAATAAAATCTTTTTTTATTAAAATCAAATAAAATTTTAAAATTTCGGTCAAATCGGTTAAAAAATCGAATTAACCGATTTTTTTCGGTTCGGTTTTCTCTGTTTTTATCAACAAATTCGGTCGGTTCGGTTTTTTTGAAAAAAAATCGATTTATTCGATTTTCGATCTATTCGGTTCGGTTCGATTCGGTTTTAATCGAATACTCACCCCTACCTAGGACAACCTTCACCATTAAGCAACCTTACATTCTATTGGACAATCTTGCTAAAGCCAAAGGGGAAAGATTTTTAATTTACAAAATTAAATTCAGACTTATTTGTGAAGTTAACTTGAGCTGATAATCTCACCAAATAAGGAAGAAAGATCTGTTTGGGATGACTGAGAACTGAGTTGTCTTGTATGCCCAATTGTTGATTGCCAATTGCCAAGTGTTGACTGTCGAGTACCGAGCCGAGTCATTGACTGTTGAATATCGACTCCGAGTGCAGACTCTGAGTGCAACTGCCAAGTCCTCCCAAGTGGAAGTTGATCTTGAGTGGAAAATGAGTATTCTCGAGTCCTGTTTAAAATAAATTCATCCCAGCTCTGATTGTATTTTGAGATTGTTATGGGTCATTTGTTTCTCAGGATACAACAGAAAATTATGAATCTGTACTAAGCACTGATGATTGCAGTAAATTGAGATAATACCCAAAGACTATCACAAGATTTACAGGATGTACGACAGAGAAGAAAAATAGTTAGGAAACGAGGGTGGACAGAGATCACATTTCTTGCTACAGCTTACTCTTCTGCTTTTACTCAAATCTAGTCTCCTTATATAGAAGTGTCTCCCCTTTAGGAGTCGTTTGACTTGAGAAGTTGATTGTTCCACTTGGATATATTTTACTTGTATCGGTCTAACATTCGATGTGCACAAATAGTGCTCACACACGAATAAAATTGATTTAGTGTAAATCAAGAAATTTGAGCCATAGATTTATACTCATGCGTGAGACAGAATCTCATCTCATACATTTATTCACATTATATATGCATATGTAACAATATAAATCAATAATAATATCATGAACTCCTAAGACAACTACAACTCAGATAAAAAAAATTCCTCCTTCCTTACCATTTCATTTTCCATTAACATTTCAAACAAATACAGCCCATCAAGGCTATCTCTGTTGGTCATATAACACTAAATCTTTTATATTTATCAATTTTAAATTTGATTATTTTTATTATCTCCTACAAATATCTTCTAGCACTTATTTCATTAAATTGCCACAAGAATGACTAGCAATGATAAAGAATCCTGTTTCTTAAGATACATTTTAAAAAATTGACTACTAAAGATTCGTTCCTAATAAATTCTCATAGTTGCATCTCTAATATTTTACTATTATATAATACTCAGTGAACAGCAATTATCTCATACAAGACTATATCAATTTATTAAAATTACTTAAATTTTCAAAATTAATTTTAGCATGATAAAAAATGTTTCAAATATATTATAATTCTTATTATATAACTACTATAACATTTTTGACATGATATTTTCAAAGTTGAAAAATTTAAATTAAATTTAAATAATTTTTAAAAAGAATAAAATTGTTTTAATATAAAAGTGCTTCGTACATTATATACAGGAATCTGTGCCGCGAGCGCAGTGTGCGACTGTTTTAATTTTCTTTTTTCTTTGTTTATGATTTATTTTAAAATTTTTGATTTTGCCAATAAAATAAAATACAATTTGAATTTTTATATGCTTAAAGTAAATCTTATTAAGATAACTAAGAATTTAAAAATAAATAAATAAAAAAATAAAATACTTTAGTAGGTCCGGAATCTAACCTAACAAAAAAACAATCGGCTACTAGATTGTCAGTGCAGCGGGAATCGACCAAGCTCCCCAATTGGAATTGATCAGTTATGATTTTTTTAACTTATTGTTTTAACTCAAAGTAAACAAATTAAATTATAATGCTCAAGCTTAAAAAAATTAAAACTAACAAAATTTTAAATGATCACAGTATATAATAGTATTTAAGGTATCAAATATTCAAAATTTAAAATTTATGATTTTTTTATTTAAAATAAAAAAAACGATCACCTAAATCAATTCCAACGTGAGGAACGGGCAATCGCACGCGTATCGTCCTAAACATATCAGAAGAAAGTGTGTGTGTGTATATATATATTAAAAAATATTAATATATTACAGCAGTTACATCAAAATACAATACTACAGGATATTTTCAGGATTATAAATATATTAAAGCATAGTTTTAGTTTCTTTTTAAGAGAATCGAGTGGGAGATAAGTACAGAGTTTTATGAATAAATCAATTGAAACATAACAGATAATCAGATATTCCAACACGACCATTATTAGATTAGATAAATAGTCTTATCCTTTGGTTACTACTAAATAAATTTAAAACATAACACATGAATATTCTTATGCACATTTCGATCATCAAAAGGATTCATCCCTAGTGGAACTTATATCCTCATCCAATTAATTATTTCTCTAAATATTTTACTATTGCACCAAATCCATAGACTATCCATAGACGAAGTGCAACTATATCATATTACACTCTGTATGATAGATGAGCTAACGAGGGCAACCGATCCAAGTCAAATGGGTTAATCAGTCTAATTGGGTCAGGTCAGTACATGCTGATCAGTTCATATGGGCTAGTCCTTCCTGTTTACCCAATAGGACAATCAATGCAATCAAGCTTAGCAGGTCAGCCTATTTAAACCGTTCGATCGGCTTAGATTGGCCAAATGCGATGGTTAAACGAGACAAGCCAGTCCGACCAGGTGAACAGGTCAATTGGTCTGAGCATGGCGTCTATCCTACCTCTAGAATCTTTCTCATCAATGCACCAAAAACAGACAATTGCATCCAAAAACTAGAAAATAATCTATTTTTTCTTTAAAAAAATAAACTTTTCAAAAGAAATTGTTTTTCAGCAAACATAAAAGATGTGCCTGAGATCAGTTCTTGCAAAACCAAACATGCTAGTTCAACTCGATTACCTGAGGTTGCCTAGCGAGATATAGCAAATCTCACCCTCGCAAACAATCATATTATTTCTTCTTATCGCTCACTCCAGCAGACCTGAGAAACAGAGGATACTTACTTTACAGAACAAAATGAAACAAAATCTTGCATTGGTTCGAGAAAAAACTTAAATTAGGCAGGTAATCAGGCCCGAGTCAAAAGCTAATACACAGTGCAAGTTCAAGTCCGGGTCTCTGCCAGTTCGATTCTATTCTTGATTCAAAATCTAATGATTGTAGAAAGCAAAACTAGAGTTTAAATTCAATCCAACATCATTTTATGGGCCATCCCTAGAGGAAACTAGAGTGGCAGTCACTTTCATTATTCAGAGTTCGAAAAGGAAATTCTGCTACTGCCAACCACACTAATTGATTCAAACGCTCAAAGCCATGCAAGGTAGGGAAGATGATCCAATTCGGCCAAACTGGTCCTGTGGATTGATTGGGTAAAGCAGGACAATCGAGCAAGATGAGCTAACTGATAGATCGCACAAAGCCAAGGCGTAAGGGACACCCAAGTTAGAATAGGCCAACTAGTCAAATAGATCAAATGAGCCAAACAAGTCATGCGAATTAGAAGAATCAAGCGGAGTTGATCAATTTGGCTGAATAGATACCAACTGATCAGCCAGCTGGTTTTACCTAGCAGATACATTCAAATGGACTGAGCAAATAAAATCTCCAGTAAATAAAAGTAAACTATAACTGTGATATTGGACTTGTAGAAAAATGAAAATTACTCCTACAACAAAAAATGGAATCATGAAAAACAAAATAAAGCATTCACCTCATTTTCCGAAGAACATTAGCCATCTCCTCTCTCTTCTTCTTGGCTCTTTTGTGTGTACCAAGCTTTCTCTTTGCAACCTTCAGTGCACGTTTATCCTTTCCAACCTTTAGTAACTCAGTGATCCTCTTCTCATAAGGAGCAAAACCAGCCACTTCTCTGATCAAACTCCTAACAAAATGCACTCTCTTGCTAGTTTTCTAACACAGCCCAATATTAGTTACATTAGATCATAATGGCAAAAAATGTATAAATAAAAAAGCAAAAGTCAAAAGGATGGCCCTTATATTCGTTATCATCGAATGAGCATCCTATTATAGAAAATATCCAAAAGACGCCCTATCATTTTTTCATCCAAAAATACCCTAATTTCAACATTGTTGTAGCAACTTTAGCCAAAACCACTACAACTGGAGCAACTTTAGCCAAAAGTGCTCCATGTTGTACCAACTTTAGTCAACACTGCTCCAACTAAAGCTATTTCGCAGATTTGGCCAAATTGCTACAACATGGAACAACTTTGGCTAAAACTATTCTAACATGGAGCGACTCAATTTTAATCAACTGCTCTACCTTATACTAGTTTTAACCAAAATTGCTCCAAGTTGTAGTAGTTTTGGCCAAAATTGCTACAACAATATTTGAACAGTTTTGACCAACTTAGAACAATTTAAACTAATATTTAAGCAGCTCTAACAATGTTGTAGCAAAAACTAGTACAAGAGTATTTGACCAATGTGACCATGTTAGACCAGTTTGATTAAGTTGGAGCACTTTTAACCAATATTAGAACAGCTGTAACCAATAGTAATACAATTTTGACCAGAATAATTATTTTGAGTAGGTTGTGACAATTTTAGCTAAAATTGCTACAACAGTAAGTGCTAGAACAAGGATATTTTAGGATAAAAAAAATAGGATGGGCACCCTTTTGATATTTTTTTTCAATATGGAGCATCTTTTTAATGATAACACAAATAATGGACGCCCTTTTGATTTTTACCCAATAAAAAACAAATGGAAAGAGAAAGGTGTATCAATTTCGTGCCACTAGTCCTTTGAATGCAAGATAATTACAGTTCTGAATGCAAATGGTAATTAATCAGAGCACAGTAATGCTATTGTTTACTGAAAGTATATATATATATATATTTAAGATAATTAATAGAATGTTGGCTTTTAGGAGTTTGTTCCCACCAAGTAGCTGTTATGTCTACTTTTTTTTGCCGACACAGAACTTGAAAGAATAGGAGATGCACAGCAATTCTCTAACTTAAACATAAACTCAAGCAATGATGGCATCAAATCTTATCAGAATCAAACAAACGGAAAACCTACAACCGAGCAGTTTGCTTATGAAGAGAGCATGGACTCTCCACACACCTACTACCTAAGACTACTCCTTTCACTTCGTAACAAAACAAAATCTTTGGCGTAAAATCAACAACACCACATAAATTATTTACTAAGTGGAATGCGAATGAGCCTGAACAATGGATCAAATCGTAAGATCCAATTTCCAGAAACTCCAAATTCATACCCCTTTGCGGCTGGAAGGACGAGGAGCTAACTCCCTCCTGGTGACGATGTGCCCTTTGTTGAGCCCGACGAAGAGACCGGTTTTCGGCTGAGGAGGGGCCATTGCCAGGCCTGGAACGCGAACTCCCTTCAGACAAAGTAAGATAACGATCAGATGAGAGAAAACCCTACCGCCGACGAACACAAATCTCCGTGCGTTAACGGCTTACTACGAACGCAGCTGCAGCCGAC
Organism: Boesenbergia rotunda; assembly: GCA_024364735.1. NCBI lineage: Eukaryota > Viridiplantae > Streptophyta > Magnoliopsida > Zingiberales > Zingiberaceae > Boesenbergia > Boesenbergia rotunda. The sequence goes on along the minus strand of JAGFNQ010002558.1, from coordinate 163,849 downwards.
AACGCGTCCAAGAACCCTAATTCTGGTGACGCGCGATCCGTTAAATAGCGAAAATGGAGGGTTCCGAATGCTATTATTTACGGAATTGCCCTAGCGACTAAGAACCGTTTGATTTGATCGTTCCGTCACATGGTGAATGGATGGGATTGACAGTTTAAGTTCTGATGTTAAAATTGCATCCTTAATTATTTATATTGTCATTCTTTTGAAATTTATTAAAATAGAATTCTACTAGCAATTTTATAGCTCAAATAGTAAATATTATTTGCTGATTTAATCGTAAAAATATAAGCTATTTCTTATTTTAATTAAAATAATTTTGAATACAATTATTCTAACTTGATGCAACTTTGTAAAAACGGTATTTTCCTACGTGGACTTTTTAATTTCTCAAAGTATGAATCGAACTTTTATATTTATAAAAAAAATACAATACTTTTTTATTAAAAAAAATCTTCCTTTGGGCGGCTTGATCGCCCAACTGAGGCGGTCACGAGGCCTAACTGCTTGGGCAGGGCCGTCATGTGGCTAGGTCGCCCAGCCAGGTTGCCTCGTAACCAAGTCACACTGCAGGTTGCCCGATAGGGTCGCCGAGTGGCTACGGTGGAAAAATTTTTATATAATTTTTATTTTTTTAATAAGAGAGTATTTTAGAAAAGAAATACGTAGGTGGGCCATTTGAGAAATAGTTGTATAAAATGTAGAATCTTTCGTTGAGTTGGGTGTGTCTGATACCGATGAATCTGTCCCGTTAAATAATTTAAATGGATTAAATTATAATTTTTTCAATTTATTTAAAAAACAATTTAAACGGATCAATCTGCATATGAGTTGTAGGCCTAGGCAGACCCTACAGCAAGCTCGGGTTGATTCATTCAAATTTAAATTTTTTTTTATATTTTTATGAGTTAGCCTCGTAACTCACTTAAATTGAATTAAAATGGAGATTTTCTAACCTATCCAACCTATGAAATGAAGAATTTTTGACAAACCAGTCCAGCTTGCAATGACTGATCTACCAGGCTAATAAAATTGTTTCAATGTTGTCCTACTTTATACAAAGCCATATGGTTTTGTCCCGTCTCCGTGGAATTAACGATGATCAATATATAAATATTATTATATTGAGGTCTAAAGTCAAAATCTGACAAAGTCAGTATATCGTTCTTTCCACGCGCTACCCATACATCTAAGCTAGTAGCCTCCGTGATTTACCTCCTCCATGTTAGCTCTGGAACGGATTGACGGAGGCACTAAGGGCGAACGAATCGCCTTTTGTCATCCATATGATTTTGTCCAAAACTACTCTAATGTCCTACAATTTCATGTAATATTACATAAAATTGAAAATAATACCTGGGTGTGCTTGTGTTCAACAGGGTCTGAAACGAATAATAAAAATAACATATTTTACGGTAATAAAAAGTGGTTGGTGTCACGTGTGACAGCCATTGCGCCGATTCGATCAAGCGAGCAACCGCCATAACGTCATTGCATGATTATGACACAATTGGCATAGAGTGTTGCAAGACGAATAAGAAGGTTAGAGAAAAAGATTAGAATTATCTCTTGTTCAATGGATCCGTGAAAATAACGTCGAAGAAGAAATCACGTGCAAAAAAGAATCGTGCATCGGTGCATGCCTCGAAGCCTTGAGAATAGAGTTTAGCAGTTGTTTAGCCTTTGTTTGGATGAGATGAGGGAAGGTTCATTAACGTAAGAGAAAATGAGGAGAAATAAAATATCTATATTTTCCTTGTTTGAAAGGGAGGAAAGGTTTCTTAACATAACATGTGTTATATTGTTTGAGAGAAAATGAAGGATAATAAAGATTAAATATACAAAGTTACAAAATTATCCTCACTTTTTAAAGTTAGAGGAGAGGTAGATAATGGAAGAGGAATAAAATTAGAACAACATTATTTTTGTTGGAGTATAAAAAAATCTTTCATTTCATAAATAAGGTTCAAGCTTAGTCTTCTTTACCTTTCTTTTCCTTAACTCATTCTCTCCCAAATAAGATTCAAAGTTCTCATTCTCCTTGTTAACTCTTCCCTCATCTCATTCTAAAAATATGGTTAAGATTCGTATCTTTCATTTTTTAATATAATTAAAAAAGAAAAAAAATAGGCCACTTCCTAGATTGAGCCCTGAGGTGGTTGCCTCTTTGACCTCATAGATGATAGGGCCCTTCATCTAAAAAAATAAAAATATGCAACAATAGTCTTTCTCATCCAGGTATCAACATGACATGACTAGGGGTAGAAATAAATCAGGCGGCCTGGTCTGAGCCTGTTAAGATTAGATATATATATATATATTGTATAAATTATCAAAATATCTAATGCATGGTTTTAACCAATCTTTCATAACAAGGAAAACTCTATTAGCCACCTTACTTACCACTACACCATCATTCTCTTTTATTTATAATATACATATTTTATAACTTTATATTTTCATATTATCTCAATTTCATTCAAAATGATTAGACAAAACAAATCCTATTTATAGGTCTGACCTGTTTTAAGGTATGTAAGATGTAAGATTTGTGCTTGAGATATATATGATGCAAGGCTTGATTACACACAAAAGCTTAGGGTGCGCTTGGTAAGCGGGTTTAGAAGGTGAGAATGGGAATGAAATCTATTTCATTCCCATTGATGATGCTTGGTATACGGGAATCGGAATCAAAATAAGGATATGATATCCTTGATTTCATAACTCACCCCCCACTAGGTTATCACCAAACCCATAAACCCCTCAATTAAACTCATTACCATTCCCATTACTAAATTTATATCAAGCGTCCCCTTAATTTTCAGTCAGTATAATACTTTAGTCTATTAGTCTGTACAAATATTCTAAATTATAGATTTTGTAAACAAGCTGATCTAGCCTAACCTATTAAGGCCAGGATTAAGTTAAAACCAAAATCTATAATAGGTCACAAGTTAAGTTCAGATCATTTTATTACAATACAGACTTGAAGATAACACCACAATGCAAAGAAGATAAACGCTTGCTCATCGACTGTGTCTCGATGAATATTAGTTTCAGTCAATTATCTTCAAATGCAAAACTGCACCTTGATCAGGCCGCTTGCTGCTTGATACTGCAATAAAAACTTTATTTGGCGATTTTTTTTAAACATGAGCCGAATTAAAAAACATGGACGCCTCAAACTTAAATTAATGTTTTTTTAAGCTAGATAAATGTTTAAAAGTTATTGTTGTGTATATATTAGAATACATAGATTATTAATTTTTTAATGAAAATTAATTTAATCATTTTAATCTAACTCGATAATTTTTCAGGCCTCTAGATAAACGGGCCTGAGGTGGAGGCCTCTTGGACTTTCATTCTTCTCCCTGTTAGGCTGCGGGCGGTCCTTGGGTATCAATAAGATTTGTTATAATAAAAGGTAACTCATTTGACCCTCAGCTATTTGTAGTAATAAAAAATAATTCATTCAGCAACCAGCATCGCTGTTAATCCATTTCAAGATCATACCTGGAAGATGTAAATCATAAAAATTATTAACTCGGAAAATAATATGTTTGACTTCACGATGATTCAACTCAGACTTCGTAATAATAACACCTCAATGAAATTTATGACACAAAATATGGAATATTTGTGGATTTGAATGACGGCGTTTCACAATTTGTTTTATATCATTTTCTAGTGTGAATGGTTAAGGAGAGTTAAATGTGATTAGATGAAAAGTATAGTCTTGAAAACATCCTTATTAAAAGTTGCAACTTTGTGCGCCACAGTAAATTTCGGTTTGAATGGTTAATGAGAGGATCAAGGTTTGAATAGATACAATATATTGGAAGTCTTGTAAATTATACATAGATTTACTCGATAGATAAATTAGAAGAAAAGTATTTATCTCCAAGATTAATTGGGGTAAAGTAAAAATAAAAAATAAATTACAACACAGTTGACATGAACATGCTTCATAGAAGATATTAAAGTGCGTTTTATCTTACTAAAAAAATAAAAATCCAAAGTAATCGAACGTGTTTTTTAACGGGAGCAGATCCTCTAGCCCGCAAGTGCGGACCAGAGGATCGACCACTCACGATTGCGGTTGGATCGTGATCGTGATTAGACCGTAATTTATTACGATCCTCTCTAAGGTTCATCATGTCCCTCAAATTATAGTTTGGGTTCGGGCGGGTGGCCGGAGGCCACCCCGACGGCCTAAACCCTAAACTCTAAATCTTAAATCCTAAACCCTAAACTCTAAATCCAGATTTAGGATTTAGGTCGTCGGGGTGGCCTCCGGTCACCCGCCCAAACCCAAACTATAACTTGGGGGGGCATGATGAACCCTAGAGGGGATCGCAACAAATTGTGGCCGGATCACAATTACGATCCGACTGCAATCGGGAGTGGTCGATCCCCTGGTCCACAAAAGTACGGATTAGAGGATGTCATTCCTTTTTTAACTTGCTATTATCTCATTAAGATTTTATCTTAAGATTTAGGGTTAAAATATAATATTAAATAAAAAAATTAAATTTAAAAATTATTTGAAGTTTTTACGGAATTCACATGCTAAAATTCTCAGAGTGACAAAACCCTATATATGCTGCGGACCGACCTTTTGCTATGGATTCGTCCTTGAGACTAATATATGGATGAAAATTTTCCTCATGGGATCGGGACCCCGCGGAAAAAATTTGAAACGGGACGGGTTCGAGGACGTTATCCGGTATGGGTTCGAGTTTGAGGATTTTTTCAAATCCTCGCAGTAGATTGAGAGAGGGTACGGGGATGCTATCTCCATCCTCGAACTCGCTCCAATAGTCCCGATAGTCTCGATGATAATAATAATAATAATAATAATAATAATAATAATAATAATAATTATTATAATAATAATAATAATAATAATAATAATTATTATTATTATTATTATTATATAAGTATATTTTACATAATTTTTCATAATATATAGAGTTAAATTTTAATAACAAATCAATTTGAAGCGAGGATCGGGATGAGTATGGGGATTTAATCCCCATATGGTTGGGGATGGAGATTCCACGATTAGGTAAAATAGGGGATCGGGGCGGGGATACATTTCAGGAACGGGGATGGAGATGGTAAACACGCCCCCACCCCACCCCGTTATCATCCCTAGATTGATACAGACGTTTAGAATGAATCCAGGCACCTCACTTTCATTCAATATTTTTTTTTAATTTTTTAATTTTTATTTATTTTTTAGTCATATTATATATATTTAAGGTTTAAGATTTTAGGATTTAGATATTAGATTAAAGTAAATTTAAGTTAATAAGAATTTTCCTCTAGGATTCAGGCTATCCTCTTGGGTTATAATATTCAAGATAAAAAAAATTTTAAATACTCACAGATATATTATATGTATTTAGTGTTAGTGTAATATTCATTAGGTCAGAGTTGACCTAGTTTGACTACGCTTGGGTGAACTTGAGTTTCGAAGTTTGACAATGATGTTTGAACATTGTAAAAGTCTTAGTGGGATTAGACACACCTAGTGGGACTAGGTGAAGTTCTGGTGGATCGGGAAGATTACACGCTGGCACAGGAAAAATCCTAGTGTGACTAGGCACACCTAGTGGGATTAGGTAAAGTCCAGATGGATCGGAAAGATCGCATACTGATATAGGAAAAATTCTATTGGGACTAGGTGAACCAGTTGGGAACTCGGTTAAGTCCAAGTCGGGAACTTGGCATGAGAAAAACCTCAGTTGGGAATTAGGCAAGGGAAAGACCAAGTCAGTCAAATATTTAATCGGAAACTTGGTGAGGAAATCTTAACAGGTCACGGTTGACCAGAGTTAGGTCAGGGAATTGGGTTGTTGTCTCGCGAAAACAAAAAGGTCCTTTATCTACTGGGTGATCGATTAAGGGGTCTGGCAATCGATTGGGTGACAGGTTTATCACGAGAACAAAAGTATGTTGAATCGATTTGGTTATCGATTCATCATCCTCTTAATCGATTAAGGAGGACCGTAATCGATTAGCAATCGATTACGGTTGTATTGCTCGAGAGCACGGAAAGATGCTAAATCAATTCAGAAATCGATTAAGATCTTCTTAATCGATTGACTAATCGATTAAGTTTCAAAAAAATAGTCGTTTGACATGGTAATTGATTAGGTAATTGAGTGAGTGAACCATAGGTAGCGAGTATATAAGGTTTTCACGCAGGTTTGAAGCGTAACTCTTCACAACTCTTCTCCTTCTTTCATCACCATTTCAAGTGAATTCTTGGAGCATAGTGTTGTTGCATTTTCAGGGATTAAGAGGTGATTCCAAGCCAGAAGAAAAAAAGAAAAGTAAAGAGAGCTCATTTGTGTAAATATTGTAAGATTTTCTTTTGTGTTTTGCTTGTTCTTGGTTGTATTTCTTCTTGTGAGCTTGTTAGAGGTTTCTCCACCTCAGGAAGGAGATCTTTCATAGTAGATGTGAGAGTGAGGAAGAGTGGACCCTTGGATTAGACCTCTCAAGAAGGTGGATACCAAGTAAAATTAAGAGTATTAGCATTCCTCAAGTTTCCGCTGTAATAAATCTCCATCGAGCAAAGATTGGAGCTAATCACCCCCTTTAGCTCGCTTACCGGTCCTAACATTTAGGATTTAAGATTTTAGGGTTTATGGGTTAGGTCATAGTGGGTTTAAGCTAATAAGTTTTTCCTCTGGGGTTTAGACTTTCCTCTTAAGTTATAGTGATCAAAATAAAAAATTTTAGGTCCTCACGAGTATATTTTATATATTTCAGATTTATGATTTAAGGAATTGTTTATTAAAAAAATCCAGGCGCTTGTATCATTGTGACGTGGATGGGCGTACAATATTGCACCATTCGCAGCATAACACCACTATATATACACACGAATTTGATATACTGCGTGGCACATCCTTTCCCCCATGTACGTAATTGGGACGCTTGGATGGTTAAATCAACATTTTTTAAATTTTTTTTTACTTTATTTTTTAGATCGGGGTTAAGCCAATAAGATTTTTGTCTTTAGGGTTCAGGGCTTCGGTTATAGTGTTCATGCTAAAAAAAATTAAAACAAACGAAAATTAAGTACTCACGGGGTATATATTTACGGTGCCTAATAATATTTTTGTGTTTATTTTTTATCTCCGGGTTTAAGCCAATTATATTTTACCTTTATGTTTGAGTTAAAATATTCACGTTAAAAAAATTAAAACTAAAAAATTTTAGATGTTCACGAGGTATAGTTATTTAGGGTGCATTTTTTTTAAAATTTTTTTTGTTAAGTTTTGGATTTAGGATTTAGGGTTTAATGTTTAGTATATAATATTTAGTGTGCGTAATTTTTAAAAATTCTCTTTTAGGATTTAGGATTTAAAATTTAGGGTATACTATTTAGGGTTTAGGATTCAAAGAGTTTAGTATTTTTAAAAAATAAAAAACAATGTAATAGAGGAAGCTTCTAGATCAAATACAGATATCTCATGCACATGTCACGCAAAAACAATGTTGCGTGGAGATTACAGGTGTAAAATAGAGAAAACTCCATATTGGAAACATCCCCTTAGGGTTTACACCCCCTTTGAGGTTTTATTTTTTTTAGCTCCTTAATCCTCTCTTTTCACTCCCTAATACAAAAAGTATTAGGGAGTGAAAAGAGAGGATTAGGGAGCTCAAAAAAGTAAAATTTCATGTGGGGAGTGAACGCAAAGGGAAGTTTCCTTTTGGGGATTTTTTAAAAAAAATCCCTTATATATATATATATAGAGAGAGAGAGAGAACTGATCTCCACTTTTGTGCTCGACATCTAACCCTAATCGATTTGCGACACCAATTGATTGGTGAATCGATTGGAGGCACCTAATGATCAAGGGTGCCTGTGCACTCCCTGTCGCATGGTCTAACCCAAACTATAACTAGGGGAAAGATGAACCGTAGGGTAAACGGGCTGAATTCTGGCTAGATTATTGTTGATGCAGTCTGGCCCTGATTGTTGTTTTGGTGTTGACACCGATTTTAGTTTAGATTGATGATTATGATGATTATGATTAAGTCCTAATCGAGGATTAGGCAGGTTTTGGGAAATCCTAACCTGGAGGGTTAGGTGTGTAAAATCCTAGCTTGGAGGGCTAGGTGTTGGAAAGTCCTAATTCGGAAGGGTTGGGTGAAAAGTCCTAGATTGGAGGGCTAGGTGAAAAGTCCTAACTTGGAGGGTTAGGTACAAAGTCCCAACTTGGAGGATTAGGTGAAAAGTCCTGGCTTGGAAGGTCAGGTGCCTAGCTTGGAGGGCTAGGTTGGATGAATTTCTAACTCGGAAGGGTTAGGTGAAAAGTCCTAGCTTGGAGGGCTAGGTGAAAAGTCCTAACTTGGAGGGTTAGGTGCAAATTCCCAACTTGGAGAGTTAGATGGAAAAATCCTTAGCTTGGAGGGCTAAGGTGGATGAAACCCTAGCTTGGAGGGCTGGGTTTGACTCCCTGGATCGGTCTGGTGACCGATCAGGGATATTGGCACGCTGCTCCTTCGGGGATCGGTCTGGTGACCGATCCAGCGATGTCTGATCAGTCCGGTGACCGATCAGTGAGCAAGCAGCTTCCTCACTGACTTGCTCCTGATCGATCTGATGACCGATCAGGGAGCGAACAGTGAGTGAGTTCTCCTCCGGATCAGACCCTGGATCGGTCCGGTAACCGATCAGGGACTTAGGATCTGATTTCAGAATTACTGTTCATATGTCCTGATCGGTCTGAGTGACCGATCAGGCTTCACTCTGATCGGTCCGGTGACCGATCTGGCTGTGTTGCCGTGAGAGCTGGGAATCCCAGCACAGAGGTGGATCGGTCTGGTGACCGATCCATAAGCCCTGGATCGGTCCGGTGACCGATCACTTTAATTCAAATTGCACTGTCAGACGCGATCAGAGCGTCTGATCGTATCCGATTCTCTGCGCTTCACTTCTAAATCTTGATTTACTGCTTGATATGCTGCTCTAACACTCTGATTAAGCTGCAGGTGACAGGGGAGGATTCAAACACTCAAGGAGAAGTCAATGGAGGCTTTCCTTAGAGCAGGTTTGTCCGTTTTCCATCTCAGGTTGCAACGGCCGAAGCTGCAGACTGGAGCCGCTGACTGGAGCTTGGCTGAGGGAGCTCATGAAGTCCAGGGAAGGTTCAGTGGTAGCTGGCATTGGCAGTGAGGTAGTTGGAGGCTGCAGGAGATGTTGTCACCTGATGCTGAGTGGAGAAACAAAAAGGGCGGAGAAGGCTTCGTGGTTGAGTACTGGTTTTGCGAACTGAGCTTCTTGCCGCGCCTTGAGTTCTCCACAACTTGCTTGTTGTGTTTCTGAAGTTCTCATCACCTTGAGCAAGCTACTACACTCTTGAAGCAACCATTACTTGAGCGCTTGAAGGAGAGAACAAGAGGCTTGGAGTCCAACAGCGGGAAGACACGAGGAAGGGTTCCTTGCGTGAGATCGCCGCTGGGTGGAGCTCGGGAAAGCTTGCTGTGTTCTTGTCTTTGCTGAGTGCTTGAGTAAGATCCTTCCTATTGTTTCATTGTGCTTAAACATATATTTGTGATTGAAACGTTGTGGAGAGGTTTCTCCACCGAGAAGGAGATTGTCTTTTATCCGGTGTTAACCGGGGCTTGATCTGTCGACGATCAAGGGATCGCCCACCTTAAGGGCACGCCAAAGAGTAGGGGCAAGTTATCCCCGAACCTTGTAAACCCTCCTTGTTAGCGATCTTGCTAGTTGTGTTTGCTTTGCTTTCGTTTCTGTTTTTAGTTTTCTGCACACTCTGTTTTCTACTCTTTCCGCTGTGCTACTAATATCTGAGTTGCAGAAACTTCATAAGTGTTTAAAGTCCAAGTTATTGGCTATATTCACCCTCCCTCTCTAGCCATCCGTTTCCAACAATTATAACTGGAATCTAGTGTGACATGACGCCTCTAATCGTTCCCCAAATCGATTCGAAGGATCGCAACATTGATTGGGACTTCCCCAATCAATTGAGGAAGACTTCCCAGTTGGGGGCTTCAATTGGGAAAGCCCCCAATCCATTGGGAGCTTCAATTGGAGGCTTCCCCAATCGATTGAGGCGTGTATGCATGACCATACGCTCGATTCATCAATCGATTGGTTATCTTAATCGATTCACCAATCGATTGAGAGATGGGCGTGCACGAGCGTGTGAGCTAAGGCGTGCAGTATATCATTTTCGTATATATATATATATATATATATATATATATATATATATTAATATTTATAAAACACAGTTTTGCATGTAGACGTGGCATTCACAGGGAGCTTATGATTCTTACCTAAATCGAATATAAATTTTCAAAATAAAAAATTTATAATTCAAAATACAAATTCAAAAGAAAATATATAATTACAAAATCCTAAAAAGAAAAATTCTGATCTTAATCCAAAATTAAAATTTTAAAAAATAATTTATCAAATTCGAAAAAGATAATTTTAAATTTTAATTTGAAATTGTATTTTAAAATTTATAAAATTAAAATTTTAAATAAGTTATAATGATTACAGTAAATTACTTAAAAAAATAAATTTAATTTAATTTTAATGAAATATAGACCTTTAGCTTCCCTTGAGTTGATGTAAAAAAAAAAGATAGTCCCACATCTGAAGTTACCAAGGCGAATTACATACAGAGCAATTATAAAAATGGACAAAGAACGATAAAATAACTCATACCTTTCTCGTCCTTTTGGCTAAGATTAAGTGTAGTATCTGTTCTTATCAGTTTAATATCTGATATGTGGGTTATTGGTCCACTTTGATATTAAATTAATTTTTATATGGGAGATAACCCATCATAGTAGCTTGCTACCAGGGTTTTCATGTGTCGCCTGTGTGTTGCACTATAGCACAGGCCTGACACACCCCTATCAAAGCAAAGTAAACTTTAGATCGCATCCACATCTACCACTCTTATAATCGCCATTAATATTTTATATTATAAAAAATAATACTATATCTTATATTGACATGAATTCATAATGAAATAAAATTACTTTTCATTTTAAATTTTCATTTAATAATAAAAATTGACATATATATATTATCACTAAACATGTTATTTAAACTATGTAAGATTCCCGTGCATCGCACGGGTATTATACTAGTATATATATAGAGCAGGGATCTGCTGCGTACGAGAACACAAGTGTCTGTATGAATTGATTTTTTTAATTTTATTAATAAATAATTCCTTAAATAATTCTTAATCTTATAATATACCCTGTGAGTATTTAAATTTAATTCTTAATCTTATAATAGACCCTGTCAGTATTTAAATTTTTTTTCGTTTGAACACTATAACCCAAAAGGGCCGGCCGAACCTTAGGGAAAAATCTTGTTAATTTAAACCCCACCATAACTCTACTCTTAAATCCAAAAATTTTAAATATCAAATACCTATAATATACCCTTGAGAATTTAATTTTTTTTATTTTAAACATTATAACCCAAGAGGGACGACTAAATCCTAGGGAAAAATCTTATTAACTTAAACCTGTTATAACCTAACTTTTAAATCTTAAATCTTAAATCCTAAATCCTAAATATATCCCAAAAAATAAAAAATAAATTCTTCTACCGACTCAATGTCGCGCAATGCTATGGACTTATGGGCGCTTGTATTCAATACAGGCGCCCGAGTCAAATCTCGCCTGTATTTGATACAGGAGCCTAAACTATTTCAAAAACAAAGAATTTATTTTTTTTTAATTTTTAGGATATATTTAGGGTTTAAGATTTTAAGATTTAAAAGTTGGATTATAGCGGGTTTAAGTTAATAAGATTTTCCCCTAGGGTTCAGTCATCCTTCTTGAGTTATAGTGTTCAAAATAAAAAATTTTAGATTCTCACCGGATATATTATATGTATTTGACGTTTAAAATTTTAATATTTAAGGGTTAAGTTATAGTGGGTTTAAATAAATAAGATTTTTTCCTAGGATTCAGTTAGTATTCAAACGAAAAATATTTAGATACTTATAAGATATATTATAAGATTATGGATTATTTAAGGAATGATTTATTAATAAAATAAAAAAAATCGAACACAAGCGCCTATGTTCTCGTCCACAACCAAACACTGCGGACGGTCCACATTTTATATATAACCCAGGGGGAAAGATAAATCCTAGGAGGAGCAAGATTGAATTTTGGCCAAATTACAACCGGAATCCAGTACGACATGACCTCTCTAGTCGATCCCCGAATCAATTCGAATGATCGCGACATTATTTAGGAGTTCCCCAATCAATTGGAGAAGATTGGGAGCTTTCCTAAAAGTCCCAATTGATTAGGAGCTTTTGAAAGCCCCTGATCAATTGGGGGCTTTCCCAATTGATTGGGTCATCCCAAATCGATTGGGAAAATCCCCAATTGTTTGGGGGTATATATATATATGAACATGTCACAATTGATTTAGGTTATTTTAATTGAATCATCTATCGATTGAGAGACGGGTGTGCATGAGCACGCAGACTGACATACTCAATATATCATTTTCGTGTATAATATATATATATATATATATATATATATATATATATATATATATATATATATGATTTTGAATTTTTGTTATTAATACTATGAAATCAATTCTTAAATTTAAAAAAAACTAGTATAATATCCGATGCACGGGACTCTTACACAATTCAAATAACATATTTAATAATAATATATATATGTCAATTTTTATTATTAAATAAAAAATTAAAATGAAAAGTAATTTTATTTCATCATATATTTATGTCAATATAAGATACATTATTATTTTTTATAATATAAGATATTAATGGTAATCATAAGTTTTATAAGGGTGGTGGATGTGAATTGCTTGGATAAGGGTGTGTCAGGCCTGTGACCCACATATCAGATATTAAACTGATAAGAACAGATACTACACTTGATTTTAGCCAAAAGGTCGAGAAATGTATGAGTTGTTTTACCGTTCTTTGTCCATTTTTATAATTGCTCTGTGTGTAATTCGTCTTGGTAACTTCAGATGTGGGGCTATCATTTTTTTACATCAGCTCAAGGGAAGCTAAAGACCTATATTTCATTAAAATTAAATTAAATTTATTTTTTTTATGTAATTTACTGTAATCATTATAACTTATTTAAAATTTTAATTTTGAAAATTTTAAAATACAATTTCAAATTAAAATTTGAAATTATCTTTTTTGAATTTGATAAATTAGTTTTTAAAATTTTAATTTTGGATTAAGACCTGAATTTTTTTTTGAATTTGTAATTATATATTTTCTTTTGAATTTATATTTTTAATTATAAATTTTTTATTTAGAAAATGTATATTCGATTTAGGCAGGAATCCTAAGCTCCTTGTAAATACCAAGTCTCTATATAAAATTGTGTTTTATAAATATTAATAGATAAATAGATAGATAAATTTATTGATATGACGTTATTACATTGGGCGCGCACAGCTATGGCGTCTCATTTGTATGTGTATGTATATATCAAAATATGTATGTATAATAATATTACCTAAGGATATTACCGATATACTCCATACATACTTTAAATATTTTTTGATTTTAATTTTTTAAATATTTAATATTATGATTAACTCATAAAATGTAAAGGAAAAAAAAATCGAAACAACACTGTTGGCTTATCGCGGAGGTTCCGCATCTTAAAAATTTCATATATATAATATATTAAAATATCATCTTAATATATTTCTCAGCTAGAATTATTTTTTATTTTAATGCTATTAGATTAGCATAGTTACAGATGTAACTACTAAACAAATTATTCTTATTTTACCAAAATTGATGTATACGAAGCAGGTTGATATTCAAAAAAAATCTTTTTATTAACTTAATTAAAATAATTTAAATTTAATTTAAATCAATGTAGCAACTATAATTATATTTTAGAACTATTGAAAGAGTTATGTCACGATGGATACGATGTGTTCATTTCAATATGTCTGTCCATCCATCTCAATATCAAAAAGAATTAATTTCATTTTAGGTCTGAAACAGATTGACGGGAATAATAAAAGAGAACGATTCATCTTTTGTCAAAAAAAAAAAATAAATAAAAAAAATTACATCGTGATGGCACCAGTGACATATTATATCATGATAACGTATGACGGAAGTTGTGATATAACCACTGCAGCAATCAAAGTTACTTTAATATATTGGTTAAAATGAAATAAATATTTTTTTATTAAATTTGAATATTTTTAATCAAATTAATAAAAATATTTTGATAACTCAGATGTACAAATCACAAGTTTGTTGTGTGTTGATTCTGGAGAAGACAAATATTTGACTCAGGAAGAGATGTTACTTTGGTACATTGAACATTAGATAAATCTAAGGCAGAAAGAAAGACAAGGACATAAAAAAAGACTGAGGGGGCGTTTGGTTCAAATTTATTAATCGGAATGGTAATGGGATTCATTAAAGGGTCAATGGGAATGGGAATCATGATTCCATTGGTAGTGTTTGGTTCAAATCCTGGAATGAAAATTATTGTCATTGATGATGTTTGGTTCAGTTTAACTTTAGTAATGGGAATCCATAAAAATATAGAGAGAGAAAGTAATATAGAAAATATAGAGAAAAAGTAAAAAATAAAGATAAATAAATTATAATAAGAGGGGTAGAGAGAGAAAGTGATATTGAAATTATATAGAGAGAAAATGAGATGAGAGGGTAGAGAGAGAAAGGGATATAGAAAATATAGAGAGAGAAAGTGATATATGAAATATACAGAAAAAATTATAAATAATGATAAATAAATTATGATAAGAGAGGTAGAGAGAGAAAGTGATTAACAAAATATACAGAGAGAGAATGAGATGAGAAAGATAGAGAGAGAAAGTGATATAGAAAATATTGAGAGAGAAAGTGATATAGAAAATATAGAGAAAAAGTGATATAGAAAATATATATAGAGAGAAAATGAGATGAGAGAGGTAGAGAGAGAGTGATATACAAAATGTAGAGAGAGAAAGTAATATAGAAAATATAGAGAAAAAGTAAAAAATAAAGATAGATAAATTATAATAAGAGCGGTAGAGAGAGAAAGTGATATTGAAATTATATAGAGAGAATGTGAGATGAGAGGGTAGAGAGAGAAAGTGATATAGAAAATGTAGAGAGAGAAAGTGATATATGAAATATACAAATAATGATAAATAAATTATGATAAGAGAGGTAGAGAGAGAAAGTGATTAACAAAATATATAGAGAGAGAATGAGATGAGAAAGATAGAGAGAGAAAGTGATATAGAGAATGTAGAGAGAGAAAGTGATATAGAAAATATAGAGAAAAAGTTATATAGAAAATATAAAAAAAAAAGTGAAAAATTAAGATAGATAAATTATAATATGAGAGGTAGAGAGAGAAAGTAATATTGAAAATAAATAAAGAGAAAATGAGATCAGAAAGGTAGAGAGAGAAAATAATAGAAAATGTAGAGAGAGAAAAAAGAATAAATACGTAGAGAGAAATTTTAAAATGTAGAGAGAGAAAGTAAAATGAGATAATATAAAATGAAATAGTAAAATGAAATATAAAAAATAAAAAAGGAGTGTTTTGGATATATGAAAAGGAAGGAATGATTGAGGAATTTGATTGATGAGGGGGGAGTAGGGAATGAAAATAAGGGAATGATTCCCTTATTTTCATTCCCATTGACACTTACCAAACAGTGTTAATGGGAATGATTACCATCCATTCCTATTCCTTAATCTCTATTATCCCAAACCAAACGCCCCCTGACTTAGCAATCGACGAGTGTCTTCTCTTCCTAGTTCAACAACCGATAAGACCAAGAGAATTTTTTTTTTATAATTTACTAAATCAAGTACAAAATGTATATTTAAATTTTATATTATTAAAATAAATAGGTTTTTTTAATTAGGCTAGCTCTTACTTTAAGAGAGAAAAAAACGATTTACTCGTTTAAGTTTCAATTCGTCTAAGGATTCATGCGAAGCAAAGAAGATTAATTCGTATGTTATGATTAACGTACGAAGAAACGTCTAATATAGAAAAAATAAATTATGATGGATCCTGTCGCGAATGAAGTGAACGTTCCAAAAGTGAGATAATCCTCCAGGGAGTATGAACAGCTGTGCTCGAGAGACAAGGACCTGCAAGACAAGGATCGTTAGAACCCGTCCAGAAAAGTCTCCGGTAAGGTACTCCGACAGTCAAGTCAGTCCTCGAGAGTAGAAAACAGAAAACAATGTAATAGTAGCAAAATCACTATTGCGCGCACCTATGGGCATCGGAGTGGAGAGGCTTATACAACCGGGGAAGCTGACAGTTGCTACCCAGCCTGCCACCTTTTGTCTCGTAGCGGGTATAGGGCAATGTGTACCGAGAGGTGGCAAGGTAAGGTGTCACACACCGAAATAAGGAAAGGGGCACTGCCAACTTAATGGGTAGCGTCGTTGGGCGCCGCTCGACCTGACATAGAGATATATGGTCGGGGTACGAGGCTCAGGATGTGACAGGAAGATCGTGGTGTCAGCGAGATGCTTGCGATTAATGTCGGGATGATGCCTTACATGCGCCGACCCCGTATTCTTTCTGCTAGTCCTGTGTCAGGGAGTGGTTGTTCTAGTGAGTCGCGATAAATGTTGATTGGGGGGCACAGGATGAGGAGGTCGACTGAGGGCCTAGAGTGTTGGTGCCGACTGAGGGCACCAGATGAGGAGCCCGACTGAGGGTCTAGAGTATTGGTGCCGACTGAGGGCATAAGGTAGGCGAGGTCGGCTGAGGGCCTAAGGTGCTGGTGCGATTCGGTAATGCGTGAAGCAAAACCTCCTTTGGTTCGGGCTTACCCCAGGAGCGTGGGCCGCCACATGTCGGCTGGGAGCCAAACTGTCGAGAGGAATGCGGGGACAGGCCCGCGATAGTCTGGACGCATGGTCAGGCCGATTCGGGGGAACGTGGGTCGTCACACGCCTGATTGGGGACACTGAGCCGACCGATGTGTCAGCGTACAGTTGCATATGCCCTGAAAATGCTTTGAGTTTAAGATTCCCCCGGCTCGAGAGAACTAAGGTTCAATGATGCTGTGAAGTGAGTCCCCCGGGACTCGGGCCCCCCGATCTAGCCCTTGCTAGGCCCAGGGGGCCTTTCGGGGATTTCCGACCCCCTTGATAGAGACAATTACCTTTTGCCAGGGCCTATATATCTTTCCTGTTCTCGAGGGAACTAGGCCAAGCCATCAATACAAGCCTTATATCTCATGGGCTCTCGGAGCCCGTAAATCTAGCTCCAGCTGATGAGGAGCTACGCTGCCAGGCCAAGCCACACGTAAACTAGCCCGGGATCAATGATATTTATTAGTTTGAATATTATGATTAATACATAAAAAAATATCCCTACTTTACGAGCTGTTGACTGATGAGTCGACATCAATTTCTAAATTTTCTATGCTCTATTATCATGTACATAATCATTACACAACTTTTAAAATATACTAAATTTGTGTTAATTTTTTTTAAAAAAATACAGTTCCATGTATAGGTTTATGAAATATATGTCTAAAGCATTATTACCTTACCTTGAATACTATGTAAGAAATACGATGAATTTAGTTTAAAATATTTCTAAAATATCTTAGGCCATCGATAAAATTTGACAAAAAACGTATTAATAGTCTTAGACATCTTAAAAACATCTCAAACTAAGTTCATTGTACTCCTTATATCCTAAGAGTAATAAGACCATTACACTTAGATAGAGTTATGACATTCTTAAAAATGTTATTAATGTTTTAAATTAAGACCATTACACTTCTAGAAGCCACCTAAGCCATCTGAGTAACTATGACCTTAAATCTAAATTCCACAACATAGATTGAAAAACGAAGTTTTTGAAATCTTCAAACCCTAAACCGTTGTAACAATTCGACAAAAATTCATTTAAAAGTTTAGGCCTATCATACACCATCAAAGAATTCTTAGGGCATTCATATTTAAGACCATATAAAGACGCCCTCACCTTTTATTATCTTAATTGAACTAGTAGTCCGGCATTGGAGCGAGTTGCCCTTGGACTAAGGGTGGGCTCCCAACCCCACATATATATTTAAAAAAATTATTATTTGCTTTTGATTTTTTTTTCCAACCCCACCACAAATCCATAGATCATTCGAGTCAGGTTGGCAGACAAATTTTCATTTTAGCTATAACCAGCTGTATCCTATTGTCATCCCTAGTATCCACCTATCAAATTTGGAAGTTAAAATTGGTAATTCCAAAGTTATTAGTTTAAGAAATACCCTCCTTCGAACAATGTTATATTTTGGTTTCCATGCTTCTTGTTTAAACATAAGCATCCTCACAATCTTGCATTTACAATGGATGGATTTAAATATTGGAAGTGAGTTAATGATGGGGTTAGACACATATTTTTGATTCATATAGGTTGCAATATCTTGATAATTCGATGAATATACCTCATCATATTGACAAAGTGATAAATATACAATCTTTAAAAGAAAAGCAGAATAATATATTATGGCTTAACCAAAATATTTCGCATATCTTCACAATAATATGATATTATCCACTTTGATCCTCATGGATGATTTGTTTTTGGGTTCTACCTAAAGAGTTTCATACATCTTTCATCTTTTAAACCCATTATCTTTTTCATGTATTTTTAATATGGAACTTTGATTGTATTCCTAACAATCTTTCCCTCAAACGAAAGACCGCCATTATTTTCATGATCCGGACCTCCCCTCAAGTATTCGGTCACTATTGACCTGCTCTAAGCCTCCCCTCAAACATCTAATTACTATTGACTTGCTCTGATTCTCTAAGAGCTTTTTACCACCTCGGGTTCACTTCTCCAAGATTTCTGCCGACATTCGGTTATCCTTTACCTACTTTGGGCTTTTCATCATCTAAGATTCACGCCCCTAGATTTTGGGTATGATACCACTTGTATAGATAAAAAAACTTTACATATATTTACAATAATATGATATTATACACTTTGGACCTAAGCACTCATGAATTTATTTTTAGACTCTACACAAAACTCCATATACCTAGAGATAACTTCTATATATCTTTTAAACACATGATATTTTTCATATATTTTTCTATGTGGGACTTTGATTGTATTTCCAAAAATGTGCATATTATGTATATTATTTCGCTCATTAACTCCAACTAGCATTAAATGCAGCTGCTAAAAAATAAGTGCCCATTTGATTATTTTTTAAAAATTTGAATTTTATTTTGTAATCTCATAAATGTATCTCCTAAATATTATGCTAAGTTACATTCTACTCAACGAATTGAAGTTGCGCATATGGTAACTACTAGTGAACGTGATACTGATAGAGGATGTAATTAAATTAGAGATTTACTAAAGCTTGAAAAGACTCGGAGTTTTAATTTTAACTCAATTTGTAGCATGATTGATATATATATATATATATACAACTTTGTTATGATGCACAACTTATGGTGCACAATCATGAGCACTCACCAGATCGATCAGGCAAGTGTTGGGACCGGGTGCATGTTGACATGGATACGGGTTCGTAATTTTAAAATTTAATTACGTGCAGCGGAAGGTTTAGCATAAATAATTTCTCAAATTATTTTAACCACGTATTTAGCATGCAACCTTATGTTGTGGAGACATGATCATACATTTAAAATTTTGCAGAAAGTAAACTAATTTACTTAATACCTCGCGTAACTCGTAGAAAGGGACGAGATCCAACCGTAGCGTCCCTTGGAAGCTTCGCCTCTATTCGCGTCCACGCCGAGTTCTCTTCGGGATGACTTCGCAAAGCCACGAGTTTCGTGCCGACAAGAACTACTAGATTCTCCAAAGGCACGACAAGAATATCAAGAGAGAGAGATGGAAAACTAACCACCAAACGGAAAAATGGAATCAAGATTCCGGGAGGAAGGAAGGAGTCGCGATCCGCTTCTTCTTCTTCTTCGGCTTCTTCTTGGTGGAGGTGGCTCACGGCAACAAGAAGACCTTCTAGGGCCGGCGCCCACTTGAGGAGGGAGAGGGAGAGAAGGAGAGGAAAAGAGGCTAGGCAAGAATCCTTGATCACTTGAATTGATTTCCAAGCCTTGCCTTTGCACCTTTATATAGTAGCCTCTTTATCGCCAAGTCTCCTTTTTAACGGAATAAATTTTTCATAAGAAATTTATCTTATAAATTTTTCTATGAATTATTCCGTTAAGCCAAGTTTTTATTATAACTTAATTTATAATAAAAACAACCATGTCTCCTCTTTTATTATGAAATAAATTTTATATGAAATTTATCTTATAAATTTCTTATGAATTATTCCGTTATGCCAAATTTTTATTATAACTTAATTTATAATAAAAACAACCATGTCTCCCCTTTTATTATGGAATAAATTTTACAAGAAATTTATCTTATAAATTTTTCTTATCATGGAAAAATCAATTCATAATTGATTTTATAAAATAAACCAATCCATGGTTCATTTTAATTTCCATAAAAAAAGAATAAATTTCTATAAATTTCTTTATTATGGTAAATCAATCCATTATTGATTTATAAAATAAAATAAATCAATCCAAGGTTTATTTTAATTTCCATGAAAATAAATCTCTTTATATAAATTTCTTTATATAAATTTCTTTATCCATAATTTTATAAAACAAACCACGCGCGGTTTATTTTATAATTTGAACCAAAAACTTGGTTCTCCCTTTTATTGTGGCCGGCCAAACCAAAGAGACCCTCTTTGGCCGGCCAAATCCAAGTCGTCTCCTTGCGAATTAAACTCATTTAATTCGCCCAATAAGCCTTCACAAGACTTAGCCATTTTAAGCTTCCGATACGTCTCTGATAAATTCAGATTCGTCTTATCTCTCTTGATCGGAAAATCTAATTTTCAACTCGTTTTAAATCCCTCGGATTACTCGTAGTGCGTGTGACTAAATAGGTTTTCGATTTATGTTGGCCGTCTATAATTAACCAATTATAGAACGATCATGAGTGGCACCTAGTAGTACATCATGATCCCCAATTAATTGAAAGATCAACGGTTGACCTCAGAATTAATTCTGAAACCCTTCAGCAGCTCTAATGAATCGTGCCCCATTCCCTTCACCATCTTATACCCACTTGGTTCAGGACACGGTCTATGTGTGTCAGTCCCCACTAGGCTGACTACGTCACACCTAGCCCAAGTAATGTCTTTCTCGTCCAACGGATTCTAATTACTCTCATGTCTTTCAGAGACTCATACTCTGAACATGTCATGCTCTGGCCAGAGGCTTTGAGTAACAATCCGACGATAGGCCTTGAGTATACATCCCCTCGCAAGGAGTGGTGAATCCTTTGTTGGTTGTTCAAACATCTTCGGGCACTTCGGCTTATACCCAACCATCCTGGGTCCACACCTCCTTGGAGATGCTTGCTTAAGATATTAAAGTATAATTCTCCATGACCAAGATGACTTGAACACCGCAAGTTAAAGGAACATCGCACTTAAGCCGCAGTAAGAACTTCACTGACATTTCTATGTGTAGACTACCATGTGAAGTTTTACAGCCAGTCACTCCAATGAACTAGTTCCCTTAACTAGCATTCATGTTTATCTCTGGACATCCCAATGTCACCAGCCAGTGAGAATCAACTGATTAGAGAATAACCTATGCTAGTCTCAACAGAATTGATAGTGTCCTTATTTATCAATTCATCGACTAGGGACAATTTCAATACTTCACAATTGCGCATGTAGAGATAATCACTATTTGTGAATTCATCACAAATTCTCTCATGCTGTGAATTGTATTGTGGAAATTCAGTAAATGAGTTTAAGATTCCAATCAAATACACAGACATGCATACTCAAATAGTGAATATTCATTTATTAAAATAAATATTTACAATCATAAGACGATTGCCTTAGGTCACTTCTCTCATATTACTAATAGCAAGTATCTGATCGGTCTGGTGACCGATCAGGCAAGTACCTGATCGGTCTGGTGACTGATCAGGCAAGCCTGATTGGCCACCGGAGGCTCGGGAGCGTCGTCCTGACGGGTTCACCCTACCCCCTAGGGTTCATCACACTCCCCTGGGTTATAGTTTTGCTCGGGGGCGGCGGCCGAAGGCCGCCATTGGTATCGAGAAGTCGCAGGTTGTGTGCCTGATCAGCCACCGGAGGCTCGGGAGCGTCCTCGACGGGTTCACCCGTACCCGACGGGTTCACCCGTACCCGACGGGTTCACCCGTACCCGACGGGTTCACCCTACCCCCTATGGTTCATCGTACCCCCCGGCCCCCTGCGTTATAATTTTGTTCGGGGGCGACGGCTGAAGGCCGCCATTGGTGTCGAGAAGTCGCAGGTCGTGTGCCTGATCGGTCACCAGACCGATCCAGCGCCAATTCGCACGCAGTCCGCAGCGCACGGTCCGTAACAGATCATTCCTCTCTCTCTCTCTCTCTCTCTATCTATATATATATATATATATATATATGACTACCATTTTGGAAAATATTGTGGATGATATGTCTTCTAAATCCATCCGTGGTAACATTAGTTGCTTGTATATTTTAAATGCAATAAATTATATTTCAACTACTAAACTTCACTTGATACTTTGAAAGAAAAAGGTTCTTCTACTTAGTTATGCCAAAGAATTTTGTGTCAAATATGACATTGAGATACCTTACATGGAAGCTCATTATAAATCAGCTATAGACTCTTCTTGTTAACAAAAATGACTTGGTCACAGTTGAACACCACTATTGATTTGATATATTTTTTTGCAATTGATTGTTAAGTTGAAGTGCTTATAGTGTATTTCAGGATGAGACAATCAAATTTCTTAAGCTTAGTTGTGCTTTGGAACTAAAGAAAACTTTAAACTTTTTTATGTTGATCACATCTATCGATTTATTGAGAAATTCTATCCTCTTGATTTTGATGTGTAAGATTTGCACTACTTGAGAATGCAATTGAATTAATATAAGTCTAACGTTGATGGTCACCAATGATTTCAGAATTTATTAATTATTTCTGAATTATATTGAAGATTAGTTGAAACAAATAAGTTAGGAATCTACACTTTGTTTGACAAGTGTTTTTTTTCTTATTTGTTATAGTTTATACATTATAACTATATCATTTATTTGTTTATTGAATCTAATATATTTATTTAATTGATAAGTTGATTCACAGTATTTTAATTTTTCTCATTTTTATAGCAACAACAAAATGCACATTTCAGCTATGAAACTTGTTTAAAAAACTCTTCATAATAAGATAAAAAAAGTATTTTTAGCGGATTTTATAGTCATCTATATTGAACAAAAATTGATTGAAAAAATTGACAACGATATAATAATAAATAAATTTGATTATAAATAAAATCGAGAGCACAACTTCAATAGTATGTTTGCTCAAATTATATATTAAATATTTTTATTCCATATTTTTTTAAAAATTAATATTCACCTTTTTTTATTTTATTTATATTTTTAAATTAATTAATTTATTATAAAAATTATATTCAATGATTAATTTTGAATCATGAATACGACATATCTACGACAAAAGATGATAATCAAAATCAACTCCTAGGGTGGTCGAGGTGAGGCCATCGCATAGGGCCTCACCTCTAGCAAGACTCGATTTTTTATTTTAAATTTAGTAAAGTCTAAATTTATATATATGTGATTCTCAAATTTTTTTCGACAATTTACCAAAGGGCATACCTAAGAATTGAAAATTATCAATTCGCATACCATGGTTTCTATTTTATCAAAAGGTGCAGGCCTTTAAGTGAACTTCCTTTTATACCCCTCCTTCTAACTACTGTCTTTCTCTTTCTCTCTCTGAGTAACAAATTTCGAGACATCTGCACATGTTTGTTTAGACTTTTATTTTAAAATAATATATTATGGAATCGGCGCTAAAAACGTAGGGTAAAAATCAAAAAATATTTCAATTAAAAAATATCTCATCCAACGTGATTTAAAAATATAAATAAATGTTTTTTTTATATTCAATTAATATAAATTAATATATTTAATAATATTTAATAAATATATTAATATATAAAAAAATGTCTTTTGATTTCAGGCAGCGTGGGATTTCAGGCCCACGCTGGGCTTGAAATTAACAGAGTCGAGTATAGAAATTTACTCCTCTCCAAACCACAATATTTATACATTTGAGCCCAGATTTTAAATTTCGTGGATGATCGCAGTTTTATAATCAAGAAATGATCACAGTTTATAAAAGCCAGTGCATTACTCGATCTCATCAAAGATCGACTACCTTCATTTTCATGATTCAGAAATCGAAGATATTTCATGCAAATGACAGAAACCTTACAGCTAAAACCCACATGATGATTGAACATGAACATAACAGAAATTCACCTTGAACAGACGAAGAAATTATTCAAGCAGAGATCCTTGTACAGACGAAGAAAAAACGTCTTTTGATTTCAGGCAGTGTGGGCCTGAAATCAAAAGATTTCAGGCCCCGCGTGGACTCAAATTTTTTTCTATTTTAAAAATATATTAATATATAAAAAACCTATCAAAACACATAATTTCATATTAAAACGCAGGGTCTGAAGTCACGCAAGGAGGGCCTGAACACAGATGTGTTCAGGCAGGCCCTCCTTGGGCCTGGAGTGTCTGAACAAATCTTGGATAAATATAAGTAAATTAAATAAAAATATCAATAGTTCTAGTTAGAGTTGAGGTAGGAGATGGTATTTTTGGTGTCTAAACTTCTAATGATTATAAATTATGTTGCAATAGGAGATTTTTAGGTCAATCAGTGGGTTTTCACCAAAATCCACTGTTGGACCTAGGATATTTGGATTTCTGAAAATCCAATATCATATGGAGTTTTCAGAAATCCAGATATGGTAGGTCCAAAAGTGGGTTTTGGTCAAAACCCACTGATATTTCTAAACTACTCCTATTGCATTGGTGATATCTAATATATAGATGGTTGGACACCTGAAACATCATTTCCTATCTCTAACCTCTCTATTCATATGGAGTTTTCAGAAATCCTGATATGGGAGGTCCATTAGTGGGTTTTGGTCAAAACCCATTGATATGGCTAAACAACTCCTATTGCATTGGTGATATCTAATATATAGATGTTTGGACACCTAAAACATCATCTCCTACCTCTACCCTCTCTATTCATATGGAGTTTTCAAAAATCCAGATATGGTAGGTCCATCAGTGGGTTTTGTTGGAACTTGGATGGCTAGAGAGGGGGAGGGAGTGAATGTAGCCAGACACTTGAACTTTAACACTTTTTGATTTTCTGCACTCAAAGGGTTAGTAGCACAGCGGAAGCAATACAAAAACAGAGTATGCAGAATCTAAACCCTAAGTTAAGCACAAGCACAAGAACACTAACAAAGAGGATTTACAAGGTTCGGGGATAACTTGCCCCTACTCTTTGGCGTGCCCTTAAGGTGGGCGATCCCTTGATCGTCGGCAGATCAAGCCCCGAAAAATCCGGATAGAATGCAACCTCCTTCTCGGTGGAGTAACCTGTCCACAGCGTTTCAAGATAAATGAAGTATTAAGTACAGGAAACACAAGAAGGATCTTACTGAGCACTAAGAACCCCAAGAACACAAGCAAACTTCTCACCGAGCTTCGCTCAGCGCAGATCTCACGCAAGAACTCCCTTCTTCGTGTCTTCTCACTGATGGACTCGCCAAGCTTCTTGTTTCTCTTCCAAGTGCTCAAGTATCACAAGGTTGCTCAAGAGATGGATCAACAGATCAGAGTTGTCGCAAGAGTACAAGTGTTGTAGCAGAGTAATGATCGAGTATTCTCAGAGTTGTTGTGACTTCTTCGCCACCAAGCGCTTATGTCTCTCCCACTGATTGCCAGGTCACAACACCTCACTGGAGCCTCCAGCTGCTCACCTGCAACTGCTCACCTACCACTGAGCTCTTCTGGACTCCCTGAGCTTCCCTCAGCCGAGCCCCAGTCAGCAGCTCCAGCAGTGCCAGCGTCCGTTGCAACCTGAGATGGAAAACGGACAAACCTGCTCCAAGGAAAGACTCCCATTGCATCTCCTTGAGTGTTTGAATCCATTCCTGTCACCTGCAACCTTGATCAGATCATTAGCACAACAAATCAAGCAGAGAATCAAATATCAGAGATTAAGAGAAGAGACAACAGTTGTTCAGACGTGAGCAGAGTGCGATCAGACGCGATCAGAGCGTCTGACAGTGCGTTTGAATTAAAGTGATCGGTCACCGGACCGATCAGGATGATCACAGACCGATCAAGCTCCAACCTGATCGGTCCCCAGTGAGAAACCTGGGATCGCAAGCTTGTATGATCAGTCACCCTGACCGGTCACCAGATCGGTCACCAAACCGATCCAGAAATCTGCTTGCCACAATCCCACCTGAAATACATGGATGATCGATCACAAGACCGATCAGGACACTCCCTGACTGATCAGGCTCCAGTCTGATCGGTCAGGGTGAGAAACCTCGTGACAGTTGATCGTTCAGATTGATCGATCAAGGTTTCTCCCTGATTGGTCACCAGACCGATCAGGAGCCGAATAGTAGGTTTGCCAAAGTTACTGGAAGCTTCCTGATCGGTCACCAGACCGATCAGACATCGCTGGATCAGTCACCAGACCGATCTACGAGGGAACTCCGTGCCAACTTCCCTGATCGATCACCAGACCGATCTGGGCAATGCCAAACCCAATCTAAGTCAAGAGAACAGGCTCCCAACCTCCCCTGACTCGTGCTCAGTCCCTCGGACCAAGACCCCGTGCCCAGTCTCACTCACCGGGACTTCAACCTAGCCGTCCAAGCTAGGACCTGGCCCTCCAAGCCAGGTTTTCATCACCTAACCCTCCGAGTTAGGACTTTTCACACCTAACCCTCCAAGCTAGGACTTTTCACACCTAACTCTCCAGGTTAGGACTTTTCCACACCTAGCCCTCCAAGCTAGGACTTTTCCACACCTAACCCTCCAGGTCAGGATTTTCCACACCTAGCCCTCCAAGCTAGGACCTGACCCTCCAAGCCAGACTCTCATCAAACCTAGTTCCACTAGGTATGCCTAGTCCACTACCAGGACTTAATCCCAATCATCTTATCAACCTAAACTAAAATCGGTGTCAACACCAAAACAACAATCAGGGTCAGACTGCATCAACAGGTTTTGGTCAGAACCCACTGATATTTCTAAACTACTCCTATTGCATTGGTGATATCTAATATATAGATAGTTGGACACCTGAACCATCATCTCCTATCTCTAACCTCTTTATTCATATGGAGTTTTCAGAAATCCAGATATGGTAGGTCCATCAGTGGATTTTGGTCAAAACCCACTTATATGGCTAAACTACTCCTATTGCATTGGTGATATCTAATATATAGATGTTTGGACACCTAAAACATCATCTCCTACCTCTACCCTCTCTATTCATATGGAATTTTCAGAAATCCAGATATGGTAGGTCCATTAGTGGGTTTTGGTCAAAACTCACTGATATTTCTAAACTATTCCTATTGCATTGGTGATATCTAATATATAGATGGTTGGACACCTGAAACATCATCTCCTATCTCTAACCTCTCTATTTATATGAAGTTTTCAGAAATCCAGATATGGGAGGTCCATTAGTGGGTTTTGGTCAAAACCCACTGATATTTCTAAACTACTCCTATTTCATTAGTGATATCTAATATATAGATGTTTGGACACCTAAAACATCATCTCCTACCTCTACCCTCTCTATTCATATGGAGTTTTCAGAAATCCAGATATGGTAGGTCCATCAGTGGGTTTTGGTCAAAACCTACTGATATTTCTAAACTGCTACTATTGCATTGGTGATATAGAGTGTATAGATGTTTGGACACCTAAAACATCTTCTCCTAGGTCAACCCTGTCTAATGATATAGGATTTTCAGAAATCCAGATATGGGAGGTCCATCAGTGGGTTTTGGTCAAAACCCACTAATATGGCTAAACTACTCGAATTTCATTGGTGATATGTAATATATAGATGGCTGAACACCTAAAACATCATCTCCTACCTCTAACCTCTCTATTCATATGGAGTTTTGAGAAATCCAAATATCCTAGGTCCATCAGTGGGTTTTGGTGAAAACCCACTAATAGACCTAAAAATCTCCTATTGCAACATAATTTATAATCATTAGAAGTTTGGACACCAAAAATACCATCTCCTAGCTCTGCTCTAACTATTGATATTGGATTTTTAAAAATCCAAATATCCTAGGGCCATCAGTGGATTTTGGTAAAAATCCACTGATAGACCTAAAAATCTCCTATTGCAACATAATTTATAATCATTAGAAGTTTAGACCCCAAAAATACCATCTCCTAGCTCAACTCTAACTATTGATATTGGATTTTGAGAAATCCAAATATTCTAGGTCCAACAGTGGGTTTTGGCGAAAACCCACTGATTGACCTAAAAATCTCCTATTACCACATAATTTATAATCATTAGAAGTTTGGACACCAAAAATATTATCTCCTAGCTCAACTCTAACTAGAACTATTGATATTTTTATTTAATTTACTTACATTTATCCAAGATTTGTTCAGACCCTCCAGGCCCAAGGAGGGCCTGAACACAGATGTGTTCAGGCCCTCCTAGCGTGACTTCAGACTCTGCGCTTTAATATGAAATTATGTGTTTTGATAGGTTTTTTTATATATTAATATATTTTTAAAATAGAAAAAAAATTGAGTTCACGCCGGGCCTGAAATCAAAAGATTTCAAGCCCAATGTGGGTCTGAAATCTTTTGATTTCAGGCCCACGCTGCCTGAAATCAAAAGACGTTTTTTCTTCGTCTGTACAAGGATCTCTGCTTGAATAATTTCTTCGTCTGTTCAAGGTGAATTTCTGTTATGTTCATGTTCAATCATCGTGTGAGTTTTAGCTGTAAGGTTTCTGTCATTTGCATGAAATATCTTCGATTTCTGAATCATGAAAATGAAGGTAGTCGATCTTTGATGAGATCGAGTAATGCACTAGCTTTTATAAACTGATGATCATTTCTTGATTATAAAACTTCAATCATCCAGGAAATTTAAAATCTGGGCTCAAATGTATAAATATTATGGTTTGGAGAGGAGTAAATTTCTATACTCGACTCTGTTGATTTCAGGCTCAGCGTGGGCCTGAAATCCCACGTCGCCTGAAATCAAAAGACGTTTTTTTATATATTAATATATTTATTAAATATTATTAAATATATTAATTTATATTAATCAAATATAACAAAATTATTTATTTATATTTTTAAATCACGTTGGATGAGATGTTTTTTAACTAAAATATTTTTTTGATTTTTACCTTATATTTTTAGCGTCGATTGTATAATATATTATTTTAAAATAAAAGTCTGAAAAAACATGTGTAGACGTCTCGAAATTTGTTATTGAGAGAGAAAGAGAAAGACAGTAATTAGAAGGAGGGGTATAAGGGGAAGTTCACATAAAGACCTGCGCCTTTTGGTAAAATAGAAATCATGATACGTAAATTGGTAATTTTCAATTCTTAAGTATGTCCTTTGGTAAATTGTCGAACTTTTTTCAATCGTTCATTTATTATTTCATTAAACCCTATTTGCTCGTTTTTTTTTGGTGTCTGAAAGAGAGATGGCGACACTTTCTTCTTCGTTGAACGACAAATGAACGACGAACTTATTGACAACACTTTCACCAAACTTCTTTACCGAACAAGAAAATTGAGATAATCTTCTTCTCTAAACTTTTGCGCCGGTCGTATGTGAGTGAGTCCTTTGGCAAGATTTATCTAGGTTTGTCGATAATTTAACTTGCATTTAAAATCTTTTTTGTTATTATTTTGAGGTTGGAATTGGAGAATCTGATTATGTGGTGGTTCCACTTGCTGTCTTTGTTGCAGGAACAAATATCCAAATGAGCAAAGAGGTTGCCATTAAACTTGTAAGTGCAGTGTTGTAAATTTTAACAAGGATAGTTTGATCTGCGCCTTCAACCATCAATGAAAATGCAAAATTTATTTTTTTTGGAGTGTTTATTGTGTGCTTTGAGATATTTTTGTATCTTTATGCCTATGCCTATTTAGTTGGTGAAATTTTTTTTATAACATTGATTTTATTATTTTTATATTAATACGAAGGGTCTATTTTTTTTCACCAGTCCCTTTAAAGTCTAGGACAAATCCTCATAATACTATTTATCTCAAATAATTTAGTATTATCAATCCACTGGATATATACAGACAGATAAACCAAAGAGGTTCATCAAGCAATAAACACATGTATGGGTGAGGTAACCGAACAACGTTCGAACCAGTCAAACAATAGACGCTCGAATGTATGAATGCGAAATCACATCCAAACGACTAGAAATGAATATTCGATTAAAACTGAATCGAATCAAATGAATTAATTGAAAATTAAATTAATTAAAAAATTTTAAACTAACTAAATCGATTAAAATTTTTTAATAAAAATTAAATAAATTGTATGGATAAAATATCGATTAATATAATTTTCTATTGAATTAATCGAATTTATTAAAATAATAAAACCGATTTTTTTTTAAATAATTAAAAAGGCAAGCTATACCGGGAAATGGAGGGGAGCAATAGTAAGAAGATGGAGGGTATTTTGACAAATCGGCACATAATTTTTTTTAATATTTTGAAAAAATAATGTCCGATTTGGCCCGACATGTGTTATTATATCGTGTACCTTCACTATGTTATCGTAGAGTGCAAGGGTCAAACGAAGGAGCCTCACACAGTCTGTCTCTCGCAAGTGACGGAGGCGCCACCGCTCCCTCTCCGCTTCCGCCTGCGACTCCTCGATCGAGGTATGGCCTGAACCCCCTCGTCATAGATTTGATACTCCAGTCTTTGCTCCTTTCTTTCTCGGTTTAGGCGCTGATTTCTGAATAAAGTAATTTGTTTTTGCTCCCTTTTGATCTCTATGTTCCGTGCTCGTTTGTTCGCCTGGTTCGTGTTGACGTTTCTTTCGCATATCTGAAGGTGATATTTTTGTGTTTGCTTCGATCTTGTTACTCTGGATTTGTGATGTTCATTTTCTGAGACAGGCCCTTTTGCTCTCGTGTAATGTATTTGTGAATGATTTTGTCAATTTTTGTGATTCTAATGCTAAAGATGATTCTAGGGTTTCTGGTTGTGGTTTCTTACAGGTAAAGATATTGTGTGATGGAGTTGTGATGACTAGTTCAATTAATCCTCGTCTCAGGATTGGAATGGCTTAGACACTAGTAAAATTAGGGTAGAAGTTGATGAGGTTGACCGATCATGGGCATTGGGATTCCTGATGTGGCGAGTGTCTCCAGCGAACTCAGCCACGATCATCTATCTGCAGATCCGGTCACGGCAAATGACTTCATACTGGAAGGAGCTCCGGCGACCGCCATCTCACTAGATCTGGAGGTTTCAACTTCTCCTGTTGCTATTTCAGATTTGACCACTGATTCGAGTGCTCCATCTTCACAGGGTACGATGGCTGCTATCGTAGATACAGATTTTAACTATGATCATCTCTCCTTGGAGGAGAATACCTTGAGTATCTTGGAACTGGGAGGGTTGAGCCATTTCTATGATCAGAGTGGCTACCTCACTGTTTCAGATATTCATCCTGGTTTTGCCCCTTCTGATGCTGCCCCAAACTCTGACCTTCCAGCATCGCTGAGTCTGGCGGCTGAGGTAGATTCTTTTGAGGACTCTGAAATTTTCTCTGACATTCTCCTCAAAGATATTGATAAGATGCTCATGGAGGAAAACATACATGATAAGTTCATCACCTATCCGGAACACCCTGCTCTATTAGCTGCAGAACAATCCTTCTATGAGATCCTAGGCGATGAGTTCTCGCTCTCACCTGATCAGTCTTCTTTGTTGTCCAGTCATTTTTCAAACTGCCCTAATGACAGCATCACTAAACCCCATGGAAGTTCCAGTGACAGAACTCTCTTTGAGAATAGCTGGACGTCTGATTATATTGATTGTTCTCTGCTACAGACCAACCCTATCCTCGATGGCTACTCTTCACAGTATTCAGTGTCCAACAATTGCTGTTGCAACTTTGTCGACATGGTGGAGGGAACTCTTGCAGGCACACTTGGTATTCCTGATTTTCTTAACGTGAGCCAGCCAGCTTGGCAGTTCGAGAAGGGAGTTGAGGAGGCAAGAAAATTCCTTCCAAGTGATGAACAGTTAGTGATCGACCCGGAGGCTAATGGTTTCTGTTTACCTCTACCGACAATAGAAAAGCAGAAACTGCTTGAGGTCCAAGAAGAAGCTGCAGAGAAAGAACACTGCAATCATTTATCAAGGGGTCGGAAGAAACATGATGGAGAGGATTTGGATTTGGAGGAAGGTCGGAACAGCAAGCAATCAGCAGTTTTCTCAGATGAGACTCATCGCACAGAAATGTTGGATGAGATTTTACTTTGCAACGGGGAAAAGTGCGCCAAACGTGTTGATGAACTTCGCCTAAAATTGCAGAGTGAAGTAAGCAAGATTTCTCATAGCAGCCACCAGAAAGGATCAAACGGTGGCAAAGGTCGAGGGAAGAAGAACTCGAAGAGAAATGTCATTGATCTCACAACTCTCCTCGTTCATTGTGCCCAAGCTGCGGCAACAGATGATCGGCGAACTGCAAATGAATTGTTGAAGCAAATCCGACAACACTCTTCACCGAATGGAAATGCAAACCAGAGATTAGCCCATTGGTTTGCAGATGGCCTCGAGGCTCGCCTTGCCGGTACAGGAAGTCTGTTCTACCATCAGTTGGTGGCAAAGCGTCGTCAAGTTACTGAAATCCTAAAAGCTTACCAGCTTTATTTGGCTGCTTGTCCTTTCAAGAAGATTTCTCATTTCTTCTCTGCCCAAACAATTCTGAACGTCTCTGAGAAGGCAGAAAAGTTGCACATTATAGATTTCGGCATATACTATGGCTTCCAGTGGCCGTGCTTCATGAAGCGTCTTTCTTCCAGACCCGGTGGACCTCCGAAACTTAAAATGACTGGTATTGATGTCCCTGTGCATGGATTCCGCCCTACCGAGGTGATTGACGAAACAGGGCTGCGCTTGGCTGATTATGCACGAAGTTTCAACATTCCTTTCGAGTTTCATGCCATTGCAGCCAATTGGGAGAGCATTCAAGTGGAGGATCTCAAAATTGAAAAAGATGAGGTCGTGGTGGTCAACTGTTTGTATCGGTTAAGGAATTTGATGGACGAGACGGTGGTGATCGACAGTCATCGAGATAGGGTCTTAAATACTATAAGAAAGATAAAACCAGATGTGTTCATCCATGGCGTCTTGAATGGCACGTACAACGCCCCCTTCTTCGTAACGCGCTTTCGGGAGGCTTTGTTCCACTTTTCTTCCTTATTCGACATGATCGAGACGAACGTGCCGCACGAGGATGAAACAAAGCAGCTGATTGAAAAGCTTCTCTTGGGACGCGAACTTATCAATGTGATCTCTTGCGAGGGCAGAGAGAGGGTGGAGAGACCAGAGACATACAAGCAGTGGCAAGTAAGAAACCTGAGGGCTGGTTTAACCCAGCTTCCTCTGAACCCCAATATACTGAAGAAAGCGAAAGATAGGGTGAAGTCATGCTATCATAAGGACTTTATTTTGGATCAAGATAACCAATGGCTACTACAAGGTTGGAAGGGGAGGATCATTTTTGCCCTATCGACTTGGAAGACAAATAGTTGTTGCTAGTTCTGGTGGTGACATTTGTCTTTGTAGCATATGATGTAAATGACTACTTATTTGTATTTTTGTAGCTTG
Organism: Boesenbergia rotunda; assembly: GCA_024364735.1. Taxonomy (NCBI): domain Eukaryota; kingdom Viridiplantae; phylum Streptophyta; class Magnoliopsida; order Zingiberales; family Zingiberaceae; genus Boesenbergia; species Boesenbergia rotunda. The sequence continues at coordinate 129,947 of JAGFNQ010002558.1, read as the reverse complement.
TATCATATGAGAACTCCACTCATAGAGCTTATTTCAAACGTGATATGTTGCCTGCGTTATATTTCGGTGTAAGTGTACGACGGTTGTTAACATCTAACTTAACCCTTAAACTATTTTTTCATGCGGATTTAAGGTCTCACATTGGTTGGTTTGTTATTCAAAGATCTCTAGCTAATGTCGCCTACTTTGCTTAACTCTTTGTGCATTTCATAATGTTTAACTTTTTATTTAGCCAATTCAGAAAAAAAAATTATGAATCTAGAACGATCGATTCAGTTTTATAAAAAAAAATTATCTGCTGTTATCGTAAATTAAGAAGCGCTCGTAATAGATGATTCAAAAATTTAACATCTCGTAATTGCATCCTTTATTTGGAGAAAATGCATCGTAGTTAAAATCAAACTAAGAGTGTCGGGGTGATAATTTACACCATAATTTAAGGGCAATAAATAAATAAATAAATATTCCACGGTCGACACTGAATTCAAAAGATCCAAATTTAAAATATTTAGAAGGAAAAAAACAAAAAGAACAGAGGTTGAGACAAAGGAACTCAATTATTCCAAGTATACATCACGCCTTTTCCCTCAATATGCATTCAATGACAAGACCAATCGACAAGGCTGGTGAGATGTCCAATAAAAAACATTTTCCTGGCAATAGAAATCACTTGGAATCTTTGGTGGTGTTTTATGTTCACACGGAATATTTTTTTTCGACACTTTATTAAATCGACAATTTAGTGAGCTACATATTTAAATTTTTTTAGAAGCTTAAATAATGCATCTTACTTTTAAATAACTAAAACTATACATCAATTTCTCAAAATATCCCCCAATCCTCTGCATTCCTCCACCTTTTACCTATATGCCTTGGCGATTGACCGAGGTGATCGTGAAATTGTGGCCATATAATTGAGATGGTCATGAAATTGTGGTTAAGCTAGCGGCTATTTCATGGCTAGGGGCCACGACCAGCTCGATTGCCATTTAGAGGCTAGGTGTCCGCGGTTAGAATAGCCGCGATTTTATGGCAACCTCAGTAGGCTGCAAATTGGGGAGATCCCGAGCCATTATTGAGGTATCTCTCCTTATACTCCCAAGACCAGTCATATGAGATGATGGAATTGAGCATCACATGGTTTACACGTGGACTGAAAAAATTATGTGGTAAGATTCACTGAGTCTGAACGACTCTCTTTGACTCCCGAAACCTCCTCGAGAAGGTAGACTCCCGAGACCCCTTTTGGAAGGTAGACTCCCGAAACTACCTCGGACAGACCTACTCTTGATATCACCTCGGGAAGACAAATGCTCGAGGTCACCTCGGGAGGATAGGTCCCCAAGATCACCTCGGGATCGGAAGACAGACGTCCGAGAACTTCTCGGGCCAAAGGACCCCGAGTTCACCTCGGGGTAGCGGAGCCCAAGGATCATCCTATCCGATGGTCCAACCTCAAGTAACCGTCCCCTTTTACGGATCTGCGAATAATTACCATCGATAGTTATGGGATAATCATGACCGATAATATGCGGCCGTTAAAGTCTTCATTATCGCAACGACCTGAATTTAATTGCTGCAAGGGTCGTTACAAGGATTATCCAGTAACCGACAAATGAGGAGAGGTGGAGATAGACGTGAGGACACGTGTGTCCGCCGCCTCAAGCATATAAGGTTCCAACTCCCAGGTAAAAGGGGCTACGTTCATTTTACTCATACTGCTCCTTTGTTCTTCTCTTTCATATACTCGAATGCTGATTTGAGCGTCAGAGTGGGCTTCGTCGAAAAACCTCCGGCATGTTCCCATTAACGCTCGTGTTAATCTCGCAGGGTGAGAGCTCCTTCCCTTTCGTCATCATACCCTTTCGTCCACGTCAATTTCTTTCGGAACATGAGAGATCTTAGACTTATATCTATTCCATGCTTTTTATAGTGTCTTACGCCCACATACTCTTTATTCGTGAATTCTTGGCTAAATAAAGTGTTCATTCAACAGTTTCTATCCATAATTCTTTTGACATCCTCTTATTGTTTAGCATACTTCTTGTCATATCAAAAATGATTTTATTTTATTTTTCTTTCTAGCACTTTATTATGTTGAGAGAATATTAGAACTTTTAGAGGTTGTTGTATCATATTAGTTTCACAAAATTTTTAAAGTTCCTTTGGGTAATTTTTCCGACTCGATCAGATCACATGACTTTAATCTCAAGATCATTCTCCTTTTCTACCATGACCTGAAATTTCTCGAATACTCCAAAGACCTCCAATTTTTTGCTTCGAGAAATATTTATATATTTTGCTTCGAGAAATATTTATATATATATATTTTTTGAGAAAAATCATCTATGAAGAAAAGAAAATAGTTACTCTTAATAAGTGAGCTTGACTTATTGGGTCGCAAACATGAGTGTATGAGCTCAAATGGCTTTCAGGCTACCCCATGGTCGGCGTAGCAGAGACGGTGGACGATGACATTTCTGACATAATGGTTATGAGATGATTCCTGGGAACTGATGACCTAATACTTCCTTACCATGCGTCTTCCGTTTGTGTATCTAAATTTACCTCCCTCTATATCTATGTGGTCGACTCTAGAGGGCCACTGAGATAACGGACCTACCTTTTCAAATGGTTTTCGGGCTCTTGAACTTGACCCCTTTGGAAAACTTTTCCTGAAGTGCTTTCCAAGTAGACAAGGTTCACAAAATTGGTTGGGATGTTTGAAGCAAGTTAATCATTTCACCATCTCCTTCTTTGAGACCAATTATAAGACTTCGAAATAGAGATGCTTAAATTGAAGTTGTCATAGCTAAGTGGGGTTTTTGTAACAAACTTTGAGACACTTGGTAATATCATATTGAATATTAAGCAAAAATATTCTATTTATTGACATTAACAGCTTAACAATCAAGCGACCAATATTATCTTCCAAGAAAAGCATATTATCCTTTATGTGAATAACATATCCTTTTTCTAAGAGTTATCCTAAGCTTAAGACGTTGCACTTCATATTTGGCACAATGTAAACACTCGAAATAAATTGATATTTTCATTCTTTAAGTGGATGAGAATATCTTGTATTCTTTTTCTGAAGGATTTATTGCCACCAATCAATTCATCAAGCTCAACAAAGATATTTCTTTTTTCACACATATGATTGTTTACACCGGTGTCGAGGTAACACATTGTGTCTTCATCTCTTTCATTATCTTTAAATAATAGAAGTATGGTGTCATCTTCTTCCCTTTTTTCCTTTATATAATTTTCATGTTCTTTATTCTTAGATGATCTACACTCTTTAGCATAATACTCAAAACTTATCATAGTCGTAGCACTTAACTTGAGATTTATTATACTCTATTTTGTGTGTCCTCTTCCACGTCTTCTTGAAGTTTCTCCTCTTTCATAATTGTTATTGGAACCCCATCCTTACTCATTAGCATGACCTCGTCCTCGTTCACAACCTCTTCCACGTGAACTTCTATTGTTATTGAAGCTTTCATCTTTGTTAGTTGGTTGAAGAGTAGTCTTAAGGAGTTATTGAGTAATCTCTTCATTTATCTTCTTTTTTTCTTCATGGGTTTGTAATGAACTCAAGAGTTACTCTATCATCATGACTTGTAGATCCTTGATTTCTTTTATGATAGTTGTAATACTATCATATCTTGAAGCTAATGATCGAAGAATTTTCTCAATGATAGTTACTTCTTTAAGGTTCTCACAATTTCTCATTAGTTGATTAGAAATGATAGACTCTAAAAAATTAATTAGATACTAACTCACTTTCCTTTGTATGAAAAATATCAAATTGACTTCTTAATGTTTGAAAACTTACTTTTTTTCACCTTTTCTTCTCCTTGATACAAGATTAGAGCTTTTTCTAGTAGCAATTGAGATTTTCTCAAAATTATCATCATTTAAAGTTCGATAAATGGCGAAAAGAGTATTTTTGTCTCTCTTTCTTAAATCACTTAAACTATCCATAAGGCGAGTAAACACATAGAGCGCAAGTGTCACCCAAAGGAGGAATAGTTGTTGTTGCCTAGATTACATCAGAGGACGACCTAGGAAGATCTTTTCACCAAGGCCTTGGTAGCAAGAGCTTTTAGGCACGTGAAGGATCAAGGGGACAGATGTATGACATTTTGAAGACAGCAAAGCCTTTTAGTATAAGTGGAAGATTGTTAGGATGTATACTAAAAGTCTTGCTTTTATATAAGAACATCTACATTTTGAAAGAGAATCACAGGTTGCATGTTTATATTAGTATATGCACAAATGTCTGATACTTTGCATTGTAGATAACATGGTGTGTGGTGACGCACAGAAGATCATGTTATCAGTCCCTTGCAGAGTATAAGTAAGAGACTCACAACCGAGATGGAGTTGGGCAAACTATCGGGATGGTTGTAGTGTAATTAGGTGTGGTTTATCTTAACCATAGAATTACACTAGTGCACTTTGTGTGCGTTGAGCAAGACCAAAACAGATGTCAACCAATTTATACTGACTTTATAATTGGATTAGACCTCGGATATATTATGGAGTACATGCTCTAAATACCGAAATAATAACGGGCATATGTACTTAATAATTGTTTCTTTGATTTACCAATGAGTGAGATTTATTCTGCTAAATCGATAAGCCCGATAAGTTCGAAAATAATATTATTTACATGGTGTACCATTGATTATTGACGGAATCCGTGTCCTGGTGAGTCGGGATGATGATGCCCCCTTGATGAGCTCATAAGGTTCATCATGTTAAATCTTGCAAGTGGACTATGATCCAACATGATGAAAAGGTTGAGAGGTACTAGTCAAGGATCAAGAGGTTGATTAATTAAAATTATCAGTAATTTAAATTAATCGATGGACATTCGATATCTTAAACACGGGGAGATGAATGTGCTCATAATAGGTGGAGCCCATATGAAAATATGGGGGTTGGTGAGGAAGTTCAATGGAGATCCTTTAGTAGAATAGATCTCCATTAATGGATCGGATTTAGATCCATTAGCGGGCCAAGACCCAACTCCTCCTCATGGTCCCTATCGTAGCCCTATATATACACCATAGGAGTCATGATACAGGGGTTAATGAATTGATCATCCAACAACACAACCAAAAACTCTAACCCCTCTCTCCCATACTCTGTCTCCTAGGGCAATACTTGCGCCGGGTAGAAGAAGGAAGAAAGGGAGGAGTTTTCTTCTCATCTTTCTTCAACACATCCTCCTCTTGGGCGTGAAGTTTCTGCAGGGCTAGGACGAGCACCTCGGTGCTCGGCGAGGAGTAAGAAAGGGGTGGAAGAGGCTGCCGGCGGTGATCTTTGGAGATTTGCGGAGTCGGCTGTGAAGAGGAGAAGAGAGCTTCTCTTCATCATCTACCTCTCTGGTTTTCTTCTTCACATCTTCCTCTCTATCGTGTGCAAACTGCTAGCGAGGGGAAGAGGCAGTCAATGGTCGGAAAACAGGATTCTTCATCCTTGTTGGCGCCGGCGGTGAAGAAAGAAAGGGTTAGGGGTTCGGCTGGTTTGTGGGGAAGGAGAAGAGATCTTTTCTCTCTTTTTCTTCCACTTCTTCATCTTCCTATTCATCCTCACCTCAGCTCTCTTGTGGCCGACGATCCTTGGGCTTGGTGTGGCCGGCAACGCAAGTGGAGGTGGAGGAGGTGGCCGGTGGGAAAAGCCCTAGGTGCTAGGGTTTTTGTTGGCGCGTGGAAGAGGGTAGAAGACGGTGATATTGGCAGCCCTTGGTAACTCCGGGTCTTGGTAGCTCATCGCCCACACGACGTCCAAGAGGGGAGGGTCATACGGTAGAAGACTGCGAGGTAAAAGATGAGATATAATCTCTCTTTGGCTCCTTATATGTTTCTATTATCTTATGTGATATTTTATTATTGCATGTGTGCTCTTGATTAATTATTGTTGAGTTAATTATTAGTTAATTAATTATAATAATTAATCATGTCATGGACCCGAAGATAAACATAAAAATCGGCGATCCGCTCGTCGTCTTTTTCACGGTCAATTGATTAGGCGAATTACAAGGCCCGATCTTTGAGATTGGATAAGTTGTAATTCAAATCGATTGATACGATGACGAGACGGTCTTTTGATAGATAGGTCTCCATTCGGGTTAAATTTTTAATCCGTAGACATGAAGAGTTCTCTCATATTCTACCTCGTATTCACTTAGGAAACTCGTCGAACTATTCCATCAATAAGTTCTACCTTGCCAATTTGAGCACCCTGGCTAGCTCGGTGTCCCAAATGCTTAACAACCTGAGCACCCTAAGTACTCAACAACTCGAGCATCTCCACGGCTCCACCTAACATCCCATTCGATGGCATCCTGAGTTCCGAACAGGGCTTCGTGTGTGGAGGCCCTTTTGAGCTCCACACTCAACTCGGCCCTCGAAGCATCTAAATTTCCTTTCGGGAAATGATTTGAAGAGTGAATTTGGGAGAATGAAAACTATAGTAAATGACGTATAGTTAATGTGTACATGTTCGATCGTCGATCGGACACCACCGGCGACCTCTGATTGCCGTCCCAAATCAAACTATACCTTAGGAGGGCGGCGAACTCGTCAGGATCGCCGACAACGGTGAACCCATCGAAATCGACGGTCAATGATGCGAGATCGCAATTATGGCGATTCTCGACGGGTTCACCGTGCCCCCCAGGGTATAGTTTGGTTCGGGACGGCGGCCGAAGGCCGCCGGTAGTGTCCGATCGACGATCGGACGTCGGACGTGCCATCGATTGACGGTCAAAATTTTCACTGAGGCATTCACTTTCACTGTACGTATCATTACTCTTTTCTTTTGGTCCCTCCCCCTCGGTCAGGGCTATAAGCCCATGCCACCCTTGGATATGGTTTTGATAAGAATGGGTCATGACTAGATACAACCCCTTGAAAGCATTATGAATTTGATTGCCACGTGATAACGTCGTGAGTTTTATAGCAACGAATCAATATAAAATTATTTTAGAGGCAACCTAAATCGGCGATTCGAGGATTCGGACTTCTTTCGAGAGAATCCGGCCCGCTACCATCTAGCCCAAGCAACCAGCAAGGCACGTGTCGTTCTGCGGCCCATATATGACCCCGCCGCTACGACGGCGGCGTTTGCCGCCTCCTCTCCTCTGTTCTGCTCGCGTCGTCGCCGTCTCTCGCACCATCTCGGGATCTCGATGCTTGGTCGATTAGTTGCGAGGGGAGCAACAACCAAAGCTCTCCTCCGGTCCCCTAAGTCCGTCCCGCCACTCCTCACCGCGTCCGCCGCCGTCCGGTTCTTCGGCACTGGCGGCGGAGATGCCTCCTCCCCCCGGGAACGACTCGCCCTCGAGATGATCCAGTACGCTCTCGGACTCGCCAGATCGCAGAAATCAGGTCCCTGATTTTCCCTTTTCTTTTCTTTTTTCCTTGTGTCGCCCCTTGTGTATTTCGAGTTCTTGGCTCGATTATCCCTGTGTGTGTTTTTCTTTTCCTGCTCATCATTCACCAGGCGATTCGTACTCCCACGCGATGCTGGTGCTGGAGCAAGGAATGTCCAACCTGAGGGAAGGAGGAGGAGCGGTGGAGGGGACTAGCTCGAGCGACAACGCTGTGGGGATGATCTTGCTTGCCATGTCCACTCTGCTTTACGAGAGGTTATTGGTTTTCCTGATTACGGGGAATAATGTGGATCATGAGTGGGACTAGGATTTGTACTCGTTGCTTGCGATTTTATATGCAGAGGGGAGCTTCAAGATGCCAACGAGAAGCTTGAGATGGTTCGTCAGTTGGGGCGAGCTTCAAATGATCTCATTGGTAATTAGCCAAAATCTTTTTGATTTTGGTTCACAATCTAGTATTCCTGTATAGATATAGGAATTTATTAGTTTGTGATTGCTTTGCGATATTAAAGATAGCATTATCAGAAACCCTAATAAGCAATATCTGATTCGATATTAGAGGTCTTTCCCTACTGACGAGAAAGTTTCTTCTTGTATGTATGTAGAAGGCAACAGTCACTATGTCCCTTATCTTTTGATTTTTAATAAGCAGTTGCTGCCTGTGAGGGTCGAGTGGGGTTAAACTTGGAGACTGGTCAGGTGCGTTATTATTACTAGTTTTATCGTTGATTTATCTCAGCTAGATTCACTTGAAGATTATTGTGCCATAGGATGCCAACGCATTGCTGCTTGCAGACAATTGTTCCCATTTGCTAAGAGCTAGTGAAGAGGGTGGTGTTCCTGTGTTGGAGGTTACCAAATTTCGTGCTAAATCAATTAAAGGACTTGTTGATCTTATAAATGGGGATTGTATGTCTGGTTTGTTTTTTGATGTGATTGATTGCTAAGTTTGCCTCATAGATGAAGGTTCATGGTTGAGGTGAGCATTGTTTGTATTTCTTTCCTCAGTGGAATTAGCTTATGGTGACTCCAAGGAATGTGGTATGGGAAGAATTGAAAACCAATTAGGTAAACATGTCAGCACAAAGTTAGTAGAAATAAATGTAAATACATATGTTACTTGATTCATATATGTAGGAACTAGCCTTCTTTCTCAAGGGGAAATTTCACATTGCATTGGGAATTTCTCATTATCAAAAGAACTCTATGAGAAAGCACTCTTGACTTCAGAGACCAAACATACATCGAACACGTATCTAGCATCTACCAATATGGTGCCTGAAGAAGTTACAATCGGAGCAACATGTGCCTTGGGACAACTTCTGTCTCATTCTGGGTATGCTCACGTTTACTCCCTATCTATTGCACAACTCCTGAGACACTAGATTCTATGATTGCATATTTTTCTTTTGATTTCCAATTTATCACCTTACCATGTTGTTCACATTTATTATTTCTGCACAAACTATTACATACAGGAACTTTGCAGAAGCAGAGGAACAACTAACAAAGGCTCTTGTTAAGGCCGAAGAACATTTTGGTTTGTGGCTATTTGCCTGAAGATTTGAACAGATTGTCTGCTTTTTCTTTTTGTAGAGTACAATTAGTGCTTATTCTTTGAGTTGATTTAGGTTCAACTCATCCAAAAGTTGGTGTGATTTTGACTTGCATAGCCATTATGTATAAGCGCAAGGCACAGGCGGAAGCGTCAAGCTCTGTACTGATTCAAGAGGTTGGCTTGTTCTCCGTTACATTTGTACCACAAAATCTTTACAAATGTCATGTATATTTTATTTTGGATAGATTTCCAAGTAGTATTAACGTCTATGTGATATTAACTTCAGCTTCTTGTTTCAAGCTATCACTGATCTTCAGTGTTTTTGGCTATTGCCCTTATGCTTCAAATAGACTAATCTCCAATTTTCAGCTTGAGCTTCAAGCGTAGATCTTGAGCTTGCATCAATGGCTCTTTAAGTTAGCTTGTCCTTTGCTGCATTGTAAAACCAAATTTAGACAAATGTCACTTATATTTCAATTTGGATAGATTTTCAAGTAATATAAATGTGTCTATGATATTATGTTCATCTGCTTCTTGTTTCAAGCAATCAGTAATCATCAATGTTTTGACTATTGTACTTATGCTTCAAATCAGCCTTTTTGAGCTTGAGCTTGAAGAATAGAGATTCAGCTTGCATCAATGGTGCTTTGAGTTTATGCTATTTTTCAAATAATCTCATTCAAATATCTAGTGTTTTTTTTTAAAGTTAGTCGAACTACTATACTAAAATTTAATGGTAGTATCTTTGAATAGTTGTTGCCTTTTTGACAGGGATTGTACAGGAAGGCCACAGATTTGCTCAAAGCTCCCGACTTGAATGAGAAAGGTACTCGAAATTTCCTTCCATTTAAAGTCCGTAGGTCCTTATTTTTATTTTTGAGTTTTGACAAAGGCTGCTCTCTTTTGTATATCTTTGCAGTTGTTGCACCGCTAGATAGGAGTGACATAATTGCTCTAGCTAGAGGTAGCCTTACAATCTTGTTCACTTTATTATACTTGTTTCGAATTGATGTTACTCTTGCATAACAATATTTTGAATAGAAAGGCAAAAAGATTTATGGAGAAAATACTGTTAATCAATCATCAAAATAGAAAAAAATAAACAATTTAATCTCCTAATATCATCTTAAGGTTTTATATGCACCTTTATTTACTGCAATTGAGCATGATGAGCTAATTTCGTCAACCCCAAAAACCATTAGAGAACCTGCACAGGCCTTATAGGCCTGGGGAAAACCTTCTTAAACTTTATTAAATAGGTATCATCAACGGCGAGATCTCATAGAAATAACTGAAATTTTTATTCTACAGTAAATTCTCATGTAGTCCCTTTAGGGGCTGGTGAGAGCTCTTGGTTAGCCATTGCATGCACTTGACTAGCATTGAATCTTGAAGTTATATTCAATTATTGTGCCGTTATTTCTATTTAACCTGGCTTGCTAATACTTCATAAAAATGCTGGTACTGGCTTCTCTATGGTAGTTGTTTATAGTTGTCAGAGGTATTGCTTTCTCAATGGTAGTAGTTTATAGTTGTCCGAGGTATTTGGTTAATAGCCCACGATCCTGGCAAAAGACTATTTGCTCGCCCTCAGTGCCCCCGCCAATCCGTCTCAGGATCAACACGGAGAAGATAAATTACGGGGGCTACTAGCCCAGATGCTGTGGCTAATGCGTGGGGAGGGCGGGCACAAGTTAATAGCCCACGGTGGTATTTTATGTTTAAGGTTTTACGATAGTCAACGTATACGTGCAGTTATCCTTTTACAACATATGCAACATGGTATTTTTTTTCCCCAAATTCTAAGTCGTCTTAAGGCAGTTCGTAGGATTAGTGTTTACAAGAGTGGTCACTTGGCTTGCCCACCTCGAAGCAATTGCCTTTGAATCTCTCTTCTCTGAATACTCAACAATTTTATTGCATGCCTCTATTGTTGTGACTCGGATGATTGTCAATATATCCTTGTGTGTCAAGAGTCGAGCATTCTGCCTCTGCCTGCGCTGACACCCTCAAAGCACTTAAGGCCGTCCATAAATGGGAGATATTATTGGAAGGGAAGACATTAGAGGTATTTAGGCTTTGCCTGTGATTTCTCTTTTTTTTTAAAAAAAAAACAAAGCATAGGTGAGAGGATGCGTGGATGGGTCCATGACAATGGTGACTTTTTTAAATTTGATTAATATTAAGTAAAAAAATATTTATGGATAAATGGTAGATGATTAAATTGAAGAATTGGAAAATATAATTAATTTTATTTAAATGTAAAATTAGATGTAAATTAATAAAATAATCGTGAGACTCATAAATATTTGATTGGTGGGACATTTGATTGTGAAATTGGGGATATTTGAGAGTGAGATATTTGATGGTGGGAAATTAAGGGAGCGTTTGGTTTGCTCCATTTTTTATTTTTATTTTTCATAAAATCATATATTGCGTTTGATACACTTGTTTTCCATCTTTATTTTTCATAGAACATGCGGTTTTCCAGAAAATATGTTTGGCTTGCATTTTCCAAACTTGTTTTTCAGAAAAAGATATAGCATTTTCTAAAAAATTAGAGAATGAAATAAAGTCAGTTTTTAGAAAATGAGAAAACTAAAAAATGAAAATAGAAAACGGAGCAAACCAAACGTTCCCTTATTTTCTCATTTTCTTGGGAATGATTTTATTTCATTCTCTAGTTTTTCAGAAAACGCTATATATTTTTTTTCTGAAAAATACAAACCAAATACGTTTTCTGGAAAATCGTATTTTCTATGGAAAATAAAAATGAAAAATAAGTGTACCAAACGCAGCCTAAATATTTGATTGGTGAAATATTTGAAAAGTGAGATATTTGAATGATGATGGGAAAGTCGGGATCACAAATATTTGGAAAAATACTTCTCTTAGTGTGGATGTTGTAAGAGGCAGTTATATAAGAATTGACATTGGCATACCCTCACCTCTACGCTCAGCGAGTTCTCTCAAAATTGCATCCTACTATGATATCTGTCTGAATTCTTTTCCCTTTTTTTTTACATGTATTTACTTGAAAATAAATAAAATCAGTAAGTTTGAAAAGTCTTACTATAGCCTTTCTTACCATCTGAAGGTGGATACGCGGATCTGTTGTTCATTCAACAGAACAGAAAGGAAGAAGGTGAACGAATGAAGCGATGGGCCGAGTCTATGTGGAGGAACAAACGCTTGTCTCTTGCTGAAGCTTTGGAATTTCCTGAACCCACAAAAGCTGCAGTAATAGACACCCGGACCTGTCGAGTTCTCTGACCAAAGTATGCTAACGCATAGTTCGCCTCATCTATCAAACTTCACTTTACCACCAAAGGTGACATTATTTCATTTCCCCTTGCCAGGAGCACAACTCTCATGCATCTGTAAACCCGATCATGGTGACAAGTGACCTATGTTTCGTTCCTTTCTTTTGTCGTACAATGAGCTATTTAATGGCCAATTGCCGATACTTTTCTGCAATAGGCGATCAAACTGAGGTACAATATTGTCATGAGCACTTATTTTGTTTCCTTTCTACTTTTTTTTGTTCCCAGATGAATTGAGTATGAATCCAGTCGATCAACAGATGAACTAAGATGATAATGTTCAATAGGTGCACCGTAACTCAACTAGATCTTTGTTCCGACAAAAATATTGTAAATGGATCTGATGGGGTTTGGGCAAATCAAGTGGATGCTCCCAGTAAGTACAAATCAGCCCGGTTGAGCCTAGAAGTGGTTTCGACACTCGACCGGAGCACCCTTAGTTAACCCTCCCCTCAAACCCTACACAACTCGGTTAGCAGTCAACTTCCTATTTTTTAATGTTCAATAGGTGCCCCATAATTCAACTAGATCTTTGTTCCGACCAGATTATGGTAAATCAAATTGACCTGATGGGATTTAGATGCTCGACCTGGACACCCTTAATTATTCCTCCCCTCAAGCCCTACACAACTCCATTGGCAGTAAACTTTCTTCCTTTTCAGTTGGATTGATTCATTGTAAGTTAACATGACTTTCAGGAAGAAAAATAATTGAGGTGGTAATTGGACGGAGACCACCCCAAATTAATGATGCTAGAAGGCAGCTCACGTGTAACATCCGTAAAATCCTCTCAATATTTTTTTTTAAAATATTGATCATGCCTATATGAATTCTTAAGTAACATATGAATACTAACAAGAACCTTAGCATAATTCCTTATATGGATTAAAAAGCTAAGTACTAATGGGCTCTTCTAGTATCATGGCTATTAGTGGATCTTAGGTATAATTTAACATAAATAGAAATGAGTTCCAATTAGGAATATTAGCATGACTCTTGGTGGGCTCTTATGTGGGTCTTGCCAAAAATAAGAGTAAATGGAATAAAAATGAAGTGCATGCACGAAGGATTGAACCTTGGACCTAGAATAGAGTCAAAGTCTCATCATGCATGTACTAACTAATTCACCTAGCAAGGGAGTGTTATTGGGAAAGAGAGAAGAATTTAGTTGAGGCTAAAGGAAGTGGAAGAGACACCATGTGAAGAGGCACCATGCCCCCTTCACTTAGTATAAAAAGGGATGGATGAGAGGTGAAGAGGCACTTGAGTTATTTTCTCCTCTTTTCTTCTACCAAGGCTCTTCCTCTCCCCTTCTTCCTCCTCCTTGCCTCTTTGCTGAGACTCACCAAGGGGTTTTCCCCTTGGAAAACTTCACAAGAGGACTCCCTCTTGAAGATCCAAGGTTTTCTACAAGGCTACAAGGGCAAGGGGTGTTCTAAGGCCAAGAAGGTTTTCATTTTTCTTTCTCTATTCAAGGTTTATAACCAAGATAAAGAGGTAAGACTCCCTCACCTGTGGTATAATAGTTTTTATATTGTCTATCATGATTTAAGTTTTGTTTGGGCTCTATGTTGAGAAAACTATGGATTAGGGCTTTCTAGGGTTTTCGGCCAAGCAATCTTTTGGGGTTGGGATGATGTTAAAACCTCACTTATGCTTCCTAATGCTTTCTCATGATAAATAAAGAATGAATTGTGAGTTGTGGAATTTTTGTAGCACCAAAAAGACCTATGAAGTTTCGGCCCCTCTCAAGTCCATGGTTAGGATTAGATCTAACCCTCCAAGTATGCTTATTATGATTCCCTATGATATAATGGATGTTAATTGTGAATTATATGAATTTTCCATGGACTTAAGACTCCTCTAGGGTTTCGGCCAACACCAAAATGTTAGGGCTAGGAGTTAGGGTTAGCCCAATCATGTGTTCTAATGACTTTTTATGACATTGTATGTATTGTATTGGATGTTAATTGTGAATTATATGAATTTCCTATGGACTTAAGACCCCTCTAGGGTTTCGGCCAAGACCAAATGTTAGGGCTAGGAGTTAGGTAGGGATGACAATTTCACCCGAATCCGACGGAGAATTCGACATCCGACCCGAATGGAGGAGGATATGGAGGGACTACCAATACCCGATATCCGACCCGAATACCCGATTAAATAAAAAATGCATATATACATTAATGATTTTTTTCCCAAAACCTACTAATAATTTGTATTAATGTTAGAAATAAATTACATATATGTTTAATCTATTTTTAAAATTATAAATATATATATTTTTTTAACTTTAATGTTAATTATAATGTACTTTTGTTCAATGATATAGTTGGATCGAAAGAAAAAAAATTATTAGTATACAAGATATCCGATCCTTTAATGGGTATGGGTATACCCGATGGATATCCGATACCCGATGGGTATGGGTACGGAGGATATTGAATCCGACCCGAACCCGACCCATTGCCAGCCCAATCATGTGTTCTAATGGCTTCCTATGACATTGTATGTATTGTATGAGATTTACTTTAGTTATGGTACCTCACATGTTACTTGAATAATGGGACTCCCATCTACAACTTTCGGCCAAGCACCAAGTTTAGGGTTGGGTTAGTCTAAGGTTTCAAGTGTACTTGTTTATGGCTTATTATGATGTTGATATATGTTCAAGCATGTTGTATGAATTTTATAATGCCTAAACCCTAATTTTATGTGCTATGCATCATGACCTTGTATGCTTATATTTTGTGTCATGTTTTAGTAGGTTTTATTTATGGATGTTTTAAACCATATACCATGAACCCATGTAATGTGAAGTATGTATCATGTTTACGTAGAATTATGCATGTATTAGGTTAAATGCCTTGAACATATGTATATTATGGTTATGAAGACCTACGCATATTTTATGTTGAATGTCATGAACCTATGTAGTATGTATCATGTTCATATGGATCCTACCCATGCATGCTTTATGATAGATACTGTCACGCCCCGAGACCCCAGGAGCCGCTGGTCCAATAGAAAATCGGACAGCACCTCCCCTGTCCGGCGGACAACTTACACATACATACATCATCACAAATCACGCCCACGCAGTTTAAATGGCCTCAGGCCGCAAATCAAGACAGAATATGAAATAAAACTGGGTAACCATACCTGATTGTGGACCGGTCCGACTTACGACAAAACACAAGCATAAAGGTCTCACAAAAGTACAACTATACTGTCGTATAGTATGACTAAATCCAATACCAGAGTAACAGCGGAAGAAAACGATAGAAAATACTACTAACAAACTAAACGATAAATCCCGAAGACATCTCGACAAGTACGCGAACTGGGACAGGCTGTCGGGCACGCTCCAGTCAATCATCCTGAAATAAAAACAAGGAGCTAGCGGTATGAGTCATAAAACTCAGTGAATATCTCATCATATATATATACATGATATCTCAAATAGCAACAGGGTAATAGACTACTGAAATAACATGTGCATAGGCAGTAATAAGAACAACTGCAAGAGCAAAATAAGAACTATCATACCAAAGTAGCAGCGTCGCCAAGACCAGACCTAAGGGTCTCCTGTAAGTGCATATCAATAATAATAATAATGCAGCATCAAGTAAAAACAAGTACAAGCAAGGGCACAGTAGACGAATACACGAAGTGCGATGACATGGTCACCCCTGCCGTCGGTCAGACATCGTCACCTATGTACGGGAGGAAGCTGAACGGAGGCCACCCTCCGACGTAGGGCTGTGACTGCCGTCCATACTCTGCCATCACTACTCCTGAGCGATCGAGTAGACGGAATGTTGTCGGTGTAACACCCCTACTCCATGGCCTATCCTAGCGAGGTAATCCATCAGCCTAAGGCCATCTGTGGTGGACATCTCTGTCTGAGTGTTACCCCTACCCCATGTATATAAATGGGGGAGAGACATCTCCCTCTCATCTCCTGGTATCTGGACAACTCAAAGAGGGACATCTGTCTGCTATCACGCTCCGATTCACCAACCCATGAGTGCACGAGCGAAGCAGCACAAAGCACACTACCCATACTCCGTCAACCACTAACCCATGAGTGGCCGTATGGGTAGGTCAGTATGACTGTCGACCTAGCTCACCCAAAAGGGCCCCTGCTCGATAGTGATGCACAGTGCAATATGATGCATAACACCGGTCAAATAGCATCTACTATCTAGTCCACCTATATCAACATGATATGCAAGGATCGTGGAACATGCACCATATCCTAAATCCTACAGGTATAGGTATCACATATCAGTTGTGGCACAACCAGCATCGGCAAAACAAATATAATAGTCATGCCACAATTCTATTACTCTATTGCTACACAAGCATATCAAATATATATATATATATATATATATATATATATATATCTGTGACAATTCTAAAAGAAGAGTCAAAGATACCCGCCTCCTGATATAGTAGTCCGAACGTGACGAGAACCCCCCGTCCAAAATAATATTCGCGGCAAGAAATCCAAATCAACGCCCTGGATCAAAGCAAAATTTGTAAGTTAACATTTCAAAAATCTTTGACCAAACATACCCTCTAGATTTAATTTGGATTAATTACTATTAGTTAATCCCCATTAAATCCCAACTTCCCAGCCTCCCACTCAATGCTAAAGATCGGGTTCACATGCGCAGAATTGCAGTAAGCCACACAGAGCAGCCGATCCTATGATCAGAGCACAAATTTTTTCAGCAATCAAAGGGAGGAAACATAAACCGATCAAATTCTAATTCTCTTCCACCAAGCACCACTACAGATTCCATCCGAAGCAATCCATCAAAGACCCAAAAACTCACGGCCAAGGAAGGAGTAACTCAAACCAAATTCTTGTTCTAAAATCCAAACCAAGAAGGAAATTCTAACAAGGACAACCCAACATTGATCGCCAATTAAAGCTAGGGTTTACCTCAAGCCTTGCTCCCGTGAGAATGGCACCGATCGATGGAAGCAACCAACTCAGGATCGCCCAACCTTGAGCCAAGTAACCAACCTGATCAGAGATAACCCCAATCCACCATGAGCCCTAGACTGGGAAGAAATCCCTTACCTCCTTCCTACGCTCGGCGTTGGTACTCCTCGTAGGTTCGCCGGCGCTGATTCGTGAGCAAGTGGAAGGAAGAGGCGAGAGACGGCTCCAATGGCTTGGGCTAGGGTTCGCGAGGAGTGGACAAAGGAGTCGGCGCGGCTGCGATTTAGGGCTCGCAGAAGGATTGAGAAGAGAGGGATCGGGAAAGCGAGGAGAAGAAAAGGGAAGGAAGTAATCGACCCAGCCGATTTTGGCAAGGACATCGGAAATCAAGGGATTCCACCGAACGATTTCGGAAAGGAATCGGGAATAAAAGGTTCGGCCGAAAGTTTGGGAAAGGGAAAGGAATTTAATGGGTTCGGCCAATTTGCAAATAAACCCCTCTTCTTCCAAATTTCTCCCAGAGACCCCCAAATTCAAAAGTTTGACCTTCTTGCTCCTAAATCTTTTCGTATTTTAACATTCTCCCCCCTAATAAGAATTTGGTCCCCAAATTTCGTTATTACTAATGGTAAATGCTAACCCCTGTATATATGAAATACACATACTGAACTGAATAACCATCCGTACCTCCGTCAAACAAATGGGGATATCGAGCTCGGATTGTATCCTCGAGCTCCCAAGTAGCCTCTGCATCTGTGTGGTGCTGCCACCCGACCCTAACCAGCCGAATCGTCTTGTTCCGTAGCTGACGCTCCCGGAATCCCAAAATCCGTACAGGTACCTCCTCATAAGTAGCGTCAAGCTGGAGCGGAACCGGTACCTCGGATAAAATGTGGGTGGCGTCTGGCACATATCCTCTGAGCATAGATACATGAAACACGTCGTGGATGCCGGTCAAGGACGGTGGAAGTGCTAGGCGATAAGCTACAGCTCCAATCCTCTCCAGAATCTAGAACGGACCAATATACCGTGGAGCTAGCTTACCTCTGAGGCCAAAACGTTTCACCCCCTTCATGGGTGAAACGCGAAGAAAGACATGGTCACCCACGGCAAACTCTAAAGGTCTTTGTCTCCGGTCAGCATAACTCTTCTGGCGATCCTGTGCTGCTGATAATCTCTGTCTGATAGTCCGTACTAACTCTGCCTCGTGCTGGACTCTCTGGGGTCCCAGTAGCTGAGTCTCTCCGACCTCATCCCAAAGGGTGGATGTCCTGCACGCCCTACCGTACAACGCTTCAAACGGTGCCATCTGTATCGCCGAATGAAAGCCGTTGTTGTAGGCGAACTCCACCAAGTGCAAATGGTCCTCCCAACTGCCCCCAAAGTCCATCACACACGAGCGCAATAAGTCCTCCAAGGTCTGGATAGTACGCTCTGACTGTCCGTCTGTCTGAGGATGAAAAGCTATGCTGAGACGGAGCTTGGTACCCATAGCCCTCTGCAGGCTCTGCCAAAACCGAGATGTAAAACACGGATCCCTATCTGAGATAATACTCAAGGAACTCCGTGCAATCTGACTATCTCCCGGCAATACAACTCTGCCAATCTATCGAGGGAATCTGTCTTCCGAATAGCAAGAAAATGAGCATATTTGGTTAGTCGATCCACGACTACCCAAATCACATCATGACCTCTCTTGGTCCTCGGCAAACCCACAATGAAGTCCATGGTGATGTGTTCCCACTTCCACTCGGGAATGGGGATCCTCTGGAGGAGTCCAGCAGGTCTCTGGTGCTCTGCCTTAACCTGCTGACAGACGAGACATCTAGCAACAAAGTCCGCGACATCCCGCTTCATGTCATTCCACCAATAGGAACGTCTCAAATCACGATACATCCGAGTGCTACCCGGATGAATAGCAAAACGTGATCGGTGAGCCTCCTGCAGTAACTCCTCTAAGATAGGGTGTGCCTCTGGTACACACAACCTCCCTCGGAAGTACATTACACCCTCCTCATCACGTGTGAAATCCGACTGCTCTCCTGAAATCGCCTGACTACCCAGAGACTGAATGTGTTGGTCACTGGCCTGAGTCTCCCTGATCCTCGACCGAATCTCTGACTGAGCCATCCTGGTCACTAGCAAACCTCTCTCTGTCCGAGACTGCTCTTCTAACCCCAGCTCAGCGAAACTCTGAATCAAATCGGTGACCATCACTCTGTGGCATGCTAAAACAGCTCTGGACTTCCGACTGAGGGCGTCGGCGACTATATTAGCTTCCCCAGGATGGTAGCTAATGGTGCAGTCGTAATCCTCCAGAAACTCCATCCACCCCTTCTGTCGGAGATTCAGCTCTCGCTGAGTGAATAGATACTGAAGGCTACTGTGGTCTGTGAAGATCTCAAAGGTGACCCCATAAAGATGATGCCTCCAGATCTTCAGCGCGAAAATGATAGCAGCCAACTCTAAATCATGAACGGGGTAGTTCCTCTCATACTCCTTCAGCTGCCGAAAAGCATAAACAACCACTCGTTCGAGCTGCATGAGTACCGCGCCCAGTCCCAGGAGAGATGCATCAGTATACAGAGTGAAACCCTCCTCTCCAGAATGCCATACAAGAACTGGCGCAGATACCAGCCGCCGCTTCAGCTCCTGAAAGCTGGTCTCGCAGGCTTCAGTCCATACAAACTTCACGCCTTTCCTGGTCAGGCGTTTAAGGGATGATGAAATGCTGGAGAAGTCTCAACCAAGCATCGGGCATAGCCAACAAAAACCAGGGAACTGCGTAAATTGGAACGATCACCCAATTCACTTCACACCCTCCCTGAGCCCTAAGTAAATCCCCGACCAAGTCCTTAATACCTATTCCCACTTCCAAACTTAGATTGGGGAACGTCTAATATAACCCAGCGAGTCTCTAGGGTTCAACCTTCATCTACTGACCTACCAAATATCTAACCACCACCTCCGCGATACCTTTCCCAATATCAGCTCACCAACAAGAACGCCTCAAGTCTCTGTATCTACGGTATTACCTGCAACACACAAACCAAGAACGGTGAGTCTCACTTGCCTCATACATGAGACGATCAAGGAAGCTCCTCCGTAACTCTCCTTCGGACATGTGTCCGAAAATTCTCGAATTACGGAAACGTCCGAGAGCTAAGGCTACCACTGTCATCAGTACGGTCCAGTGACAATAGGAAACCCTAACGTCCACGTGCTAGAATCGCTAGCCCTGAGACGAGGAGATAACTCCACCCTCGTCCTCTCTGGTGCCAATGAACCACCACATGGACTGGTTTGGAGGTCCACTCGTAACCACTCCCACTTGACAACCAACGGTCTACCCCTCGGAGACCGTCCTCTATAACATACATCAGTTACGGTCAAATTCCGCCAGTGTCAGCTGCTAACACACATTCCACCGTATTCTAGTGGGTCCTGCATCTCGACGTGGTATCGAGAATATCTAACGCATACGACCTGTCTATGAGTCATAAAACCTCATAGACTAGAATAGCGTAACACGAGTCAACTAACCATCTTCTCATAACCCAATATTTCTCAGGTTTTCCACTCAAGGATTAGAAACCTCTGAGTTCCAACTCCATAACATAGGTGCACGCTATGTCTCACGAGTATCTCTTCATAATCACGAAGTGATTCTTCGTTCCTTGACAGTTTCCTCAACATCTTCCACCCAAAGACGGTCTAACCTCTTAAGTAATTCGCCTCAGCGCAAATCATAAGTACGTAGGTACATCCTTGGTTCACCAACCCAAGTACCAACGATAACCCGTAAGTGTCAACCAACTAGCTCCACACCATTTCCGAATCGGTACAAGTCACATCTGACTGTACTTTTTGGTTATATAACCTAGCGTAAAGAATCTGAGGTCAAAAATCCCACGGAAATAGGATATCTCTAACCTCTATCAACCGTGATAATAAACAACAACTATCCTCTCTGCTGTATCACAGCCGACCATGTCCTCCCGACATGTCATCTAGGATATCTATCAATAACTGAAGCTCTATGAGCTAAAAGGAGTTGATCTCATAGCTGATAAAGTCAACTAAGGCATACAACCACAATAGGTTGTCGTCTGATTCGACCCAAGTCCCCAACTCATCAGTCGGCACTATCGGAGAATCAACATTCTCTGCTATACAATTGAAACCACCATATCTAACACTGCACTATACAATAGATACAAAAAGGTAAATGAAACACATCATATACCTCGTGTCGCCTGGAGGAGTCCCGTCACCGCCATGTCCCAATCGCGTCTATCGAGAAAACGACTTCGACACAAAATCCGAAAAAAACACCCACAAGACCACAAGGTATCTCGAGAACCTGGCTCTGATACCAAATAAATTGTCACGCCCCGAGACCCCAGGAGCCGCTGGTCCAATAGAAAATCGGACAGCACCTCCCCTGTCCGGCGGACAACTTACACATACATACATCATCACAAATCACGCACACGCAGTTTAAATGGCCTCAGGCCTCAAATCAAGACAGAATATGAAATAAAACTGGGTAACCATACCTGACTGCGGACCGGTCCGACTTACGACAAAACACAAGCATAAAGGTCTCACAAAAGTACAACTATACTGTCGTATAGTATGACTAAATCCAATACCAGAGTAACAGCGGAAGAAAACGATAGAAAATACTACTAACAAACTAAACGATAAATCCCGAAGACATCTCGACAAGTACGCGAACTGGGACAGGCTGTCGGGCACGCTCCAGTCAATCATCCTGAAATAAAAACAAGGAGCTAGCGGTATGAGTCATAAAACTCAGCGAATATCTCATCATATATATATATACATGATATCTCAAATAGCAACAGGGTAATAGACTACTGAAATAACATGTGCATAGGCAGTAATAAGAACAACTGCAAGAGCAAAATAAGAACTACCATACCAAAGTAGCAGCGTCGCCAAGACCAGACCTAAGGGTCTCCTGTAAGTGCATATCAATAATAATAATAATGCAACATCAAGTAAAAACAAGTACAAGCAAGGGCACAGTAGACGAATACACGAAGTGCGATGACATGGTCACCCCTGCCGTCGGTCAGACATTATCACCTATGTACGGGAGGAAGCTGAACGGAGGCCACCCTCCGACGTAGGGCTGTGACTGCCATCCATACTCTGCCATCACTACTCCTGAGCGATCGAGTAGACGGAATGATGTCGGTGTAACACCCCTACTCCATGGCCTATCCTAGCGAGGTAATCCATCAGCCTAAGGCCATCTGTGGAGGACATCTCTGTCTGAGTGTTACCCCTACCCCATGTATATAAATGGGGGAGAGACATCTCCCTCTCATCTCCTGGTATCTGGACAACTCAAGGAGGGACATCTGCCTGCTATCACGCTCCGATTCACCAACCCATGAGTGCACGAGCGAAGCAGCACAGAGCACACTACCCATACTCCGTCAACCACTAACCCATGAGTGGCCGTATGGGTAGGTCAGTATGACTGTCGACCTAGCTCACCCAAAAGGGCCTCTGCTCGATAGTGATGCACAGTGCAATATGATGCATAACACCGGTCAAATAGCATCTACTATCTAGTCCACCTATATCAACATGATATGCAAGGATCGTGGAACATGCACCATATCCTAAATCCTATAGGTATAGGTATCACATATCAGTTGTGGCACAACCAGCATCGGCAAAACAAATATAATAGTCATGCCACAATTCTATTACTCTATTGATACACAAGCATATCAAATATATATATATATATATATATATATATATATATATATATATATCTGTGACAATTCTAAAAGAAGAGTCAGAGATACCCGCCTCCTGATATAGTAGTCCGAACGTGACGAGAACCCCCCGTCCAAAATAATATTCGCGGCAAGAAATCCAAATCAACGCCCTGGATCAAAGCAAAATTTGTAAGTTAACATTTCAAAAATCTTTGACCAAACATACCCTCTAGATTTAATTTGGATTAATTACTATTAGTTAATCCCCATTAAATCCCAACTTCCCAGCCTCCCACTCAATGCTAAAGATCGGGTTCACATGCGCAGAATTGCAGTAACCCACACAGAGCAGCCGATCCTATGATCAGAGCACGAATTTTTTCAGCAATCAAAGGGAGGAAACATAAACTGATCAAATTCTAATTCTCTTCCACCAAGCACCACTACAGATTCCATCCGAAGCAATCCATCAAAGACCCAAAAACTCACGGCCAAGGAGTAACTCAAACCAAATTCTTGTTCTAAAATCCAAACCAAGAAGGAAATTCTAACAAGGACAACCCAACATTGATCGCCAATTAAAGCTAGGGTTTACCTCAAGCCTTGCTCCCGTGAGAATGGCATCGATCGATGGAAGCAACCAACTCAGGATCGCCCAACCTTGAGCCAAGTAACCAACTTGATCAGAGATAACCCCAATCCACCATGAGCCCTAGACTGGGAAGAAATCCCTTACCTCCTTCCTACGCTCGGCGTTGGTACTCCTCGTAGGTTCGCCGGCGCTGATTCGTGAGCAAGTGGAAGGAAGAGGCGAGAGACGACTCCAATGGCTTGGGCTAGGGTTCGCGAGGAGTGGACAAAGGAGTCGGCGCGGCTGCGATTTAGGGCTCGCAGAAGGATTGAGAAGAGAGGGATCGGGAAAGCGAGGAGAAGAAAAGGGAAGGAAGTAATCGACCCAGCCGATTTTGGCAAGGACATCGAAAATCAAGGGATTCCACCGAACGGTTTCGGAAAGGAATCGGGAATAAAAGGTTCGGCCGAAAGTTTGGGAAAGGGAAAGGAATTTAATGGGTTCGGCCAATTTGCAAATAAACCCCTCTTCTTCCAAATTTCTCCCAGAGACCCCCAAATTCAAAAGTTTGACCTTCTTGCCCCTAAATCTTTTCGTATTTTAACAGATACCATGATCATGTATGCTATGTGGTATGTACCATGTATGTAAAAACTTATCTATGCATGCTTACCTTATGTACCATGATCAAGTAAGCTTTATAAACTAAGATGATGTTTATGCCTTAAGGCATAATTATGTATGCATGTCATGCCTTATGAATGAAGATGATGAATGAAGATGATGTTCATGCCTTTAAGGCATAATGATGTTATGCATGAACTATGAATGATGAAATGCTAAGTATGCTTTATACTATATTTCATGTACTAAGATCATGTTATGTTTTCAATTATGCTATGTAAGTTCTATGAATAATGAAATATGATGAAAACAAAGAAGCATGTGAAGCTATTTTACTTTATGGATGGGCTGTACCGGACCCAAGTACGGTCCAAGGGATGAGCTCCTTATGAAAGCCTCGGTGTGGGACTACCGTAGCTGTCCCCGGTTCTGGGACTACCGCAGCTGTCCAACAGGGATGAGCTCCTTATGAAAGCCTCGGTTCTGGACTACCGCAGTTGTCCCTAGGTTGAAGGTAACCTAGTACCCTAGTAGGTCGAGACTAGCTACCTCGCATTTACTTAGGGATGCGCGCAATTGATGGATGTATGTATGTGGTACAAGCCAGGGCCCCCTATGATGTTATGATTTATGTTTAAGTATTTATAATTATGATTTTCAAATAAGTATCCTTATGTTATATGCATTTAACTTATGCATTCATTCATGTTATGCATCTATGCTATGTCAAGTATGTCATATGCTTACGTTTTATGGCAAGAACTTCTCTATGTCTCTATGTTAAATATTTTATGTGATAATATTTTATGTCAAGTACTTCTTATGCCATGAGCTCTATGTACCTTCATTTCATGTTAAACACTTCCATATAATTATGTATTTCCAGGCACATCTATATGCCTCCTCATGTCAAATGCTTTACGAATACCTACTCATGATATGCTTTTGTTTTATGTTACACTCTCTATGTTATGCCTTTTCATTGACTGTATGCGACGTATGATTTTAGTGAGTAGGAAAGTGTCTTAATAAGCCTATATGCTTATAAGTTTTACTTTCTTATACCGCAGATCAAGCAAGAGGGTACTAAACTAAGGGAAGCAGCAGGAGGGGCAAGTGTGTGTGTGTAGCAGTGACATAACAAAAGAAAAAGAAAAAGATCCTATTACTCATAATTGTCACATGTCTTATGTTTTGCATTGTCATCTTTACTTTCATGCTATACTTTATGATGGTTTTCTTAAATAACAACTTACTAGGAATATTTTATTACTTATGTTGCTTATGAACAACTTATGATGATTTCTATATCGTACTTTATTGTCATACTTATCATTGCTAGATTATGATGTTAACATGCTATACCATGATGTGTTTGTTTAGAACAATAAGTTTAATGCAAGCATGTTCAAGAATAAGTTAGGATAAGTTATGTTTAATGCAAGCATCTTCAAGAATGTTATGTTTCGCATGCAATCTATGTTACGACAATGCTAAATTACCAAGTAATCATGTTTAAGAATGATAGCTAAGATATGTCAACATGATTAAAGTTTTAATTGCGTTGTTTAAACACATATGTATGAAGTTTTAAATTATTTCGCTGCATTAAGATCTTCATATGCGTATATGTATGTTCGCGTAGCGCCGCCTCCCGCCTACATCGTAGGGTGGGAAGGGCGGGCGTTACATCACGTGAGACGCTGGGCTTGTAGACCGTTCACCACGAGCGCTTCTCGATTTATCCTGGTGGTCGGTGGGAAATTTCCGTGAGGCCTGGCCGGTCATCCGAGGGTGAAAAAATCTCGTTAATCGTTTTTAGATGGCAGCTCACGTGGCCTCCCGGGACCATGGCGTGATGGTAAGAATTGGGATAGTCTTCTTATGAAATGAAAATTCAAATCTCATTCAAAATATATGATAATTGGAGAATCTACAAAATTTATTACGCTGGATCATCCATGAGGACGCATCTATGCTTTCTAATTTTTCTGGGTGACTAGTAAAAAATTTTAGTGAAGATGAATTGATCAATTTTAAATTAGTCATATGATAAGAATTAGATTTTTAAATAATAATAATAATAATAATAATAATAATAATAACGGCGATCCGCGGGCTATATTTTTTCTTTATTGAATAATTAAATTCAAACCAAATAACAAGTAACAATTTTTTAATTATGCATTTTTCATTTCTTAGAAAAAAAAACTTCTTTCCCCTCAAAATTTGATAACTTAGCATCATTAGATAATGACCAAAAAAAGTCATCTTGTTCACGGTTGAACAAACTAAGGATGGAAGTGAAATTAAGGCCATGGATTATAACTTCTTGATAACTCATTACTTATAACTAAGGATGGATCAAGGTGTTGCCACCTTGATAACTCATTACCTATTGGTGAACCCAATTACAAAGGCTAGAGTTTGTAATTAGAAGGGGTTTCAGATCATAACTATTTTTATTGAGCTCAAGAGCCCTTTGCTTGGCAAGAACTCCCCATGTTAAGAGTGACATGTAACATTATGCTTTAAAAATAAATTAAAAATGTAACATCATGCTAAGTGTGCAGGTGAATTATAATTTCTTACCGTTTGGTGCGGTGATAAAGTTTTGTAGCCTCAGGGCTAATTCAGAAGAGTGATGATAGGGAGAGTGAATTTAGGAGAATGAATGACGTGATAATTATTGTGTACACGTTCGATCGTCGATCGGACACTACCGGCAGCCTTCGGCAGCTGCCCCGAACCAAACTATACCCTGGGGGGCACGGTGAACCCGTCGGGGATCGCCGCAATTGCGATCTCGCATCATTGACCATCGATTTCGATAGGTTCACCGTTGCCGACGATCCTGACGAGTTCACCGTCCTCCGAAGGTATAGTTTGATTCGAGACGGCAATCAAAGGTCATCGGTGGTGTCCGATCGGCGATCGGACGT
Source organism: Boesenbergia rotunda (assembly GCA_024364735.1). Lineage (NCBI taxonomy): Eukaryota > Viridiplantae > Streptophyta > Magnoliopsida > Zingiberales > Zingiberaceae > Boesenbergia > Boesenbergia rotunda. The sequence continues at coordinate 102,796 of JAGFNQ010002558.1, read as the reverse complement.
GTACACATTAGCTGGACGTCATTCACTCTCCCATTCACTCTCCCAAATTCACTCTCTCAATCATTATCCAATTCAGAAATACATGGTATGGTATAATTGTAATTGTGGCGGGTCAAAATTAGAATTTTGTCCTCTCTGTTTATTTCGTCCGTGCCCTTATGATTTGAGTTGATATTAAATTTGAGTTTCTATTGAACTCCGTTTCAATGACATAAAATAACCATGAGAGGTCTAATAATATAGCGATATTATATAAAAAGTAATTATTCAGGGGCGCTTGGTATACATTCGACAATAAGAATGATAATAAATTTTGATTGAAGGATTTATGAGTTTAATGATAATCTAGTGGGGTCTAAGTTATAAAATCAGGAGTATTATATCCATATTTGATTTTAATTCCTTTATATCAAGTATGATAAATGAGAATGAAATAGATTTCATTTTCATTCCTGCCTTCTAAACCCGCTTATCAAGCGCTCCCTCAGATTAGGTAACGTCGATCCTGGATAATTAACTTGATCTCGCAATAGTTTTTCATTTGCCATCACGATAAATCAAGAAACATTCATAATGGACAATTCAGAAGTTTAACATTTCACAATTATGTATTCTATTTGAATAAAATTTTTTTATAAAATTTATCATTGAACCATGAATATTTAAAAGATAACTAATCATTTTTACATCTGTACCCTGGTCAACAGGATGGGTCAACATGGCAATACCACGCAGTTATAAAGTTACGTTTCAGATTTAATCGATAACGAATCAGAGGAATAATTGTCCATCTATTATTTAAAAAAGTAAATTATAATTTATCAAATTTTGAGGGCTAAGATGCATTATTTAAAAATTTTGGTGGTCCAAGCAAAAATCCTCTGGCTTTTTAAGAAGATGCTCTGAAAGGCTCTTCCAACAAATAAGCCGCGGTATCTCCCCGCAGAAGAGCAGAAGCAATAGGCCATGGAGAAATGGTCTCTTCTCGGATCCACAGCGCTGGTCACCGGAGGCACCAAGGGAATCGGGTATTACCATCCTGCTCTAGCTCTACCCTCGTAGTTTTCATCGATTTGATTTGATCGTCGTCCTGCCCTAAAGGCGTAAACCCTGATTCGCAGGCGCGGAATTGTGGAAGAAATGGCGAGACTCGGCGCCGCCATCCACACCTGCTCCCGCAACCAATCCGACCTCGACGTGTTCCTCCAGCAATGGCGGTCGGCTGGCTTCAAGGTCACCGGTTCCACCTGCGACGTCTCCTCGCCGACCGACCGGGCGAAGCTGATGGAAGAAGTCAAGTCCACCTTCGACGGAAAGCTCAATATTCTGGTGGGTTAGCGATCGGATCTGAAACTCGAGTCTTCTTCGTCTTCTCGATTCGCGAAAGCTGAAATCTTTGGGTTTAGGTTTGTAATGCCGGAACCGCGGTGGTGAAGCCGGCGGTGAAGCAGACGGCGGAGGACTACAAGCTCGTGATGAGCACCAACTTGGACTCGGCCTTCCACCTGAGCCAGCTCGCGCACCCCCTTCTCAAGGCGTCGGGCAACGGCAGCATCGTCCTCGTCTCCTCCATCGGCGCATTCATAGCCATCGACGGTTTGTCCGTGTACAGCGCCAGCAAAGGTGCGCTCAACCAGCTCACCAGAAGCCTCGCCTGCGAGTGGCCACTCGACAACATTCGCACCAACTGCGTCGCGCCTGGGTCCATCAAAACCCCCTTGCTCGAATATGTAAATTTCTTCAAGCTGTCAATTTGCGTTCTTGAGGATCGTTGACAGCGAAAACAAATCTGTTTTTTTTTTGTTGTCGGATTGAGGTAGGCGCTGGATGATGATTCGATGGCGATGAGAAGGCGTCGGATCCCGGCTGGGAGGATCGGCGAACCGGAGGAGGTGGCGGCGCTGGTGGCGTTCCTATGCATGCCTGGGGCGCGCTACATCAACGGGCAAGTCATCTGCGTAGACGGAGGAATTACTGTAAACGGTAACATTTGATTAGAGCTGTAATCGAACCGAACCGAGCCAAATATCGGAGAGTTTGAGTTTGGTTCGTTTATTATCGAACTGAGCTCGAGCTTAATTTATCGAATATAATGATGGCTCGCGAGCATATTTGAGCCTAATCGAACCCTAAATATATTTATCAAATATAAATTATTAATTAAATTATTCACCAATTTATTAAAATAAATTATATATTTTAAAAAATATAAAATATTTATTAAAATATATAATTTTATTCATACAAATGAGCTTTATTGAATATTTTATATTTATTAAATATAAAAATATCAAAATTATATATTTAATGTTAAATATTAATTTTATATTTTACGAACTAGTTCACGAGCTTATTAACGAACCTGTTCACGAGCTAACGAACCGAATACTGCTGAGTTTGAATTTGTTTCGTTAATGTTAACGAGCTTTATTAAAAGTGCTCGAACGAGCTTCTATCGAATCGAGCTCTGAATAATTCATGAGCGACTTGATTCATTTACGACCCTAATAATACATCTCTAGTTGTTCTTTAATTTTTTTTTTTTTTTAAAAGATAGCTATAAAAACCGTCAACCACTCATTTAGATCTGGGTAGCAACTTTAAGGGACAAAATATTATGAAATATCGATAAGAATGGACGAAAATTATTTATTATTGTCGGAAGAAGGTTTCATTTTAAAAAATAAGGATATTTTATATTTTAAAAATATCTTTATTTAAAGTTATTATAGTAGTCCTGGTCTTTGATTAAAATTCCTCCAACATGAAGCAGTGAAAGCTTTGGTCCTTAAGCGATTTTGGTAAGTTGAACTGAAATTGCTATAATAATATTTGAATTATTTTTAATTAAAACAGTTTTAATCAATATTTGATCAATTTAAATGAATAGTTAAATAATTTTGAAGAATAATTTTGAGAATGTTAGAGCAATCTAATTTGCTACGATATTAATTTTGAAACAAAAATAAGGGTATTTTTTAAATATGGAGTGCTTTTTATTCTTTTATTTTTCTTTAAATGGGAAGCTCTTTTAGTGACTACAAAAATAAAAGGTGTATTTTGGATTTTTTGCAAAGTTTTTTTAAGGGACAATGATGGTGCCAATGTTATTGATTGAGCCTTAGAATCAATAGTGTTGGAATGGTTAAGTCAACCTAGACCGAATGATGTAAGCGATGAGTTGATCACCCCGCAGGCTTGTGCAGTGGTAGGATGTCCGTATATTCTCTCAAATATTTACGATTTGATTTTCACGTATAAAATATTTTCTTCAAATAAAATAAAAAACTTAGGATGTTAGACTGCTAAAGTACTCATCATTTACATTCCTGAATTTATCCTCATTGATAGAAAACTTTAGGATCAAACTGATAGTCAATTATAATAGTAGGATATAATAATAATAATAATAATAATAATAATAAAAAAAGAGATGAGATAGGGAAATGAAACTATGACAGTGAACAACAATGACATGTAAACATCGAGAGATAATATATTTTAATAATTCAAGTATCTGGGGTTCGTCCGATTAAGTCATCTATTGGATATATTTAGAATATAATTTTTATATATTCAAAGATCGATCTTTAAAATTAACCCATTAGAACATGCATGTCCAGCTTAAGGAATAGGCCTATGCCAAGGACCGATAAAATTGACGTCGTTATTTTTAACACTTAGTCATCAATTTTAAGATTTTAACCAAGTACAAATGAATAGATACATTAATAAATGTTGTACGCCTGTTCACATTAATAAATGCTATGATATTTCATATTTTATTTCCGGGACTATGATGCAATGGTAGGAAGATTAATTGTTATCTTAGATATTTATGATTCCATCTCTATCTACGATGTCTTTGTGGAAATTTTTCCTTCAAATCACGAACGCTTTTCGATTTATTTTAACGATCAATAAAATTTTTTTTATAAGACTGAACCAATCATTTTTATAAGACTGAACCAATCATCTAAGATCACCTAGTATCTGATCCAACGTAAAGCTTCTTATTTTGGTAGGTGGTCTACTGTCCAATTCATTCATGCGCCGCTTCCCATTTGCACCTAAAACTTATCTGTTATTTACTTAATAATTGCATTCCCCATTTTTTTTACAATTAGACAACACTAATCAATTTAATTATATGATATTATATAAGAACCCTAATTCCTTTTCAATATTTCTCAAAAATAAATTTTATTATAACTCTTTTCTCCCTCATCGGTACTCAGCTCTCTTTTCCTTTCTCATTCGTGAATCCGTACTTTTTTTCTTACACTCTCAGATAACGTCATTCTCCTGCCTCAGCATCGGTGATATTTCCATCTCACTCTTTTTTCTTCTGCCTTGATAAAAACATAATTTAAGGGATTTTTTTAATCTATAAAGAAAAAATATATGAACTAGACAGCAGATAAATTGAACCTGAGTTGATCGGCCGACGATCACCGTCGGTGGCCGGCGACCACCGCCGGAGGCCGGCGGCCGGCGACCACCGCCGGCGGCCGGCGACCACCGCCGGAGGTCGGCGACCACCGCCGGAGGTCGGCGACCACCGCCGGCGACCACGGCCGGCGGCCGGCGATCGGCGACCGACGACGGCCGCCGACCGGCGGCAACCGGTGATAACTTATAACATTTTATTGATCATATCTATTAATGCAGCTACAATCAAAATAAATTTATCAAAATTAAAATTAATAAAATCTTATTTACATTCAACTACGTTTTAAAAAAAATAATAATTTAATAATTTTATCAATTAAAATAATTATTATCAAAATTTAAATATAAAAATCTAATTAATATTTTTACATCTTTAAAAATCAAGAAATTAAATTTCATATAAAAATTTATCTTTTAAAAATTAATATTCTAATATTTAATTTTTTTTAAAATTGAACCCTTATCGGCCCAGAGTTCGAATGAAATAAGTGAGGAAAAATTTTATTTTCTTATTTTAAATATTAGAGGTCTGAATTATGATTATTATTATTATTTACATAAGACCTAAGTAATCTTGAGACGTCTTGCACTAGAATCCACCTGAGGGATTCAAGAGGGCAACTTGAGTAGGATCGTATCATCCATAAAGTGGGCAATCATCTCAATTCTCAAGGCCTATCTCGAGGCTCAATTTTTATATTAAAAAACCAAAAATACAGGCGGATTAAATTTTATTTTCACGACGATTTTTTTATACGTAATTTCTTCTCTTACATTCTTTCATCAAGGTACGAATCTATCGAACAAGAGATAATTCTAATATTCTTCTCCGATTATCTTGTAATTTCTTCTCTTACATTCTTTCATCAAGGTACGAATCTATCGAACAAGAGATAATTCTAATATTCTTCTCCGATTATCTTTTTCATCCAGTAACACGTGACATTAGTCATAGATCCATCTAATAAGAGATAATTTTAATTTTCTTCTATGACTTTCTTATTCGTTTTACAACGCGCGATACTAGTTATGTCCTAATCGTGTGACGATGATTATTCATACGACTTAATCGCATTGATTCGTACTGTGGTTATCGCATGTGACTTTCGTTCGCGTGACTCAATCATATGGCACAGTATATTTAATATAATTATTATTTATAAACTGAATGTTATAATTATTCATTATAATTTTTTTTTTTATTATTCACTTCATACGATCTAACACAAATACGACCCCAAACATTAGATATTGCATATAAGGGCGGCTCGTGTTTGTTGAGGACACTTTAAGAAGGTGGAATTGACCTAACAATGCAAGTTGAATGGAAAGAAGTCATAACTAATATAAAAAGTTGCTTTAATATATATATATATATATATATATATATATATATATATATATATATATATATATATATATATAGGGAGAGTAAAAATGGAAGAGTGAAAATCATAGTGAATAACGTGACATTTTACATGCAACGATCTCCGACGAGTTCATCATGCCCCTAGGATATAGTTTGATTCGGGACGGCGGCCGAAGGCCGTCGATGGTGTCCAAACGATAATCGAACGAGTGCATATAAAGTGTTATGTCATGTCACGTCATACCACATTATTCATTATATTTTTCACTCTTCCATTTTCACTCTCCCTATATATATATATATATATATATATATATATATATATATATATATATATATATATATATATATATAGTGGCTTTAAAAATTTGTTAAATCACTTTAATGTTAGCTTTAAGGATGTGGTTGGCGCTGGAAAAACAAGGTAAATCAAAACTTTCATGGGTAATTTACGTCGTATCCCACCTTAAAAAATATTTAAAATATGCAATTATACTTTTATATTTAGTAATATTTCACAAAAATAACTCAAGAAAACTACGTGAGATTGAGCATTTGCGGTTCTCAGAGTAGAGTTGTCAGTAATCGTTAAATCGCAACCGTCTGATTATGATTTAGCTATCGCCTTGCGGCCAAGTCACTGTGACTAGCCGCCACCAAATCGCAGTTAGCTCCCTGTCTGAGATTTCACAGTCGACCTAGTGCGATTTCACCGTCGACCAAATGATTTTGGTGTTGAAATCAATGACCCAAATTCCCTATTCACAATTTATTTATTTTCACAATCGTGAAATCACAACTAGGTCGCAAACCAATTAAACACGAAATTTCAACCAAGCGGAAGCGGCCATCATTGTAAACTCGCAACTGATTGTTGCCTTTTGGAGTAATCTTGTGATTGTCTGGCTTTGATTTCGCCGACAATTACGACCTCTTTGACTTGGCTACGATTTTACAACTACTGCGAGCTTGACTATGAGTTTTATACCAGAAGCGAACGACGTGGACGATATGTCATCGGGATACAGTTTGGAGTGATGACGAGATGAGACGTCCGTGCCTGCAAAATTAACAAGAACGTTGAAGGGATACACCGGAATGAGTTCCGACGGAGCCCTCTCCAACGATCAAGTCAAAAATTCTTATCGTAGTGAGGAGTGAGGCGAATTAGGAGCATCAAAGTTCCGGGAAAAAGTCCCCTTACCTGGCTGCCAAAGCACCTTATATACTCGTTGTCTGTCCTTTGAGCGCCTCCACGTCCTCATAACCGCCTCCTTTATTTCCACGTTTAATGGGTCATGATTGTTTTGACAGTTGTCATTCACTGAGTGATGTTGGTAACGACCGTCACACTCACCACTATGCGTTACCGGACATGACTACCTGCCGACTTCCCTATTCTGGATATGAAGTACTCGAAATTGTTACCACAAATGTTAAGTGGGCTATTATCACAACCAATGGTGGGCTTCTTCCAATCTGTTTTCTTCTTCTCGGGCCGCTCCTTGGGCTCCACTCTCCCGAGCTAGTCTCGGGGACTCTCCTCCCCGGCTCAATCCAGGGGAATCTTTTCCCGAGTGAGTCTCGGTGACCTTCCTTCCCGAGCAAGTCTTAGGGACTTTCCGTCCCGAGTGGGTTTTGGGGCACTTTCTTCTGAGCTTACTTCAGTAACTCCTAGCCCTACTAGTCAGCAACTCCATGCAGGGGCATAATAAGAAATGAAATAAGTATAACATACAGGGACATAATAAGAAAACTCCATGATATATCAATAACCATGTTAGTACTACTAAGCATATATAGATTATATAACAATTGAAATCATAGTCGTATATGCATATCAATCAAGTCAAACAATCATAGTTCAAGTAAATGCAGCAAACAAAAGTAAAATGCACAATGCATCATATGCATATGATGCAATTGTACGAGATCGTAGGTCGGCTAGAGGGGGTGAATAGCTCGTTGCCCCCAATGCGTCGATTCTCTTCTTTCTACACGTATTAGTGCGCGCACGGAATAACAATTAAATTAAAACTAACACAAACAAGAAAACAAACTAATTTACGTGGTTCAGAGATTGCACTCCTACTCCATGGTTGTTCGTAAAGTGGACGATTCCGATCCTTCGGTGGATGACTCTTCGGAAAACCTCTGACTATGCTCGTGTAACTCCTTGTGGGTGGAGAAATCTCGCCACAATGTCACCAAGAACACTTGAGCACTTAGACTATTAATTAGCCTTTAACCAAGATCAATTTTGTCAACTTTACTCAAGCAAATCGATCTCTCTTAAATAGAGTTCGTCGTTGATCTAGCCATTACCAGTCGACTGGTGTTTTCACAAGTCGACTATTAGCTATTGCCTTCGAACGTTACAGGTCAACGTTCGAATTCAGCCGATACCAGTCGACTACACAGAAGATCTGTCGATTGTTATTTATGTGCCCTCAACCAGTCAATTAATCTCATACTAGTCGACTGGTAAAACCCAAAACCTAGAGTATTCCTACCTGAGTACAGTCCACTCGCACTCGGACCCTCACGACTTTCTTGACCCTTTTTTGTAGCCTTGACTCTTGCCTTCAAGCCTTTTTCGCTTTGGCTCTCGTCCCTCGAATTCATATAAGCCTATGGCTCGTCTCCATGTCATCCTTCGCATATGCCTCGAAGTGCTCTTCCCTTGGCTCATCGTTGTTGTCTTGTCTACGATCTCTCGGATGCTCTATCCTTCACTAGACCCAAAACCGTCAAGCTATGTCTATGTGTATCCTGCTGAACTTGTACACTCAAATACATATATCAAATACAAAGATGAAGTTAACTTAAATCCTTTGCCCAAACATCAAAACACATGGTCCCATGGACCATAGATTGCCTTAACAATCTCTACCTTTTTGATGTTTGGTAATACATTTAAGTTAGGAAAAACATATAGCAAATAAACATGTTAATAAACTGGACTTACGTTGCCAAGGCTACACCTTGGACTTATACCGCCAATACATATGCCAAAATGTAATGCATGGATCCTATTACAAGGCATCCCTCATACCTAAACACCTCAATGAGTTAGGATTTTTATCAACGGACTTTTTAAGAACCTCTTCAAGGCTCCCCTCACACTTACTAAGAGCTTTTTAAGAACCAATCATACGACTCCCCCTTTGTCACTACATGAGCAGTAAAGTTTCCCCTTCACCTAAGCTCCCCCTTTAGTTAGAATTTCTTACAAAGGTACTCAAGGTTTTCCCAATTAAACTTTAATTCTCCCCATTTACCATATAACAAAAAGAGCTTCAATAATATCACAATTATTGGACTCTATAATCTCTAATGATCATAAACATTGTATAATAACCCCCCATAAGATTATACATATATTTGACATCATTAGGACACTTTTTGACTTTGCTAAAAATAATTTCAACATGTATCAGTCGACTGAGACAGTTACTAGTGGACTATTCCCTATCGAAAAATACCTTACAGAATTATTAGCCAACTACCTCTCTACATCAGTCGACTGATACTCAAAAATTAACCTTTTAGCATTTCTGAACTCAATTTCAGAAATACATCCAAAATTTCATAAATCTTAAAAATTCTCAAATTTTGTGGAGAAGTATGTGGTAACCGTGTTTACTCGGAAAAAAATATATTTAAAAATGTATATATCTCAGATTTCAAGATTGACACAAAACTCAAAATTAACTAAATGGTTCAATTGAACCTTGACCTAAAATCTAGTTTTGGCCTCCTCTTTTCCTCCAAATGGGGCGCGAACCCTAGGACGCTGGGCTTCTAGACTGCCCACCGCGAGCGCTTCCCGATTTACCCTGGTGACCGGTGGGAAACTTCCGTGGGGCCGGGCCGGTCACCCCAGGTTCAATTTGTCTGCTGCCTGGTTCATCATTTTTTTTACTTTTGGCCTCCTCTTGATGTATCTGCTCATACCAAATCACAATACATCCCTACCATTGGTTTATATGGCATCTATACATCAACAATCAAATTTTCATGCAATATGACCCCAATGTCATATTTCTTATATGAAACACAAGCCCAATGTGCTAAAACCCAAGGATTGAGATTCAAATCTGTCTCCAAACCCTTCGGCACATTCCATGGTTCATCTAGACCTCCAAGAGGTATCCTCCTGAGATCTATTTTCCATGAGTCCCAACTTGGCTTTTATAGTTCCCCCTTGAGCTCTTAGCTTAGCCAACTTCCTAGGTGACTCATCTACAATCACTAAGTCACACCGGTGATTCTTAGCCTACTACTCTAACTTTCTTAATCTTGGACATCTTGTCCTTGGTTAAGTTTTTTTTCTTACCCTTAAATGGTACTCCCTTGTCATTTTTGGGCTTCCGCTTGTTATAGTCATATAACACTCTTGCATATGACTTTTCTTTAACATTGGAGGACTTAGATCGATATCCCAAACCCGATCTATTATTGTTGGGTCTTTGGCTCCCCAATAATTTATCTAATCCTTGGATCTAATATTGAATCTTTTAGGATTTTCTCTAATTTCTTAAGTTTTTCCCTTAAGGATCGATTTTCCCTTTCTAGATTCTTAAACCTAGAATCGAGATGTCCACTATTGACATTCCTAGACCTATCCACCTTCCTAGGCATATATCTCCCCTTCTTGAGATTAATGCCTTGGTCCTTAGGTCCAGTGTTCTTGATTTTATCATGAATGATTTTTCTAGGGGTTTGATCTACATTTATCCTATTTCTATCACGATACCTAAATCCAAAATTATGCATGGGTAAATAATAAATATTATTCCTAGAATGCATGACATAATTTGAATTTAAATTACATTAAGAGTTAGGGTGTACTTCCCTTATCCTTGTAGCCCCCCTTGATGTGAGATCTTCTTTTTCAAATTATTCTCCCATTTCTTCAAATGTCGTAGCTTCTTGAGCTCTCCTTTTTTTAGACATTTAGTGTGACAATGTCCTTGCTCCTCACACATAAAGTATCTAATGTGCTTTTTCTCCTTCTTCTCCCTACAAATCAAATTAGATTTTGAAGGAATTGACTTGAGTTTTGGGGTTACCTCCTTTTTCTTACCTTATGGATACTTATCTTTGTAGCGTCCCTTCTAATTGCATCCAAAGCAAATGATGTGATCTTTCGATTTTGCTTTGGTGGAGGTACTCGCTAGGTTAACTTCCAAGATCTCTTTTTCTTTTGTCTTGACTTCCTCATCAACCTTGGATGATGTGGATGATTGCTTATCTACTTGTGCCACTTCACTTGACGAGGTGGATGATGCTTCTTCTTCTTTCCTCTCCTCCTCTACCTCTTGGACAATTAAACTCATCTCATTGGGATCTTCTTCTTGTGTATGTTTTGGTTCTTCCCATAGAATCATCTTGACTTTGCTCCATAAATCGTAGACATTTTTGTATTCTCCTACACGACTAATCACATTAGAAGGTAAAAATATCAACTAATATCAATATTACCTTTGAATTTGCCTTTGATCATGATTGTTGCCCCTCGGTCTAATATCTCGGTCGGAGCTTCTTCCCTTTCTTGTTTCTTGGGACTTCAAATGGTTCCTTGATGACCATACTCATGTCCCAATCCATCTCGAAGAAGATCTTCATTCTTTTTGTCCACCAAGAAAAATCCCCTCATTCAAATTTTGGCAGAACCGCAAAAGTGGTCATCTTCTTTGCTTCCTCGACGGTTAGTCCGACGGAGAGTGACCCACTCTGATACTCATTGTACGGGATTGTAGGTCGACTAGAGGGAGTGAATAGCACGTTGCCCCCAATGCGTCGGTTCTCTTCTTTCTACACGTGTTAATGTGCAAGCGGAATAACAATTAAACTAAAACTAACACAAACAAGAAGATAAACCAATTTATGTGGTTCGGAGATGGCGCTTCTACTCCACGACTGTCCGTAAAATGGACGATCCCGATCCTTCGGTGGATGACACCCCGGAAAATCTCCGGCTATGCTCGTGTAACTCCTTTTGAGAGTAGAAACCTCGCCACAACCTCACCAAGAACACTTGAACACTTAGACTACTAATTGACCTTTAACAAAGATCAATTTCGTCAACCTTGCTCAATCAAACTGAGCTCTCTTAAATAAAGCTTGTTGCTAATCCAGCCATTGCCAGTCGATTGGTGCCAACACCAGTCGACTGTCATCTTTCGAATTCGAACACTACAACTCAATGTTCGAATTTAGCCGACACTAGTCGACTGCACAGAAAATCAGTCGACTGATCCTTCTATACCCTCAACCAGTTGATTGATCCCATACTAGTCGACTGGTAAAATCCTAAACCTAGAGTTTCCCTTCCCCAGCACAGTTCACTCATACTCGGACCCTCACGACTTACTTGACTCTTCTTTGCAGCCTTGATTCTTATCTTCAAGCCTTCTTCGGTTTGGCTCTCGCCCCTCGAATCCATACAAGCTCGCAACTCATCTCCATGTTATCCTTCGCGTATGCCTCGATGTGCGCTTCCCATGACTCATCGTTGCTACATTGTCCATGGTCCCTCGGATGTCTATCCTTCACCGGACCCGAAACCGTCAAGCTAAGTCTTTGTGTATCCTGCAGAACCTATACAATCAAATACACATATCAAATACAAGGATGAACATAACTTAAATCCTTTGCCCAAATATCAAAATACACGGTCCAATGGACCATAGATTGCCTCAACAGTAATGACATGTATCACCCCTAGACATTAGTCTCACAACCATCACATCACATCACATCTGTGTGGGCGACTGGGCAGGGCTGTGACAATTGTATGCACTCCAGCTACACTGCTACAAGTGGCAAAGTGGACAAGTTACTAGGGAGCACAATCGCATCCCGACTCCAGGAAAAGTGGGAGAACAACCGCTCTATAAGACCCCAAGGGGGAGCACAATCGCTCTAAAACCCCAGAAGAAAGGAGGAGCACAACCACTCTACCTATCTCTCTAACAACTACCATTATCCTAAGTGGTTGAGTGGGCAGAAAACTATATAACTAACGATTGACTTAATCACAAGGAAGTTGATATTTGCCAGCATGCAACAATACAAATATGGTGCATGATGCTAATATGCACAACCTTAACTAGGTCAACAGTCATGCAACCAACATGATACAAATGTATCTAATCAATATCATGATAAATAAATACACAATTAATCTACTAGGTAGTGTATATATAATGTCAACCAAACCCTAGATATGGCAAATAATAGTTCTCAAATACTCACGTACAAACCATACTCTAGATCAGGAAAACAAATAGTTGAGACTGTATAGATGAAAACAACAATGAAAGTATCAAGCAAAAATACAAGTAAAACTGAGTTAAGGTAAAGCAGTCTTCTCATACAATAAAACAATCATATATTTAAGATAAAAGAATCTATAGAACCAAAGGAGAAGTACTCGCCTCGTAAATTACGTATACGATTTGGAGGAAACCCTCTCATGATCAACGTACGAATCCTATCAAAGTCCTGTATCAAGGACAAAGTTTAGTTATTCATCAATTAAATAATTAGCTAAATTACAAATAAATAAAATTACGATAAATCCTAATTACAATATCTATTTAATAAAAATCTAAAAACAACTATGGGTCCATACAAGATTAGGTCATTTGTTAAATACCAAATTTAAACCTAGGGATCTATCATGATTACAAACCCAATCCTTGATCAACATCCAAAGCTAATCCCACAACCATATCAACCCCCCAAATCAAGTGGCTCACAACAATTAGGAAGAGCACACCCATGACTCAATGGCTTAACTATAAACCACATCAAACTACTTAATTAACCCTTTACCCAAAATTGATTCTAAAACTACTTTTTAGTTTGAGTTCCCACATATGCCTACTTGCCGTCCAAATCTGATCTCAATGATAAAATTCTCCATATCCCATGGCTTACGGCAAGGCCTCAAACAGAACAGAACAAATCTACCATGTAAACATAAAGCCAAGAACAGATCATCTAAAACCAAAAGCCCCAACATAGCTCATCCCAAACCGATTCCAAATTGGAACTGATTTTGGAAAAATAAAACCTCGTATCAAATTGTGATCCACGATGAAGAATACCAAACCAACACAGTTGCCATCCCATCCCCAAAACAGAACTATTTATTGAATCAAGGTACACTATTCACAATAATAATCCAAGATCAATTCATCTAATAAGGAACCTAATCGGCAATAGAACTTACCTGAGGGTAGTGGAAATCGACGATGATGGGCCGACGCTAGGGCACAAGATCGAGAGCAGATGTGTGCTCGATGAATGGGAGATGGGCGAGGGAGGGTACGACGAGATAGTTGGCTCACGGAAATCAAGGAACGAAAGTAACGCCAAGAGCGTCGATCAACAGTGAAAGGATAGAGAAGATACCAGGGGAGTCGGCTCCTACGGTGGTGATGCCAGGGGTGTCAGACAGCTAGGCCCAACGTAGAGGACGGCAATCAACACCGACGATGATGAGGGAGGCAGCGTCGGGCGAATTCATTGAGGAAGAAGGGGTTTGTGAAGAGGGTTGCGGTGGAAACGTCGAGTGGAGATGGTTTGCGAAGAGGAGAGGAGAAAAGAATATACAAATGGTGTCATTCTTGCATTTTAACCCCCCCCCCAGTATAATTTTGCTAATCCGAATTTGGCCCTTCATTTAAGGTTTTTATGCATCTAGCCCCTTCTAAATTCCCGTATTTAATAGTTATCCTTTAATATTATTTTGTATTTTTATTATCATGTTAGTAATCTTTATTATGATGTATTATAATGTTATTTTACAGATATTATTATGGCAGAGCAATAAGCAGTAGCAACCCATGGCTACAAGATGCTTAGAGTTGTTGGAGACTCGTAAATATTATTTTTATTAGTAATTGAAATTCATAAATTATTTTATTTTTAATATATTTCTCATAAATTAATATTTTTTGCATGCAAGTTTACTCCATAGGGCCATCGAGTTTCTTCTTATATCACCAAAAAAATTAAATAACGTGTATGCGTTGCTACTGCATGGAGGCACGTAGATGCCGAGTTGAAGACGTTTTATTATAATGAAAATTCTAGTAAATAAAGTTAATATATTTTGTATTTATAATTTATTTATCTTTTTATATGCTAAATTTTCAACTTATAATTGCAAAAAAAATATACATGGGAGGAAGGGTAGAAGGAAGAATTTAAAATAACTTGGAATAGTTATTATGTCAAACTATACAGAGAGCTCCTATACAATATCATAAAAAGGGCACGGAACCGATGTATGCATTAGCCGAGATATGGGGTGCATAGACGACCACCTGGGATGAATAAAGGTGGAAGGAGAATACTGATAAGGCTCGAGCAAATAGAAACACAGAGCCAGGTGACCCGAGTATCAGAACCGCTTGGCATATGTCTGGGTCCAAATCTGTTGTTGATGTTGGGATCGATGACACGGCTAGAGGGAGGTAAATATCTTGGTGACCCGAATCACTTTCTCCCTACAATCGTTAACACAAGCGGAAACTTAATCTAACAATTAAAATAATGATAACTCATTACTAGTTACATGGTTCGGAAATTGCTTGCTCCTACTCCACGGCGTGTCCTGAGGTGGGTGAACCCTTGATCCTTCGGTGGATCACACCCTGGTAATCTCCGGCTAAAACTTTCTCCTTCTCGGTGGAGAACAACCTCTCACAAAGCTTCTTCCTCCTTACAAGATTGAGCTAGGGTTTAGGAGGAAGATGAACACTTGGAGCTTAAGCACTTGAGTAAAGATTTCACAATGAATTGCTAACCTATCTCAAGTCCCAAGCTCCTATTTAAATAGTGGAGAAAGCTGTTAACCAAACATCTCAGTCCCAACACCAGTCGACTGCCCCCAGGGCCAGTCGACTGGTGTCCAGCTAATGGCTAGTCCAACGTCTAGATTTCGAACAGACCAATAGACTCCCCCTAGGGCCAGTCGACTGCTCTAGACTGTTTGACCTTACAGAAAGATTAGTCGACTAGTTACCATACCAGTTGACTGCTACAATGTGCTCTCAGTAGTGTCAGTCGACTAATTCTCTTGCCGGTCGACTGCCCTACTTATAGGTTCACTCTTAACCTATCCAAAGTTCACCCTTCGCGTATACCTTGAAATCCACTTCCTTGGCTTGCCCCTTAAATTTCCCTTCCTTCGGCTCTCGTTCCTTGGATGCACACACAAGCTTGTGGCTTGTCTCAGTGTCATCCTTCGCGTATGCCTTTGAAGTCTACTTCCTCGGCTTGCCCTTTGAAGTCCTCTTCCTCGGCTCTCATTCCTCGGATGTTTCACTCCATTAATCCTCATGTATGATTCACCAAATATTGCAAGACTCGAGCACACACATTAAATCAACATGAAAAACCTAACTTAACCATATTGACACACACATCAAAATCCATAATCTACCCAATCAAACTTGGGTCGATTGCACCAATAGTTGAGCATGCTATAGATTTGGTGAGTTGAATTTAATGCTAGTTTAAAGCAAAGTTTGTAATTATTACCAAACTTGTATAATTTTAGCCTTGTATAGTTGTGTATGCAAGAACGTGAGCTAACTCGACAGCCCATCTGTATAGAGGTCTTTCTCAAGACCAAGAAGAAGAAGGATGATACATTTGTTGATTTTAGTTTGAAAGACATACACGTAAGATTTTTAATTTTAGGTTAATATGTAATCATTTTTGAATATTAATTATATTATATTTTACCATACAGGATCAAATCACAAATAAAGTGACTCAAGCATCATAGCCAGAAGTAGAGGGTGAGGAGTCACAATCTCTATCCACCGATGTATTAAATGAAATATATTACAATGTTGTCGGTGAACAGACAAAAAACTCTACCCTCTACGACCTTGGCTCCAAGATCAAAGTTGCATTTGAGCATTTGAGGACTCTTAGGGGGTCGTGCCAGTTTATATTCATTTTCTGAGATTGAGAATTTGAGAAAAAAAATCAAAAACTGCGGACTTAAATTGCCTCAATGGATCAAAAGATGGAGCAGTGGATGACTATAGAGGGGCTGAGGAGGGTCATTGAGGATGAGAGGAGAGCAAAGAAGGATCAAAAGTTGAGAAAGGAAAATAGAGTTCTAATGGCCCATATGTGAGACATTATATTATTTCAGGATTTCATATTGATATATTATGCTTCTTCATCATGATTATATATTGTATTTAGGTTTTTTTAATTAAATGTAAAATTATGTTATGACCTAAAATTTTTAATTATCTAACATAGTTTACTTTTTATAGGTTTTTGTATTACTTTTGTAGTTGGTGTAAAAGGATTTGTTTATGGATTTAGATAACTTGGTATGATATTTGGATTTATCTTTGTATAAATTTTGATATTATGATTTGATATTTGTATGGGTTTAAATATCATTGTGATGAATTATGTTTGTGTGTTTTTTAATTATAGTATGGTGAATTTTATTTAGTATGTTAGTTTTTTATAATTGATTTGTTAATGTGTATGGTTGTGTTTGTATGTGTATACTTGTGTTTATATACCATCACCTATAATGGTTTTATATTGATGTAATTGTAAATAGGATACATCTCCTAGATAAATGTTTCCTAGTAATTTTTTTTTGTTTGCTGACGGAATATCAATGGAATCATAATTCTGTTGGTAAATATCGAAACTCAGACGACGCATATCATTGGTCATCACCGATGGAAAATCATAATTTCGTCGGTAATGGCCAAGATTTCCAATGGAAAATTCTGTTTTCGTTGGTGTTTGCCGACGGAATCTAATTTTCTGTCCGTAAACACCGACGGAAACTTGATTTCCATCGGAAAATGCCGATGGAAATATGGTTTCCGTCGGTGTTTACCGATGGAAAACCTGGATTCCGTTGGTGAACACAGACGGAAACAGGGGTTTTTGTCCATAAATGACCTATCAAAATTACTACTTCAATTTTGTGATGAAAAACTCATTTTTGTCTGTATATTTTTTGACGGAATCAAATATTTTGTCGTCAAATTTACCAACGAAACTATGTTATCGTCAATAAATCATTAATTGTTTTTGAGTATAATAATTTTGTCGTAACTTCTTTTATCAATTTAATATCGATAATGTAGGATTATTTTGTAGTTAAACAGCATCAAAATTTATAGTGACTTTTTCAAGACTTTAGGGAATAGAAAATAATATTTGGTAATTTACAATTACATATTAATTTGTAAATTAAAAAGAAGAAAGTTTAAGGTATTTCCAAATCCATTAAATTTATTTATTGAAAAAGTGCCGAAACCAAAATGGTAATATATTTTATTATTTGCTTTTCCTTTTCCTTAATTTTTAATATGAATTAAATTATTTCCCTATGTTAATTCATTACCCGCCAACATTACAACTAAGCAACAGGCTGGCATGAAACTGAAACTGACTCGTGGCAATGCAGACAATTTATAAAAAAAAGACATAAATTTCATAAAAGCTTTCTTTTCTTTTTTTAATGACGTTAAATTTATTGCATTATTTTTATTTTTCATCCATTTTTATTTGGAAGATTAGAAAGAGAAACACTTTAAATAACTTCATCTCTATCTTCTTTCAACATTTTGTTAAAATAATTATTTTATTATTATTTATATCTTATTTATTGTTTGTCAAAACTAAAATATACTCGACTTTAGTAACAAGGTATATTCCTAAAGCATCTAGTTTGGTAGGCTTTGAAGAGTACTTAAAGATAATAATTAAAAATTAAATTATTTGAATTTAAATTATTTATTATTATTTTATCGCATTATTATTCCTTGTCTTCACTCATTCATCACATGAAGAGGTAAACGAAAGGAGTCCGATAAATATTTTATTTGTATTTAAAATTATTAAATTTATGCCTATCTCAAATATGTTTGATAATTGTTTTAATCAAATTTAATTTAATTTTATAATATTTTATTTGTTTGCTCATAAATCATTTGCGAGTCAAATTTGAATTACATTTAGATTATTTTATCTAATTTTAATTTAAATTTGCTAAAATTTGTATAAATAATTCAAATCGAATTCTTATTTAAATCATTTCAAATTATAATTCAATTATGATTGAATCAACATTTGAACAATTTAAAGTTGTTTAAAATTTAAATTTTATTTCGAATTGAATTTAATCAAAATTATTTATTAACCGTTTGCATAATGTTCATTTTCTAATTTCACCTTAATTTTTTATTAAATTAAAAACAAATAAAATAAACAAAATAAAGAATGAAATGAAACTACTTTTTTTATAAAAAAATATTTATTTTTTTAGTCTGTGCCACGTCTGAAAATTATTTAATTTATCTTCTCGATGACGTCATAAACGAGTTAAATGCACATGTATTTGACTCCTCTACTGACTATAAAAGGGGGAAGGTGGGCTAGGCGGACCTCTTCGTCGTCTTCCTCTCGGCTAGCGGAGACATCGGCGCTCTTTCTCCGGGATTAGCGTCGCCCTGCCGGGATTCCGAAGGAGAAGAAGGCCGCCTTTCGGTGAGACCTTGACCTCTTTTCATTGTGCCCTGCTTGTTCTTTCGCTCGTTCTTTTCTCGTTGGTTCTTGCTTAGAATCGCCATAATTTCTCGATCTTTTGTCTTCAAGAGGGGAATTGTGGAGTTCTAGGGATTGGATCTGGAGAATAAATGATGAAAGCGTACAGCTTTGGGTTTATTATCTCTTTTCTGGGCACAGATCTGGCGAGCTTAGGTTTGAGATCTCCGTGCTTCTGGGGTTAGAGTGCTCACAATTTTATTATTGTGAAATTTCTACGAAATTTTAGTTGTCAATGTCTTGGATGAGATCTGATTGATTTTTTCCCCTTTTTCATTTCTTTTTCTCCGGTATTTCTTTCTTTTACCTCTTCTTGTAAGAGGTCGTAAGTTTTTGAAAGGATTAATAAATTTGGTGTGCGTTTCGGTCTCCAGATCTTCTAGCTGGTCAATAGGAATAAAGCAATAAAACACCATGAAGGCGCTCATCCTTGTTGGGGGATTTGGCACCCGGCTCCGACCTTTGACACTCAGTTTCCCAAAGCCACTCGTTGATTTTGCCAACAAACCAATGATCCTCCATCAGGTATATGCCTTTTTTGGTCCAGGCAACTGAAGTGGATATGATATCAACAAAAAGTACGAACAAGAACATTCATTGTCTCTAGAATTCTATGAAAAAAAGAACTCTTCATGAGCTTTGGGGAAAAAAATATTCCCAGCTATTTATAGCAAAAACTCAACCATGTTATTTACTACTTACATAAATGGAGAAATGAGATATCATGTGATAAAGCCTTTTTGGTGATACATAAGAAGTTGCTTTGAACGTATTACTCTTCTAAAATATCTAAGGTTGTTACTGGTTACATCAGAGCAGAGAAAGGATTGTGAAAATCGATAACTATTTTATCTTTCAATTATTTTGCTGACATTTTTTTTTGTCAAGGTCTGGGTTTCAGATTGCTTGTTTGGTTAATTTTGTAATGCCGTAAGTAAAACTTTCATCATCTTAGGTTTCCTGTTGTGCCTTTTCTTACATAAGTTTTCTTTCTGGATCATTCTTTTGAACAAGAAAGAAATTGGTATGCTTGTGCCTTGTATTTGGTAGAGTTTCAGTATCATTCTGGTGAAATGATGCATCTTCGTAGTTTTATTCCTTCAATTATTGTTCAGATTGAAGCTCTTAAGGACGTCGGAGTAACCGAAGTCATCTTGGCCATCAACTATCAACCTGAGGTATGAGAAACCATTGATCTATCATGTTCCCAAGAGATTGAAACTAATAACTATTCTCCGTAGGAAACCAATATCTATTTTTATCATTGTTTAGGTTATGATTAGTTTTCTTAAGGATTTTGAGGATAAGCTGGGAATTAAAATCACATGTTCGCAAGAGACTGAACCACTCGGCACGGCTGGTCCCTTGGCTTTAGCAAGAGATAAGCTAGCAGATGGTTCTGGCGAGCCCTTCTTTGTCCTCAACAGCGATGTTATAAGTGAATACCCATTTGCTGAACTAATTCGGTTTCACGGATCGCATGGTGGCGAGGCAACGATAATGGTTACCAAGGTACAACACCCTGTCACTCATTCTTTTGCTCTGTGCTAGTAGCCTGACATTTTTTACTCGATAGGTTGATGAGCCATCCAAATATGGTGTTGTTGTTATGGATGAGGAAGGCGGGAGGGTTGATAGATTTGTGGAGAAGCCAAAAATTTTTGTAGGAAACAAGATCAATGCGGGGATTTACTTGCTGAATCCATCCGTCTTAGATCGTATAGACTTGAGACCACCTCCATTGAAAAGGAAGTCTTTCCTAAAATTGCATCAGAGAAAATGCTCTATGCCATGGTCTTACCAGGTTTCTGGATGGACATTGGGCAGCCGAAGGACTACATCACAGGCCTACGTCTCTACCTGGAAGCTCTGCGGAAGAAAGCATCGACAAAGTTAGCTGCTGGTCCTCATATCATAGGCAACGTTCTGATCCATGAGACTGCTGTGATCGGACAGGGATGCCTCATTGGGCCAGATGTTGCCATTGGTCCTGGGTGTGTGATCGAGTCCGGAGTCAGGCTGTCGAGGTGCACGGTGATGAGAGGTGTTCGTATCAAGAAGCACACATGCGTTTCCAGCAGTATCATCGGTTGGCACTCGACAGTAGGGCAGTGGGCACGGATTGAAAACATGACCATCCTGGGGGAGGACGTCCACATCTCCGACGAGGTATACAGCAACGGAGGGGTTGTACTCCCACACAAAGAAATCAAATCCAGCATCTTGAAGCCTGAGATAGTCATGTGACAACTGACAAGGGATGAGTGGCCTGCTTCTTGGTGTTGTTCAGCATTAATATTGTTGTTTGAGTTTGTTGATTTGTAGTGCTCCCCTCAGTTTTAATGTTGAACTGTAGATATAATGGTAGTGTTGGTAGCAACAGATTCTCTGGATGTCTGTTGTTTTTTGGTTCGCCTCTGCAGTGTCTGTAATCAAATAATGCATTGAGTAATCAAATAAGGTATTTATCATCAAATTTCTTTGATTTTGTTGGTTGAATTGATTTTTCATTTGCTAAATGTTGCCACTAAAAATGTTTGGTTTACTTTCTCAGTGCATACGATGTTTCAGGCTTTGATTGAAACAATACAATTTTGATATATTTGAATGTATAATAATTAAAGATGAATGGAGAAACGGGATCCCTCTCCCATGACTTTGATTTTTAGTCTTAAAAAAGTCCTTCCTCTACGTCATTGACATTCTTTTAAATTTTAAAAATATTATAAGATAAAAAAATCCTTGAAATTTTAAAAATACAGACAAATATATATCTTCCTCCAATTCAATTATCCTATTTATATTTTATTTAAAACATCTGTCAATCCTCTCATTCTTTTCAAAAAAAATATTAAATACTTAACCCTTATTCGTTTTAAATGTAATCACTTAAGTTGTATGTAATCTTTGATAACCATTACAAGTTGGATTCTTTTGTTTGGTGAGCAATCAATCCTGTAATATAATCAGATTGACGACCGACGACCGTCGCGGCGGCGGTGACCATTGACGGCCGGCGAACGCCGCTGCCGGCGGCGGTCGCGGCGGCGGTGGTCGCCGGCGGCCGGCGTGGTCGCCGGCGGCCGGCGGCGCGGTGGTCGCCCGCCGGCCGACGGCAGTGGCGCCGGCGCCCGGCCGGCGGCGGGCCCGGCGCCGGCCGGCCGGGGTCGCCGACGCCGGCCGGCGGCGGTGGTCGCCGGCGCCCGGCCGACGGCGTGGTCGCCAGTGCCGGCCGGCGGCGACCAACGACTGTCACCGCCGACGACGACTGTCGCCGCCGACCACGACTTTACAAGCTGTAATGTAATCCAGATTACGGATTTTGTTTGTAATCCAGATTACAAATCATCAACCTCTTTGTAATCGAGATTAATAATCAACCTGTAATGTAATCTCGATTACATTACAGGTAATTACCCTACCAAACGTAGCCTTAAAGTTACAGACAACCAAGAAATATATATATATATATATATATATATATATATATATATATTTTAAAATAATAAAAAGTATATATATCTTTTTTTATAACACAACTTACGACACAACCTAGAGGTGTCCAGTATTAATATGAAATTATATTCATCAATATCTAATTGAAATGACACATTCTATAATAAAAAATAAAAAAATTATATATTAACCCGAACGTCACACCCATAACTATTTATAAAAAAGAAAATAAAAAAACGAATAGGCCATCATATGAGTTCATTCTACAATTCTATTACGTGATCCACTCGGTCAAGTCTTTAGGACAATTAAAATGATACAAGACTATTATTTTAATGTAAAATTAAATTAAATTTTGATAATTTATCCAAATGATACCCTTTTCACTATTTCCCCTTCGCAGGTATGAGATTTCAAATCACGCTTGGAAAATCAATTACAAAACACCAAATTCTACAACTGCATCTTTACACAATTTGTAACGCCCAAACATTAAGACTCCACCTCAAAAGGCAAAACAGCCATGAACGGAAAGTCCTAAACTGAAACGTGCGTAGAAAATTCAATTACAGCTATGATGCATTGTATCATTCAGCTAATAACACTTCCTCTCCAAGGGAAAACAGCTATCAACAGAAAGATCCAAACTGAATCCTACGTGGAAAGATTCACTCAAGTACTACAATTCCTTAATTAATATTTATAAAAATTTCGCATGCATGTATACAAGGTGACAACTTGGCAGTTGAAGTTACAGGAAATTCCCCCGAGCAAAGAATATATGAAACAAAATGATGAAGTGGTAAAAGCTTAACAAACCTAAACATGTCATATGGAGAATAGAACACACTTCCAGGAAAGTGCATTTTCACCCCCAAGTGATCACAGCTCACTGTAATTGCGCCACACTGAGCGAAACTCCTCGCGGAATGTATTGAGGCGCGCTTTCAGGTTGGGTACTCGGAAGCTTGCGTGAAGTATCGTTGCTGCAGAAGGCAACCGAACAGTGAGATTTCATTTCATTAAATAAATATCTTCAACACGTGTGTAATATACAGATGGGTACCGAGAAGCCCAATGACAAGTGCCCACAGTACTGTTAAGAGGTTGCAGGATGTGAACCAGAGGATGCAGCTAGCTGAAATAAGAGGTTAGAGTCGTAGCAGGGAATCGTTTTGTAGATTGAATGATAAAAAGATATTCCTGGACTTACCAGCTGAAGATATCAAGACAAACACCCAACGGGGCTGACCACATATATGGATTGCTCTTTTCCTCGAGGGTCGTCCACGAATTACGGGCCTATGGATATAATGCCATTATGTAATGAACTCGAAAGAAAGGGAAAAGATCAGGGAATATTTAGCATAGTTCTTACGCAATAGGTGGCCTCAACTTTGCAGCTAAATGAGGAGAAAACTGTCTGACAGACCTTGTGACTTTCTCGTTAAAAGTAACTGCAAAGCTGCGACAGTCATTCCACTTAAAAAAGATAGAATGGCAGAATTCCTCTAAACAGCAAAACTGAAGAAAATATATAAGAAATGAAGAAATCTAAGCTAGTTTTCAATCATGTTGTGTAAACTTTTGTTTCGCAGTAGACACAGTTAAGATACCATCAGCAGATTCACTACCCTGTATCTCCTTAGATCATAACTTCAAAAGAAATGCACGAATATCCTAACAGGCAAACAATTTTACGATAGTACAGAAATTATAAATGTAATTTAATATACTTGCGTACTACTACTCTGTCAAAGAAAGAAAGAAGAGACACCAATACTCTAAGGAGAATGATTGTTTCGGAATGTAGATCGCATATCCTCCAAAGACATCAGACCCAAAACAATTTAAATCTCCATAAAAACAAGCTTGATAATCATCAAAATTAATTTTTTAATGTTCCGTTAACATATAAGAAAATTTATTCAAATCTTTAAGTCATAGATTGCTCCAACAGTTGTAAAACATTATTCAGAATTTCAGACTACTAAAATTTCAGTAAAATATCAAGTTCCTGATCACTCAATAAAAAAAAAACAGTTGCTACAAGGGCATTATTATATGTTTCCTAAAGTAGAGGCCCATTGATCAAATGCTAAGGTTCTTTTGCAGCAACTTGGATGACCAGGACCATAGATTCATAAATTTAAAAAAAAACACCTCTAAGCTTCTAGAGCTCTTTGGCAACAGCAGTGAAGCTAGGACATGCTTTTGCATATTGGACAATCAATTTCTATGCTTATTTCTAATATCAGTAGGGCCGGATGGCATCACTACAATTTTTTCCTCTCTCGTGAAGCCATGTATAGTTCATAATACGATAAACAGATACAAACAGAAGCAACATTTCTGATCTTTTATTCCAATTCCATCTTATTATATGCAACTGGTCAAACCAGGAAATTGACCTGAATTTCACTATATAAAAAGAAAAAACATAGGGTCTGATCACGGGGTTACATGCCCTTATATGAAAGGATAAACATCTAGTGCCCAATCTCTCGGTTAATTGAGCTTCAGACACTACGTTTTTCTAGTTATCACTAATTTTAAATAGGCAACACCCGGCTATTTTTTTTTTAAACTAGTTCATGTTTATATAAGCATATTATGACAAAAAGGCATGAAGCTATTATTTTTTTTTTTTTGATAATCAGGTGTCCGGGCTTCGCTCAATTAATCTTGAAGGGGACCTTCCCTCCTGGTTAGGCGACCTTTCCTCCTGGTTTGCTTACCGAGTAAATCTGGAACACAGCTTATGCATACTCAAAAACCAACCTTCAGGAGATTCGTCCCGTTTGAGATCTGAACCCTGGTCATCTTACTGCTCTTCTGGGTGCGTTACCACTGCACCACACCCGTGGGGGTGGCATGAAGCTATTATTAGTTGTACATATAATGTAAGCCAATGGAGAATTGAGTTTTAAATTTTATTTTGATGTTCAATGAAAGATATTTTAGATCTTGAGAGGCCAAAAATTCAACTGTAAAATAAATAGGAAACTATGTTAATCATAGAACCATATTTTCATCTACTTAATAGCTAGTGCATGAAAGCATCCGAAAGACCAGTATCTAGTCTAGTTCATCATGAAGATATAATGTTCAAGTTAAAAAAATGAAGAAATTTTTTTGGCACACTTAATCTACATGCAGATGCAATGCGAAAATGCGATTTAATGCCAAGGCATGTTAGATGATCAAGGTGACACACACAACACAATCTCTTTTTCTGATTCCTTCTTTTGGACAAGTAGCCAACTGATTAGCCAATGTGCAATATGTTTAATGGAAAATGGGCCTGATTTCACTACAGAAAATAAAAAGGAGAAGGTTCTATGGAACACTCGCGTGTGATTAAGGCGAAAGGTGGACTACTGAATCCTTAGGCAGAAGATGAAGCATCTGAGCCACACTTCCTGTCATGGGAATAGTCGAGCACCATGTTCATTCATACAAATTACAAACTGCTGCATAGCATAGCAATTGGAAGACAACGACATAGCGATAGAGCCACCTAAATAAAACACGATAATCATATACAATCAAGTGATGCCCAGGATTTGCTGTGAACATGGAGAACTAATATGATGCATTAAATACTCTCATCTCAATCATCTTCCGTAGATTGACAATTGGACAGATAAATATAAGATGCCACTTTTACTTATTTTATAATAAACATAACTCTGGTAGGTGTCTACTGTCATGGCTCCAAAGCAATTTATTTATAGGCAGAGCCTTACCTATCATTTAACAAAGAGATGCTTAAACCAGTCAGAATGGCCGACACAATAGCAAGAGGCTTCAGAAGAAATCCCACTGCTGCAGTAAGAAGTTCAAAAAGGGGAGGATTAGGAGGGGCAAAATAGCACATTCTGTAACTCTAGAGCTAAAAGTATAGGCACGACCCAACTAATTTTCTTACCAAGAACGAACAGGATCAGAATGAAGTAGTTCGTCCTGTAGCTGTAAAAGAAATTTTGCATAACGCCGTTATATTTCAGAATCTTAACGGATAAGGGAAAGTATTAACAAGATTTCCAAAAAAAATCCAAAGGGAATAACTCGAGGATCAATTGCAACATTCAGGTGATCTTACTAGTAAAGGTTGCACTTTAATCGACTGCTCCATTTGGAGTGGGATCTGGGGAAGGTGAATCGGGCGAAGAACTCCGAAATGGGGCGCGGGGGAGCGGACCAATCCACTTCCCGGAGGGCGTCGACGAGGTCCTCTGTAGTCACGTTTCCCCAATCCATGCCGCTCTCCTCCGACCTCGCTCTATGGATCGGAACCCTAGAACTGGAGCACGAATCGCAGTTGCCGAAACTGATCAATTTGGGAAAAGATGACAAATGGCCGCAAGTAAAAAAGTGTCCTGGGGGCAGAGAAACAATTCGGAAAAGTACGTGGAGTGTCTTGAAAATTAATCTAAACGTGAGGCTTTCACTGGGGCCAAAATTAAAAAAACGCTCTAATTTTTAAAGAATACGAGAAAAATAACTACGATGGTAAAAGCGATCTCTTCGTTCTCAATATCTCAATCAATTCCTCCCAGAGTCTGAAAAAGGATAACTCATACCGTGTAGCCGGCAAGTGCAAATAATATTTTGGATGATAGTGTAGTCCCATTTAAGAAATTCCTTCAATTAAAGATTAAACGACATTCTATCAAATGACACAGGTAAGAAATCATAATTATCAAAAAAATATCTTGAAGTTTGATTTTTACCAAAGGACAAATTAAAAAATATCTTCTTCCTCTTATATTCCTCTCGACAATAACTTTCTTTCGCAGTTAAATTTTCGAGACATCTGAACCACTTTTTTAGAATTTTGATTTTAAAATAAGAGAGTGTGATTCAAATACTCCTTTTTCTCATCCTATATATCTCTTTCTGTCTTGTACAATTCGACTCATCATGAATCTTTTACTTTATTTTACTGCGATTGTAACAGAGAGAGTTTGCTGTAAAGGTGACTTCAAAGAGTCGACTTAAAGAATCGTTAAGGAAGATAAGTGTTGAAAGAGAAACTTCAAGCAATAGTGTGTTTGGTAGAAGAAAAAAATATTTAGTAATGTACGTATGATTTGACTATTTAAAATTTATATATACAATGAAAAGAAATAGTATAAGAGATCTTATAAGGTTTATTTCAGCAAGATCATATTCTACTCTGATATGGTATGTATCAGACCTAGTTTTGTACATGAGCAATTCTTCCTACTAATTTTTAGTTTGAAGAATAACACTAACAGTATCATGTATTACGTAAATAGGGTTCTCAGAATTTGTTTAACTTTACGATAAATTCATACTTGAATACGACCTCGGGCTTAATATCATACCATATCAGACCCTCCTCGCGCCTGATATCATTGGATATCAGGCCCAAGGCCCTCCTCGTGCCTGATGTCATCAGATATCAGGGCCTCCTCGGGCCTGATAGGGTATGATATCAGGCACGAGGAGGGTCTAATATCCTCTTATATGAGGCCCATCGTGGGCCTGATATCGGATAATATCAGGCCTGAGGAGGGCCTGATATTGGATCTGTATCGATGCTTATTTGTTTTTTGAATTACTAAAACACTTGATTATGAATTTAAAACTTTATCAAATTTAATTGTAATTTATTTTTTATAGATGATAATGTTGTTGACGAAATTCTCTAAAAAATATGGAATACACTTGATGATAATGTTGTCATATGGAATGGAGCCGAATATCCAGTACTAATATTCCATTATCTTCCGAGTATAGTGGTAATAGAATTACAAGAAATTTAACATTTAATTTAAATAAAGAAGCAAGTAATCTAGAAGATGAGTGTCTGAATTCTTTTACAAGATTTATTAGAATACTTTAAGCCGACCTGGAGTGAGGAGGAAGATCATGAAATTCGAAATGCAAATGAATTACAATCTAGTATAAGTATACTAGAATTCCAAGTTGATGATATGCAAATTGAGCAATATAAATTTCTCCCAGATTAGTACAGTGACTTAGAGGAGGAGTTTCCAATAGCGAATAATCCTTATATTTTGAATTCTCGATTATTACCTGGGTCAATTGGAGAGACAGAGGTAAGAGATGAGCATGATTTTTTTGTGGGACATATTTTTCAATCTAGACAATAATTTAAGAATGCGTTTGTGAAACATGTCATGATTAAGCATATGAGATATAATCCAGTTGACACCTGAAAAAATTGAGTTAAAGTAGTGTGCTTCACCAACCATGTATATGGAGAATAGTTGCACGAGGGAAGTAGAGTTCACTGTTACAAAATATATAAAGGAACATCAATGTAGAACTGTTAGGGAAAGTGCTAATTATCATGCATGTTTTTTATCATTTGTAGCATTTTTTATTGAAAAGCAATTTCTTTATAATGAATAATACAAATCAAGTATAATTATATCAGATATAAAAGTTAGGTTTGGAGCGACCATATCATACAAAAAGCATACATAGCCAGGGAGAAAGCGTTGAAAAAGGTCGTTGGAGATTATGATGAGGCATATAGAGATCTTCCACAATAGCTGCATGAGTTAAGAGCTAGGGATCTTGAATGTCACACAATATCCTGAATGTTTTCCTATCCATTCGAAGTTCGCTAATACTTATTTTATCACTCTCTTTTGTAAGGTTGAACATCCATTCCACACGTGCAATCTGTTTGTCCTCCCTAGTTTTTATTTGACGAATTCTACTTCGACGATATGTAAGTATTGCAATTTGATAAAGTAGGACCATCAAATAAACCATGAGCATTCCATACATATTCCATAAAGTGCACATATAAACAATGAATGCATATAATTAAATAGAAACTCATTAATATGATAAAATACCGATTAATATTACTAGAAATGAATACATAGAATTACCGATTAATATGATAGGAATCCATACAAATGAGATAAATCAATCCATACTAAAGATGAGTAATTAACAGAATAACTCGAATAATTTAGATATTCCTCCTTTGCTTTTGAATAATAAAATCTGAAACATTTCCAGTAGAGTGCTCTTGAAATGTCATGTGATGCATAGGTTAGGTACTAGCGATGAAGTGCGAGCATTCGCTAATAAAAATGTCCTTGAAGATATGTGTTAGGAGAGGTAGGCACTAGTGATGATGTCAAAATAACATGGTATCATCTATTTGGATGACAAAAGGTGATTTAGAAAATGCAGGAGATATTGTTACAGAATTTTTATTTCATTCTGAAGAGAAAGGAAGGGTTAAAACTCACCGAATTGGAGGCTGAATTTAAACACAAAAAGTTGGCAAGAACTTCCAAGATTATTAACAACGATTTACAAGCCAAAAGCCAACTAAAACAGAACTTCCAAGATTCTGTTTACCATAATAAAATAGAACTTCCAAGAGCTATGCAATTCGTTGTAGAGTATTTTCTTTTACCACAATACAAGTTGAATTTAATAATGATTCTATATCTGTTCTGTTTTATATATAGGGTGTATCATATCTCTTCTAGCTAGTAATTTCTCCAATTACCGATTGGAAGCAACAAAATAATTAAGAAGAGAAAGCAAATGGTTTATTAGGTTATCAACTCCCATCGACAGACAAGAAAACTGTCAAAGAAGAGAGGACGGACTTGTAACTCTCAAAACAGAGACGGCAGCGACGAGAGACCGTTGCTCAAGGAGGAGACGCGAGGTGTGGAGGGGGGAGAAGCGGGTGGTGCCTGGAGAAGTAAGCGGCGCCGGGAGAAGGAGGCGACGCGAGGTGGGGAGGGGGAGAAGCTTGGCGGCGCCTAGAGAAAGAGGGGAGACGACACGATGGGGAGGTGAGACGACGCGATGGGGAGGGGGAGACTTCGACCTGCGGAGGGCTTTACAGCCTGCAATAAAAAAAACAAATAAAAGGGAGGAATGAGTTTAGTGATAACCGAGGGGTGGGTAGGTTTTCAAATTAAGGGTATCAAAATCATACATTAATTTTGATTCTCATCTACCAAGCATAAGTATGGGAATGAAACAAATTTCATTCCCATTCCAACCTCTTAAACCGTCTACCAAGCGACCCTTAATATTTTACGATTGTACATTTCATTTGTCTAATTTTTTTATAAAATTTATTATAATTGGATCAAATCTTAAATATTTAGAAGATAATTAATCTGTAGTTCGGAGCATCTGACAGATGAACCTGAGGTCACCAGTTCGATCACACAAAAGTTTCTCACCGGTCATGAGGATAAATCAGGAAGCGCTCACGGTGGGTCTAGAAGCCCAAGGTCTCAGGATTCGTACTCTATTTGGAGAAAAAATTCCTACAAAATACGCTGTAGATAGGGATCGGGTAAACTTTTTATAATGACCGACCCTACCGCCGAAAAAGGATTTTTGGAGGCACGATACCACTGTGTTGATAAGAGGTCTCACTACTATTAAGACAACACCTCAGTCAACAAACCCAACCAAAAGGGAAATTTATTTGTTGCTAAGAGGACTTGAATTCGGAACCTTAAATAACATATGTTTCCATGCTTATCACTTGGGATAAGTCACTTTAACTAAAATTATCCGAGTAAACTTTTTATAGTGATCGATCCCACCGCTGAAAAAGAATTTTTGGATGCACGGTATCACTGTGTTGATAAAAAGTCTCACTGTCAAGACAACACCTTATCAACAAATCCCCCAAAAAGAAAATTTTATTTATTGCTAAGAGAACTCAAACCTGGAATCTCAAGCAACACATGTTGCCATGCTTACCACTTGAGATAAGTCACTTTGATTAAAATTGTTTGGGTAAAATTTTTATAGTGATCAACCCACCGCTGAAAAGGGATTTTTGGAGACACAGTATCACTGTATTGATAAGAGATTTTATTGTCAAAATAACACCTCAATTATCAGACTCTTTAAAAAAAAATTATTTATTACGAAGAGGACTCTGAATTTGAAATATTAAATAATAAGTCTTCATATTTACTACTTGAGATGAGAGTCGACCTTAACAGTCCCGGTAAACAGCAGTTCGGATCCTCTGCGACGCTGCCTTCTCTGCACCTCTGCGCCACTCACTAAACGACAAGAGATCGCCACGCGAGGAGCACGTGAAGAAGCCAGCGCCATTCACTTAATCACAAGGCAGAAAAGTTTCGAACTCGCACTTCAGTTCACGCGAGCCCTAACCCTCACCATTTTTCTTCCCTTCTCGCCGCCGACTCCATCCAAACTGCTCTCTCGCGACCGCAGCGCCGCTCGACTGCCTCCCTCCCTCCCTCCCTCCCTCTTGTCCCTCGCCTCCCTCCCTCTCTCACAAACACCGCAGCTCTCTCTCGCTGCGGCTCCTCTCCCGCCTCCCCCTCCCCCTCGCCGAAGTAAGACGCAACCCTCTCTCGCGCCGACTCCTCTCGCGTCCGGCTCTCTCTCGTCCATCGCCGAAGCAAAACCGCAGCTGTCTCTCGTCCATCGCCGAAGCAAAACCCGCAGCTGTCTCTTGCCGACTCCTCTCGCGTCTCGCTCTCTTGCGCGTCCATCGCCGAAGCCACTCCGCAGCAAATTCCCCGGCGAGCTCCGGCCTTCTCCCCTCTCCTAGCCCCGAGCGCCGATCTTCTTCCTCCTCCCAGCCCCGAGCCCCGAGCCCCGAGCCCCGAGCCCCGGTGATCTTGCTCCTTGCTGTGACCTGTGTGGCTGCCGTGCGTGTTTCGGTTAGACAAGAGGAAGGCTGATTTTTCATCTTGGTGTCTTTACAAGCTTGCACGCCCTGCCCTAGTTCTCGGTAAAATTTTCCCTTTCCTTTTGGAAACGGCAGATTGTAGGGGTTTCCGATCTCTTCATCTTTGATCTTTGATCTGTATTTCGGTTTATTTGGATTAGAAAAGAATGACTTTACAAGCTTGGTGTCTTGGCCATTGATCAGTCTAAGGAAACTAGAGGAGCTGTGGTGGCTTTGACGTTCTTGATAGTTTTGATGGTTTTTGTATATGTTGTATTCATAAATGTTTAGTTGATCCAAGCATGAGTAGGAATTATTTAACATGAACTGAACTTTTTTTGTATAGAAAATCATGAAGTCACATGAACTTTTTTTTTGACAATATATTTATCTAACAATGAATAGAACTTTGTGAATATCTATGCCAAATTTTCAGGTTGATCTGAATATATATTTTGGATTGAAAATGGTTTAATGGAAATGCATATAATGAAACAACTGGATATTAACTAATATAATCTTGTTTAAACATAAGGTGCACAATTGATGTCTGCTGAATATTGAGATTATTTTGTCATGTACCATTCATTAATGTTGTCGTCTTAGGCTCTACCTACTCTGCCTGCTACAGGATCTAGTTGTTGATTGTCCAGGATCTAGTTGATCAAAACTTTGTGAGGACCGTGGATCTGAATATCTTTTTAAATTGATTTTGTTATTTATTCCAGGCAATTAAACATCATATGCCATTTGAAAATTTTCATTATTTCAAGTTCTAGCAAATTAAAAATTATCATTCTATAATAATCTCATCAGATTATTCTAATGGTCTATATCAATTGAAACAGATTAGAAGCGTAGCTTTAGATTGGTGGTAAAATGGTGAGTAGTTTGATTTAATTTCAGTTTGAAAGTCGAAATATGTAATTTATGTTATATAAATATCATTAGTGTTTTTATTGGTTTTTTGTTGTCCCCTAATATAGCCGAAGACATACGTTGTTTTCATTGGGCGAAACCCTGGTATTTATGACAGTTGGGAGGAAGCACATTTACAAGTTGATAAATATAGCGGTAATTCTTACAAATCGTTTCAGACCAAGGAGCAAGCAATGAGAGCTTTTGATGCTTATAGAGAGAAACAACATGCTTCCTTTAACCCTAGAAGCCAAAAAAGTTCGAACTCAAGTTCGGGATCAACTTCAACTGCCACTACTAGTTCCAATCAAAAACTGAAGCAAAGCGAATAACTGGCCAAGTTAATGGATGCTCAGTTACATTTAGCTAAAGAGTATCATGATAATGCATTAAAGATTGCTGAGATTTACGATGATATGAACAAGAAAGCAGATTGATTGTATGTTGATGATTAATAGACTTTTAGCAGGATGAATGTATTGAACTGAAAGTGCTAGTGGTTTTTTTTTGTTAAGCACTTGTTCTTAAAATTGAATGTATAGTTCTTAACTATAAAATACTAGTAGACTTATTGAATGTATCATGCTAAATGTGCCACCTCCCGTACTTGTTCCTTCGCTGCTGTCTGTGCTAGCTTCTTAAACATGCATGAAAGCCACAGTTGAGAAGTAGAAAATTGAAGTAACAGAATCAAAAGAGGAGCAGATTGACCATGGAGAGGTGATCCTGTAGTTTTTTCGTGGTGTTTGGTGCTTGTTTGACAAGCTAAAAGCCAGCTCCGCCACCATACCGACTCAGTCACTCAACCACAAGCAGAAGCAAACAGCTGCAGCATCTGTAGTCGGCACTGCTATCAAAAATGGGATCAGCTTCATTTGTCGATATTACTCTCCTTCTACCTCATTCTCAGTGTTCTTAATAGATAGAATACGTCACAGCGCCATCTTCCGAACTGCAGGTGAAAGTGAGGTATCAAACACCAGCATCTTAGTGACCCTAATCAGTCAAATGAATTAGGATCAAGCTGAATAAGGGGCAAAAGATATAGCTTTTGGTGTGCTATCACCTCTCCTTTCGTCCTCCATACCTAGAATTACTGTCGAAAATCCACTGAGGCAATTCATCAAATAGCTAGCGAGCGACAGCTAAAAAAAGATGAGCGAGCCAATGGCGCACGATTTCATGGGCACCATAGACTCATTCGCCCAACTCCCCTTCAGAGCAGAGGTGCTAACACAATAAGATATGCAAACACAATAATATAGCAACACAATTATATACATATTTTTTTTCACGTGCTAGAGTCAAAAGGGAACTTCATGCAAACGGTTAGACCAGAATTTGTAGGCTTCCCAGTTCTTACAAATAAAACATAAAACATGATATATTTAGAGTTGACAAATACCAATCAAAATCACATTAACCTAGTTAAGCTTAGAGGTAAAATGGATGACACCATCCAAGGCAACCAACACACAAGTCCTGGCTAACATGTCAAAGTATCGAATACAGTCTTCAATTTCGAGAGTAACTGGGATTTGAGAAGAAAGCATAAGCCTCTTGTTTCCAACAAGCACCAACGTGAGTCCTCCAATGTTGGCACTAACTCCAGTGCTAGGATGCACCTCAAAATCCATCTACAGCAATAGAGGCAAAGTGAAAATATAAATTAAACTTAGTTTATTTGCAACAAACTGAAATTGCAAAAATCCATCTACAGCAAACTAAAATTGCAAACTGTAATCTATAGACTTGAGACAAAGTGCTAATAGTGACAAACTAAAATTGCAAAAATCCATCTGCAGCAAACTGTAATCTATAGACTAGAGACAAAGTGCTAATAGAGGCAAACTGTAATCTCAATGCCGACTGTATGATCAACAAAAAAAAAACAAGACAACTAGTATGATCAAGAAAAGTTAAGAAAGAAGTACGCAACCTATATTATCATGTTATTATCTTAAATTTAAGTCATTCATACTCATAAACAATCAAATCATAATAGCACCAAACACATAACAACAATAAAATATAACAACAAACAAAAACAATAGTACCTAGCTGAACTCGAGCAACATTTATTTTTTCCAGCCGAACTGGCCATGCTTCCCCATAAATTTTCCATGCTTGAACTTGCCATGGCCGAATCCGTGGGAATGCATTCCATGCCCGTAATATCCTCCTGTATACAGAATATGCTCACATATAAATATAATGTCACCTTACCTCTTAATATGAGAATGTTGGTAATAAAAAATGAGACTCACCGTGGTGTGGAGCTGATGGACCAAGATACCCAGCGAGTGGATATCCAGAAGGTGGATAATCGGATGGAGGATATCCAGAAGGTGGATATCCAGCTGAGGGATATCCGAAAGGTGGATATCCAGCAGGAGGATATCCTGATGGAGGAACAAATCCAACAGGCGGTATCCAGCACGTGGTATCTAGCGCGTGGTATCCGGTGCTTGAGGAAGTCGCCTGATAATAATCACTGACAAAGTTATTTATTTTTGTTGTGTAAATGGTGGAAATTGAGACAACTATAAACCTGAGACAGTTGTGTAATTGGTGGAAATTGAGCTTCTGGCGTAGGCTCTTCTATATCCTATTAAAAAATAAAATTAATTAATTCTAAATGATTTTTTAAATATAACACCAAATAAAAAATTCAAATATTAGTAAAGATAAAACCTGAACAATTGTTGGATTTTGTTTATTTTTGCTTGCCGCATTTTTTTTTCTAGAAGAAGTTTCTATGCCTCGTTGCAATCTCTTGCCTGAAATTGTTTTCTTCTTGGGTTTAATTCCTTTGGCTGAAACCTGACTGTTTTCTTCTAGAGATTGAACTAACTCAGTAGCTTCTTGGCTAAAGTTTGATTGGTGGACATTTGCTTCAGTAACTTGTAACTTTTTGTCCACCATCTTACACAAGCTAAGCATACCATTTTTTACATCCATGTATGTGTCATCTCTGTCTGCTGCCTTGTTATGCAATTGAATAGATAATCCAGACAAATCCCGATATCGCATATTTCGAAGAAGTTTTGGATCCAAACCATCTGTGTTCACACTTGAAGTACTACCTCCAAAGTATCCGTCTTTTGCATTTCTTGTCCATCTTTTCAAAACATACTCATTTGGGATCTTCCTGATATTTTGCATAGAAAATATTTTCAAAATATGAGAACATAACATCCCAGCAAATTCATATTTTCTACAGCTACAACTGCACTGGATGTTTTCACAAGATGAATCAAGTGTAACTATATGATGGCACTTCTTTTTGTGCGAACTAACTTTGTATGTTGCATGTGATCCAACAATCTCATAAATTTCTACATTAGAATCATGAGATTTATACCACTCTTGTTCAAAACACTTGTATACCTCAGGAGTATAAGTAGAACTCGCATGTTGTAATATTTCCACTGGATACAATAAACATGGAACACTTGAATTTGATCTAAAATCAGCTTTTAACTCTTCATATCGACGATCATCAAGCAATCTCTGGAAGTGATGGAAAAAGTCTAAAAACTTATGCTGATAAGAGACATATCTTTTCAAAACACTATTCATGCTCTCACTTCTTTGGGTTGTAGTCATATCAGCACAAAACATTTGTCGTCCATATACTAAAGCCCATTTTTCTTTTATGCGAAATAATCGTCTCAACCAAGCATTCTCTTCAAGTCCATACTTTGTCAACATTATGTTCCAAGCTGAAATAAAATCTTCCTCTTTATCAAAGTCATATATACACGAGGAAAAATCTTTAGCAAACTCTTTGAATTGAGAAAAAACTCCACTCAAATGAATTGCGGCATTTTGATAAATGTGCCAAATACACAAACGGTGATGTGTTTCAGGCCATTTGGAAGCTAAAGCCCTTGCCATTGCAGCATCTTGATCAGTAAGAATGGTTGTTGGTGTTTTTCCTGACATAGCTCTGGTGAATGTATCAAACAACCACTCAAATGTCAAAGCAGTTTCATCATATAATAAAGCTGTACCGAAAATTATGGATTGCTTATGATGATTAACACCTACAAACAATGCAATTGGACGATCTTCATTGTTCTTTCTGTAGGTTGTGTCAAAGCAAACAACATCTCCAAAAATGCTATAATCAGCTCTCATCTTAGCATCAGACCAAAAAATATTTGTGATCAAATCATCTTCATCAACTTGAATAGCATCAAAAAAATTAGGATCATCGGCCTGCATTTTTTGTAAATATTCAATTACACCTCCTGTATCCCCAACTCTCATATGTCCTGTTCTTTTGGATCGTAAGTAATTCTTATAATCTTCAGGAATAAACCCTAAATTCTCCCTCCCACCTACTTGTCTCGCCATAAGATCATGAGATGCTTTTGGGGGGATTCCCACCTTACATGCCATCTCAATTTGTATCGCTGCATCAGAAGAAATGTTCCTATGAGATCTGTAGAGATGTGTTTTGTTTGGGCTTGAAAGATAGTGATTATGCTCTTTAACAAATTGCACAACTCTAAACTTGTCATGATTTCGACAACTAATCTTCAGTTTAGCATCACAACCAAATCTTGTTTCAGGACGATGTTCTTTCACATAAATATCACGCTTGTCCTTTCCCCTTTTACCTTGTGCGCAACAACAAAATGTCTTGTCAATTAAATTTCCAGATCTATCACTATGGGCTGTTGTCTTTCTTATACCAAATCCAACTTGTTTAGCATATTTCAAATAAAAATCATACGCTTCTTCTTCTGTTTGAAATTCCATACCCATTTTTGGCACAAAATCTTCTGTGATTAAACAAACAATGCAACCATACCAATCAACAATGCATATATTTAATCAAATTCTGTAAAATTCGAGGTATATAAAGTTGAATATAGTCCAAATATGAATCTCATTACCTTCATCAGCCCTATGGTCTCCGATTGCATCCGAATACTCTTCAATTGTTTCATCAAATTGCAACCTACGGCAACTTGTAGATTCACCCTCCATAATCTGTGATTAAAGAAGCCTTGTTCAGAATTCTAAAGATCACACAGTAATAATGATGACCAAGTGTAAATAACTAAAAATTGCTACATTAAAAAATTACTACTAGCAGAAATGTAACAGCTCCTCCAGGACAAGCTGATAACATATGACGTGTGCTTTCTTTGACAGTTTGCAGTCCTTCTAAAACACGTGCAATTTTCCCACATTTTGACATGAGTGGGAACTGAAGGCCCAAATACATTCAGATATTGTAACTGACACCAATTGATAACCAAGACAAGTAATCAAAGAAAGATAAAAAACATCATGCTGGTAGGAAAAAAATAATAAAAAGATCCTATGTTTCTACAATTTTAACTTGTACCACAAAACATTTACAATAATATTGAGGAATGCCTCTGCGTTCATAGTTATTTTGAAACATTTGCAGTATACGGCAAATTGACAGCATTTCAACTGTTCTACAAGCTCCTACAGTTGTTTGGTCTCGCAGTAAGTAAGCTAGTTCCATAGGACTTCCCACCAATACATGGGATTTGAATCCATATAACGACATAGTTAGAAGGGGTTTACCTTTATCACTACTGCTCCCCAAAGGGAAAAGTCTCACATTGAATGTGGTGTGAGGACACCTTGTGGTCGAGACCAAACAAAAAAAAACTTTCATGCATGTTGCTCTACTTCATGTTACTTGCTCCATTTACAAGTTAAACCTCATTAACATGTGGAAAGCATATATCCTTTTTTTTTATTATATTTAAAACCAAGTTATTCCTATTGTTTCATATGGTCAAATAACATTCTAAAATGTAGTTGATATGACATAAAATAATGTCAGCCATATTTTAAAAAACAATAGAATTTATTTAATAAAAAATCAAATTGCATCACACATCATGATATTTGTTTTATGATGTATCAACTATTTTTATGGAATCCTCTCCTCACAAGAGAAACGAAGTTGTTAGGTAACTTTAATGGCAAAAGCACAATACTTAAATAATTCCTACTCATGCTTGGATCAACTAAACATTTATGAATACAACATATACAAAAACCATCAAAACTATCAAGAACGTCAAAGCCACCACAACTCCTCTAGTTTCCTTAGACTGATCAATGGCCAAGACACCAAGCTTGTAAAGTCATTCTTTTCTAATCCAAATAAACCGAAATACAGATCAAAGATCAAAGATGAAGAGATCGGAAACCCCTACAATCTGCCGTTTCCAAAAGGAAAGGGAAAATTTTACCGAGAACTAGGGCAGGGCGTGCAAGCTTGTAAAGACACCAAGATGAAAAATCAGCCTTCCTCTTGTCTAACCGAAACACGCACGGCAGCCACACAGGTCACAGCAAGGAGCAAGATCACCGGGGCTCGGGGCTGGGAGGAGGAAGAAGATCGGCGCTCGGGGCTGGGAGAGGGGAGAAGGCCGGAGCTCGCCTGGGAATTTGCTGCGGAGTGGCTTCGGCGATGGACGCGCAAGAGAGCGAGACGCGAGAGGAGTCGGCAAGAGACAGCTGCGGGTTTTGCTTCGGCGATGGACGAGAGACAGCTGCGGTTTTGCTTCGGCGATGGACGAGAGAGAGCCGGACGCGAGAGGAGTCGGTGCGAGAGAGGGCTGCGTCTTGCTTCGACGAGGGGGGAGGCGGGAGAGGAGCCGCAGCGAGAGAGAGCTGCGGTGTTTGCGAGAGAGGGAGGGAGGCGAGGGACAAGAGGGAGGGAGGCAGTCGAGCGGCGCTGCGGTCGCGAGAGAGCAGTTCGGATGGAGTCGGCGGCGAGAAGGGAAGAAAAACGGTGAGGGTTGGGGCTCGCGTGAACTGAAGTGCGAGTTCGAAACTTTTCTGCCTTGTGATTAAGTGAATGGCGTTGGCTTCTTCACGTGCTCCTCGTGTGGCGATCTCTTGTCGTTTAGTGAGTGGCGTAGAGGTGTAGAGAAGGCAGCGTCGCAGAGGATCCGAACTGCTCCGGAGCAGGTGGATACAAGAAAAACATGTGAAAAAGACAGAAGTCACATATTTGATTGATTTTTTATTATTTCTATTTTTGTGCTTATTGTCCCATTTGACTTGGCTCTCACGGAACCGGTTTAATAATAAGCAGCTCTACCTCATCCGGTCAGCCAACTCACTCCCCAAGCGAAGGGCGTCGCGTCTCTCTCGTCCGCGGACTCGCCGCTTGCTCTGCGTCATGGATCAAACTCGGGCATTCGTCAAGGATGTCAAGAGGCTCATCATCAAGGTTCTTCACCTTGCCCTCAAAATTTTTTCCTCAAACCCCCCTCACGGCTGCGCTTCGTTTCGTGATTGGGGTTTAGAGTGACACTGTAGGATGACATTGTTTGGAGAATTAGGTTTTTGTCGTGCGATCGGAGGGTTTTTCCCTATCGGTTAAGTGTAGGAGGGAAGGATCGTATATTTAGTAAATCCTTTCTCGGTGTGGAATGTGATCGCCTATTCTCTCGATGCATCAAAAGGCTGGCGTGTAAAAAATTTCTCAGTTGATCTGGTGCGGGTGTTTAATGGGAAGAGCACGTTGGTTTCTTCTCCAACAAGAATAGATTACGAGTCCCAGTTACCTAAATATGAGCATTGAGATCCATAGAATAAAATGGAAACTCATAACTTCAATCTTTGATCTAAAAATTCAGCTTTTGGCAATTTTGTTTCATAATTTGAATTTTATTTTCTAAAATTAAGATTTTAGTTATTTAGATACAACTGTAATTATAATAATGTTTTTTTATTTTATTCTGGAAACTGTTATAGGCTGCTTGATTCGGCCATAGGGTTTTATCTTTTCTCTTATTTTAGGTGGGAACTGCAGTTGTAACGAGAGCAGATGGAAGATTGGCTCTTGGAAGACTAGGGGCTCTTTGTGAGCAGGTACGAAGGCTATGAACCAATTTTCTATTATTTACCTGTGTTCTTCATGATGTTTCATACTAAAGGAATTAGGAATTCTGAATCCATAGCCTACTTAAGATAACAATTAGTTATCCACAGGTTAAAGAACTCAATTTACTTGGATTTGAAGTAATCCTTGTCACGTCGGGTGCAGTTGGTGTTGGCCGTCAAAGGCTCAGATACAGGAAACTAGTCAATAGCAGGTGCTAATATACCTGTTTTTTTCCCCATTTATTTGACCATATTTAATCTAACACGAATTGCTGATTGGTGATCATATTATTTTTACTATTTCTTTTGAAGCTTTGCTGATCTCCAGAAACCACAGTTAGAATTAGATGGGAAAGCCTGTGCTGCTGTTGGTCAAAGTGGCTTAATGGCCTTGTATGATGTGTTATTTAGTCAGGCATGATTTTATCTCGTTTATTGTTTCATATTTGTCTTGTCAATTTATCAGACATTGAATGGATTAATTGATCATATACTGACACAGTTTTTCTTGCAGCTGGATGTGACATCATCTCAGCTTCTTGTTACGGATAATGATTTTAAGGATTCAGATTTCAGGATGCAACTCTGTCAGACAGTAAACACTTTGTTATCTTTGAAAGTTATTCCTGTTTTCAATGAAAATGACGCAATGAGTACAAGGAGAGCTCCATATGAGGTATACTAAATTCAATATAACAGCGAAAGATTATTTATTGTGGGATCTATGCATTTCTTTTTGGTGAATGTAATGCCATTAGGATATTTCATAATTCCAGTTTATGTACTTCCCTCAAAAATCTTGTTTATGATCTTTCTTTTGTTTTTGAGGATTGGGGAAAAAGATTAATGTAGCCAACCCAAATAGTTGGGGAAAACACAACTTTAATGAATAGAGAAGGAAGCTAATGGTTGGTGGAGGGAGCAAGACCAGGGAAGTGGACCTCAATTCCCAAGATAAAAAAAACACAATGCAGGACATGAAAACCTCCTTATGTAACATTCACACACAGACCGAAACACCATGAGTTAAAATTGATCCAAAATGTTGTGCATAACAGCACTGGAGAAGCTCAACTGTGATCGTTGGTCAATCATGAGAGAACTCGATCAGTCAAAAAAGTTGCAGAACCACCAATGCATGTTCATCTCACTACTTTTTTAGTTACACATGTCTGAGCTGAAATTAAATTTCAACAAAGAACTTTTTGTAGTCTTTTGGGAACATTGTGTTTCCTTTAAGCTACAAGTAAGTATTATACTTTGTGGTCAAAGTGTTGTGCAGTTTGAAATTATTATGCATTAAAATTAGAATAACATGTATGAGAATGCTAAGAGTGTGTGTGATATTACCAGTGTTCTAAAAATGGGCCAAGGTGGAGGCGGCCGCCTAGGCGCCAGCTAGCCGCATCGAAAATATGCTAATCGGCCAGCATAGGTGGCCTTGGCAGGATTATGCGGTCCTAGGCGCCGACTAGTCGATAGAATTGTCTAGGCGACGTAGAAATAGTGTAGGGGTTTTTATGATTTTTTTAGTTTGAACTTTTAAATTTAAAGCCTAATTAAAAAAATTGAAATGTAACCTTTTTTGTGTTGGGTTTAAGTTTTATAAACCCTAAACTTTGGTCTAATAAGAAAATTGATTTGTTGGCTTGCCTTAGCGGCTAGCTCCAAAATTCATCTTCATTGTACTAAGAAACGAGCTGGATAAATCAGAGTGAATGAAGAACAAGTTGTTGAAAGTTATGAAGTAGAATAACTTTATGATATTTTATTAGTTGTTTAATTTTGAACTCATTTTAAATTTGATGTTATTGGGTTGGAGTTATAGGATGTGATTTATTATGTAATTCATGTTGATATCATGGACCGCCTAGGCGACCTAGGCGCTAGGTGCGGGTCTGGTGCTTGACTAGCGCCTAGCGAATTTTAAAACCTTGGATATTACTAATATCATAAACTTGGAAATTCCACCATCCACAAGCAAGGAAGTATAGTCTAATAGAAAATGAGAGAAAATAGGTTAATATGATATTGACATGTTCAAAGACGCTGAATAGATTATATAGTTAAACAAAGTTGAATTAAATAGGCTTGCTGGTAAACAAAGGTGACTTAGAAGACATGCTACTTTTGATATAGAAACTATTATATAACAGTTGAAGAGGAAATTTGAAGCACATGTGGCATAACTTTTGCTAGAGCAGTTGAAATTTTTTGGAAATTTATTATACGAGTACTAAAAGCTTTTTCTAGTTATGATTTGGATACGAATGGTAGTATGTTTAATGTTTTCAAGTGATTCATGATAAATTTGAACACAACCTTCTATCTTGTTTGATATATGCTTTTAAGAGATAAGGGGAAGACATGCAGATATTTCTTCAAATTGGCATCCTATTTTACTGTCTTAATTGAAGTGAAGACATTCTTGTAGAACATGATATAGGATGTGTATTATCACTCTTTATCTTTGCAATCAATACGATATTTTTTCCTCGCTTGGCATATGCAAGAAGCCCATACATCAAATCTCATGTGTCTTGTATCATCTACATAATGATCAACAGCTAGGAAAGAAAGATGTTGAAAAACCCAAAATGATGAATGTACAAAATTATGATCTTGACGCGCGGATGAGATATGCATCTGGAATACTGGAACTAGATCCTTGAAGAAGGGGCAATGTCTTTTTTCCTGGCTTTTCATTGTATTTATGTGGACTTTAACTATATTGGAAAAAGTTGTAAAGCAATGGAGATGTAGTTAAAACATGAGAGAAGATATTTAATCATTTAAACTTTTTTATGTTGAAAATAAATTGCTATTCCTGTTAAAGAAAAATTTAGAGAATTTTGTTATTTTGTGGATGCACAGAAGACCAATGGCCTGCCATATTGTTTTTCAGATCCTATGTCTCTCTCTTTAGATTCATAATGTATGTATTGTAAATATATCTTCTGCTTCATCTACAGTCCTTTTGTATCTTGACCTTTTCTTGGTCTAATAAATCAGGATTTTGTTTTTCTTTATAAAAATTTCTAACCGGAAGTAATCTTGGGATCCTAGCTTGGTAAATTGGATGCATTTTGTTCAGTTAGTCCCTTTTGACCATGATATTCATTTAGTTGGCCTTTTATCTGAATAAATAATTGTATTTGCAGGATTCTTCTGGTATTTTTTGGGACAATGACAGTTTAGCAGCCCTTCTAGCTCTGGAATTG
Source organism: Boesenbergia rotunda (assembly GCA_024364735.1). Taxonomy (NCBI): domain Eukaryota; kingdom Viridiplantae; phylum Streptophyta; class Magnoliopsida; order Zingiberales; family Zingiberaceae; genus Boesenbergia; species Boesenbergia rotunda. Next base: position 58,149 of record JAGFNQ010002558.1, on the reverse strand, counting down.
AAAGCTGATCTTCTTATTCTGCTAAGTGATGTTGAAGGCCTATATAGTGGGCCCCCCAGTGAACCCAATTCAAGGCTAATACACACTTATGTGAAAGAGAAGCATCATGCTGAGATAACTTTTGGAGACAAGTCCAGGGTAGGAAGAGGAGGCATGACTGCTAAAGTGAAGGCTGCTGTTTATGCTGCTTATGCAGGCACCCCTGTTGTGATTACTAGGTATGCTCCTCTTGTTTGATTATTAATATTTTTTTTTTCATATACATTTCATTAATGTCTCGGAGATCGATGTTTCTTTGCTCATTCTTCACTGAATCAAAATCTACAGCCAGTAGTGATTCCTAATTAGCAGCAAGTCTTCTAAAACTCTGAATAAGCCACTCTATTTTCACATGTTTCGTTCTTGTTTGTTGAAGATGATCTGTGTGCAATATTTTCCTACTTGATGAAACAACATGATGAGCACGCAATGATTATATCTGAATCCTATGCATATATTTTCTTGGGTATTTAGCTTAGGCCCTATTAGAAGCGAATAGGATGTTTGAAGAATAGTTCCGTGTCAGTTGGCATGGGTTGATCGTTTTGTTCTGCCTTGGAACTCACATGTTGAATGACTGTGAGTTAGTGCAATCTGCACCGCTATCAATGGTAGTAGGGTTTACAATAATGGCAGAGCAATTTTGACAATGGTGTCTGCCTTCAGGAGAAGTCTATACATGCCACAAGGTATGTGACTCCTGAAGCTTGACATCCGTGACTCTTTGCAATGCGTAGATGAGGCATGTGACTCTTCTAGACGCTTGGATAAGATATGTGACTCTTCTTGATGCATAGGTGAGGTACATGACCCCTCAATGCCCAGCAAGATATGCTACTCCTTTTCAATCATTAGCGAGGTATGTATCTTCTATTTTTCTTTGTCACCTCATTTTCATCCTCTGCTTCCTTGGCCTCTGTTTAGTGTTGGTGCTCACAACCATCAGTGCCGACACTCATCTGGTTCATACGGCTTGTTTTGTTGGAGATTGAAACCCCGGATGAGAATGTGATTTCAACCTTTACCGATTGTACAGAAAATTTATTGGTATTAGAAAATGTCTCTTATGATGATAGGTGAACGCAATCAGATATTTTATACCATTATATTGGTCTTAGGCTAGAAAGTAGGCTGGAAGTCCACTGTAATTAGCTTTAACGCTGAATACAACTTTGCATGTCATTGTTGAGTAAGAAGGGACTGATAGAACTATATTATTTCATTTAGGATCCACTTAAAAGGTTTTAAAATACAAATCCATTGACAGCATCAGTACCATGTGGTGGTACAAGTTAGTTCTGGTTGGATCCAAGCAGGCAGAAGAAGAAGAGATCAGTAGTAACTCATTAATTAATCTACTAGTTCTTTCATTTGTGCTAGTAAATATAAAGAGTTTTCATGTATTGTAGAAGAGATGAATACTTGCCAATATGCACAGAGGAATGGGCTATAATAGCACTCTTCTTGCTAATATGCAGAAAGATTAATGGGCTTTTGGTTTTCTGCTTGACTACATTTTCTGTGAAAATTAAATCAATTAAGTTTTTCCTCATTAGAAACAGCTATAGAATGACTCATTTAGTTGTTGCACCACTGTCACTCAAAAATTAACTTAATGAAGTTGATTGTACGCTGACACCAATTTAAGCATTTTTTCTTGCAAAGAGAAATGAGCCTTGTCTATATGGTTGACTGCATTTTTTTTTTGTATAAAATTTTGAATCAATAATCTTTTTCCACACTAGCACAGCTATTTAAGAAAATCATTTGGATGTTGCACCAACTTTATTCAAAAACTAACATAATAAAGTTGATTGCTATCTAACGTGAATTTTTTTGGCTGTTGAAGTGGTTTCACCACTGATAGCATTCTAAAAGTGCTTCAAGGTGAGAAAGTGGGTACCCTTTTCCATCAGGATGCAATTCATTGGGGGAGGCCGAGAGAAGATAGTGCTCGTGACATGGCAGTTTCAGCAAGGGAATGTTCTAGGCGACTACAGGTACTGTATATCACCTCCAAGGCGAGAGAAATTTGGGAATTACTATTTAGTCATTGTAGTTCTGATTATATGATAGTATAATAGCTTTTGTTTTAATTTAATTTTGTCTCTCCACCAGAGTTTATCATCTGATGCCCGCAAGAAAATTCTAATGGATATTGCTGATGCTCTAGAGGCAAATGAGAAGTTAATTAGAGTAGAAAATGAGGCTGATGTTGTTGCTGCTCAACAAGCTGGTTTTGAGAAATCATTGATCTCTAGGTTGATGCTGAAGCCAGGCAAGGCAAGGGATTATCCATTTTTGTTGTTTGTTTATGGCATTAGTATATTTCTAACTGTCTTCTATGTTTTGATAGATATCTAGCCTTGCAAATTCAGTTCGGGCACTTGCAGATATGGAGGATCCAATATCCTGTGTTTTGAAGAGAACTGAGGTCAGATTCTCGCCTGTAGATTACTAAAAGTTTCTCCTGATTATTTGTTTAGTTGTTGATATCTTGCCTGTATAATTGTGATGATTCTGAGAACTTCAATCCAATTTGGTTTCTTCAAGTATATTATTTATTGTCTTGATTTGCTTTGAAATTCTGAGAATCTAAGGTATGATAATTGATTCAGGTCGCAGATGGTCTAATCTTGGAAAAGACATCTTGCCCCTTGGGTGTTCTTCTCATTGTTTTTGAGTCAAGGCCTGATGCTTTAGTTCAGGTAAAATATACAATTCAAATTTGACTCTCTTCTGACAGACCTGCAAGGCTTGTGGGTGATATAACATTCCAATGTTTGCCTACCCCAAAAATTTTGCTAGTAATCTAGTCATTGGTAGTTTCAAGTGGCAAAATGCGTATTTACCTATAATAACATCTTAATGCCTTTTTGCCAAATACAAGTTTAGCGAATTGATGAACAATTTCAAGCATTCCATTCCAATAAATAGCAAGAAATGATATATCCCTAAAAATCTTAGGAAACTTTGGCTTTCAATTGACAATGATCTTCTTTCCATCACATAGTACTTTGAAGGTGGAAAGGTCTTGTGTTATTCTTATTCTCAGAGCTTTCAGAGGAATAAAAGCTCGTAATTCTACTTTTGTTTGATACTCTATGCCTTTTCCATTTATTCTCTGGTGATAAACAAACTCTAGTCCATGTTTCACAGTACTGCTTGGGTCATACTGACTAAGGATCTGATTCTTGGTTTGGCTTCATGTGTTTCAAGTATTGTTCATGCCGAATAATGATTGGTTGATAATGTATTTTTCCCCATTTTTTAAGGCTGACGCCTGACAGTTGTACTCGTATCACTTTTTGTTCCTCTTGCAGATTGCATCATTAGCTATCCGAAGTGGTAATGGTCTTCTTCTCAAAGGTGGCAAAGAAGCCATGAAATCTAATGCAATCTTGCATAAGGTCTGTTTAGTGACCCAGATCTGCTAGAAATCTGTAAATAATTGTCATGCATTTATGTGGATTCTAAATTTAGCACTACTGTTTTTTTCCCTTTCATTTAATACCAAAGCACCTTTTAAAATTCTTGTTTTCTGGTTAGGTCATTACGGAAGCAATCCCAGATGTTGTGGGTGAAAAGCTTATTGGTCTTATAACATCAAGAGAAGAGATTCCTGATCTGCTAAAGGTGAGTTAGTATTAGAAGAACATTTTGGCTTGTATGAGTTTTGAATTATTTATTTTGTTGTAAATCCAAAATTTTCCTTTTACAAAAAAAATTCCCAGCTTGATGATGTCATTGATCTTGTGATTCCAAGAGGGAGCAATAAATTGGTTACTCAAATCAAGGAATCCACCAAGATTCCCGTTCTGGGTCATTCAGGTTAGACAAACATAAAATTGTATCTGGTATAGCTCCTCTTGGATCATATCTTGTGTGCAATGCCTCCTTATGTTTATTATGTTATATATTGATCAAGTCTTAATGTTTGCTATCCAGATGGTATTTGTCATGTTTATCTGGACAAGTCTGCTGACATGCAAATGGCTACTCGGATTGTGTTGGATGCCAAAATTGACTATCCAGCTGCTTGTAATGCTATGGTATTCTCAATACCACTGCAATAGAGACTAAAATTACCTTGTCTTTCTCATTATTTCTGCATCTCAGAGTGGATTTATACCTTTTTTAATTTAAATATTTCTAGCCAGGTACTCAAATTTAGCTTTATGTCGTTAATCTTTTTGACGCCCCTTATAAACATTTTTAATTAATGTTATAGTTTTGCACCTTTGCATACTTCCTTGGCCTAAATGTATTGCATCCTTCTCTTACTCTAGAATGTAAATTTTATTATTAATTTCCTTGTTGCAAATCTCCTTGTTAGTATGCCTGTTCCTAGCTTATTGTCATCCTAGGTTCTTGTTATTGCTTTTGGGCTATCTTGTCTAAAGAAAGATTTGAACTATGCAAGCATTAAATCTTTTCAAATTTTGATTGTTCTAAGGTTGGTGGTAGACAATGGGGTAGTTTGGGTTTTCTCATTATTTGACACCAAGACAGTGCCCTTTTCAATCTCCAACTTATGCTACTGAAGGAATCTTGATGTGTGGCTGCATATCATATCACTATTTTCTTTGTTTTTTTCTCTCCATGAATTAAAAGAATAATTAAGTTCGTGTTGCCTGTTTATTTTTTCCCTAAGGAATACACATTCCATGCTCAATATTCTTTGTTTAATCAACTCCATAACTCCTTTTTAATTGTTTCTAATCTGTTTATTCATGACGTACTTTTTTTAATAATTGGTCATTGTTACTTTCAGGAGACACTTCTTGTTCACGAAGATCTTTTGGATAATGAGGGGCTTAATAATTTACTGATAGAGCTCAAAAATGAAGGTCTGAGGATTATCATCAAATGTGCAATATTTTAATACACTAATGATTGACAGATCAAGTATGGGGTAGACTAGTTTATGATAGCAAGACTTATGCTGCAAAGTTTACTGAGGATATTATATTGTATCAGTCAAATTTCTCATAGAAATGTTAAATTTTAGAAATTTACTGCATGCACAATTTCAGGTGTTACTTTATTTGGTGGTCCTAGGGCAAGCAAACAGTTTGGTTTTCCAGAAGCACCATCATTTCATCACGAATACAACTCGACAGCTTGTACTGTTGAAATAATCGATAGTGTCCATGCTGCAATTGACCATATACACCGATATGGAAGGTATAATATTGCTCTACTCTATTTCGTTTTTATTTGATGATTTCTTTATCATATTTTATATAAAACACCAAAAACCAACTTCATTGGTAATTTCCTTGTGTTTCTCTTTCAGTGCACATACTGATTGCATAATTGCTGAGGACAATGCAACGGCAGAGATTTTCCTTACTCGAGTCGACAGGTACCATGGTGGTGTCTTGTGCTAGATTATATTTAAGAAGAGTGGTTTCATGTTTTGTATCATTAAAATTATCATCAAGCTGTCTATGTCCAAACTATTTGGGGTTGGTTTCGTGAATCTTATCCCATCATTGAGTTAGATGTTTCGTGTGGATTATTTAATTCACATTCATACTATTCACAATATTAATTTCTCTAAGTTTCTTGTCGTGTTACACTAAGATTAATTTTATCACTACTAGCATGTCTGCTCTAACCTATATAATCACGTCATCATGTATCCATGTTTGTTCCATGTTTTGTCAAACTTCTAGTTTCTAGTGTGTTCTCTAACCCGTGTACATATATTTTCTGGCAAGCTATCAAATTTTATCTTTTATCCAAAAGTTTTATACTAACTACTACATTAAATTTCGCTCATATAGTTAGGTTCCTTCATACAAATTCCAAGCTTGTTGCTTTTCAATTATATATATTACACTATTATCCATTTTTGATCATGTTGGTTGAAATTTCATTAATCATCATCTATCTAACACTGAAATAAACATGAGATCTAACAAAATCTCGTCCTACGTTGGTAATGATTATACTTTTACCCCCCTGAGGTCGTTGAAGCAAGTGGATGCAGACACGTTAGCAGATGCTGATGATTGCAGTCCTTGGAAGTCCTTACAGTGAGTAGAGGCAGGGTGTAAGCATAGGCTGGCGATGATCCCCTTCGCTTAGTTTGGACTTGCTTTCAGAACTTCAAAGGGGGAGCCACTGCTCTTTGATTTATGGAGTTGCCTGGATCTGCTTGGCGAGCAAATCAGGCTCATCCTTTTGAAGGGAGAGGAAGATACCGCCAAAGGTGCGAGAGTGGTGTGCAAGCTTTGTTGCTAGAGGAGAAGGTTTTTTCAGGTGTCAAGTGTAGAGTGGTCTAACCCTGGGCACAGGAGGATGGCAAGATATACAGTATCTCGAGATGGACAATCTGCTTGACTCTAAGGTGGAAGTAGTCGACAACCCCACTGGCTCTTTGGTTGCTGGTGCCCTTATGTTCTTGTTGATAGGTTGTAAGTAGTCAGGGACAAATCAAGAGGAAAACAAGTAACATTCCCTTAGTTTCTCTGAGGCTGGGGTCATAAGTTGCATCATGTGGTGAAGAGGACTCAAATGGAATCAGTGGATCATGTGTGGGACAACCATTGCATGTGTCACTGCTTGCATTGGCTTCCTTAGTGAGGTGGCTGGCAACTACAGAGAAAACGATGACTAATGACACAGAGACAGAACAAAGGACTGAATGGTGGAGGAAATTGACCAAGACAGATATGGTGTCATTAGTGTCTAGATGCCACATTTATTGAGCAGATCGAGATCATGAGAAAAGAAGTTGAGACAAATGAAAGAAGGATCCTTATTTTGGATCGTGTAGGAGATGTCATTGCCGGGAGGCGTGTTGAGTTCACAAGAATTTGAGGATGATGAGCAAAGGATGTCGTACAAGATGTGGAATGAATGTTGAACAATGAGGTCTGAGAGCGACGGGGAGGGATGAGGAGGAATGACAACAAGTTGTAGAAGGTTGACCAGGCATGTCTTGTCGGGCATGCAGTTGGCGGGTGGAACAACACTGCATGGTGTGGATGTAGAACAAAGAGAGATGATAGCAGGAGAAATTGTAAAGGGAGAGAGAGATTTTGTATGATTAGAGATGGGAATGAGGTTGCCACCTTGGATGTTTGGATATCATGTAGAATTTGAGAATAGGAAATATTATATTCCATTTATATAGAATCTTGAACTAAACCCAGAAGAACTAATGTAGGATTAAACCTACTACTAGTTAAACTAATAACCTTCTTGATCCACTATATGAACAAGCACAAAAGGCCTGTAGTGCCCCTGCGGGCATGGCGCGATTGGTAATGGCTCACTTGGGTGATCCCTCATTTCCCGGGTTCGATTCCTCCTTGGTAGAGCGCGCAGTATGCTGACGGAAGAAATCGTCACAGGCTGCTACGTGGTCGGGCCATCGGGTACCGATATCATCAGTGGTGAAGTCGCCACGTGTCTCCGTCCCGTGATTTACCCTCGTTGATCGGTTGGGACTCTCGTTGAAGGCTGTGGGGCAGTGCCAGTCAGCTAAGCGGATTAGTCGGGCGCAAGCCTAGATACCCCTTGTAAATAAAAAAAAAACAAAAGAAAACAAAAGGTCTGTAGTCCTGTCAAAAATCTCATAGAGGCTAGTGGAATAAATGTGAGCATAGCATGAATAAAGAGAAGCAACTGTTCATATGGGATCCAAGGTTCAAAGTTTTGAAGAGAGGCAAAGGATGCTGCCTAGTTAGGAATTAAATTCTTGAAGGGAAAATAATGCTTAGTTTGAATGATGTGTTGGTCATAGATTAAAATTTGGAGCCATTTCGCTCTACACGAGAGAAACATCTCGTTCCGCCCATGGACTGACACCGACACAATGGCAGCAACTGGAGGAGGCATTGCCCAGGCCCGGCAATGCGTCCTGACTCATTGTGTGAGCCCAGCGATGCCTCCGGACGTGTCACGCGGGTTGGCATGCTTGCGGTCGTCCGCAGAACGGGGAGGTTTAAACTTAGGCTTTAATAAAACTTAAGTTACTAATTTTAATCAACTCCTAATTATGATTGAGATAATTTAAATAGACTTAATTAAAACTTAATAAAATTACCCTATTAATTTCATATATATATATTAAACATATTTTATTTTTTATATCTTTTATTTTTAAATATTTAGATTTTTTTTAGTTAATATATTTTATATTTAAAAAATATCAAACTTCAGAACCGAAACCTCGACATGGCTTGAGATTTTAAACAATGGTGTTGGCTGCTACTTCTATTTTAGTATGTACATATTTAGATAGTTACATGTCGCATTTATATGATAGAAGTCAAATATGTTTTCCCCAATTTCAGTGCTGCTGTATTTCACAACGCAAGCACACGCTTTTGTGATGGAGCTCGTTTTGGACTTGGTGCAGAGGTAAGCTTTCTTTCCTCTCAGCAGTTGACTTGTCTGGTGTACATAAAAATTTGGAATATACTTTTTTTTTAATGCTACGTTTTGTTTATATCTGGAGAAGGTTGGTATAAGTACAAGTAGGATTCATGCTCGTGGACCTGTTGGTGTTGAAGGATTGCTCACTACTAGATGGTAAGTTGCATATTAATAAACTCGACCTACTCAATTGATTATACTCTTCCTTCTTTTCTTTGCTTGTGTTAGATTATAACTAAAGTTATTGGCCACCTTAGCAAGATGATTTTTGCAAAACTAAACCTGATGCTCCTCATGAATAATATAAATATAGGAATTACAGAAATCTTTCACATTAACATAACAATCTCATACGTGGAATCTATATATTCGCTTACAGTTGTCTCATGCGTTTCACATTAACATAGTTTCCAATTGTAATTTTTATTATTATTCACAGATTACACGAGCAACACAATGTTCCCCTGATGTTTGTAAGTTCAACAAATATCTGGATATTTCCAGGATGGAGATAAAGCACAATTCAAGATTAAACTGAGCTAATGAACAAATATTTTGAACATAGCAAGCACACTAATGAGATTGCATGAATACAAAGCTGCAGTAATTTAGGTAGTTAGAGATAATGAAATCTAATTATCCATTTGAAAAGAAACCCCAGTTATGATGAGTAATTCAATTTTTTTTTTTCTGTTTAAGTGAAATTATGAGAAAAGGCAATGATCAAGGTGTTGCATTTAGTAGTTGTTAAAGACAGTGGAGATGATTGTTGGAGGTACCTTCCGTTTTAATAGAGATTATCATTATTATCATTTTACAACTAAGTATTCAACACTCTTCCTCAAACTAAAGCTAGTTCAATGATATTGTAAAACCTTATCTTATCATAAATATATTCAACTCTTGAACCTTTCAAACATGTAAAATAATTTGTTAACTGACCATTAGAAGTATAAAAAGTGATTATGTTCTTGGAAAAAAGAATCTGGCTAAATTTCCAAGACTGCTTCTTCGCTTAGAACATCTTCAATGGTTAGAGCTCTAAATGAATTTTTTTTATCATTTTTAATATGCCACATCATAAACATAAAAATCTGCTACTCTTTCTATAATAAAAAAACCTCCCTACAAACCTCAAATCTCATTGTTAATTAATTACTAGCTCCACTCACATGGTTAATTTTGAGGGAAAAAGCAGCTTTGAAATTTCACTACTGCTCTTAAACTAAAAATCTCATACCCACAATGATTTAAGTTTTTTTTTTTTCAGTTTTTTTGTTTCACAAATTTCTCCAAAAATCTTGCATGGGAGAGTCTCTTAGACTTGATAGAGCTCTTTTGTTAATGACGTCTGCTAACTTCAATAACTTGCATTTAATGAGCACCCTAGTTTTCTTAATGAAAATCCACCGGTTATATGGCCATAAAAAAAGTCTTTTTGTAGCTATAATGAAAGACACAAAATGAAGCTGTCACATAATCTAACCATCGATTAGAAATTCATCAATTCTGTTTGGTCCTCAATGTGCTTTTACTGTTCCTTATAGAATATTGCCATCTATTGCCTTCATGAGTAACTTTGCATGTCTCGGTGAATAGACATCATAAGCCTTTAGTGAATTTATAAAATATAAAATGTTCTTGCTATTGTATGAGCTTTTTCTTCTTGTTTCTAGGATTTTGAGAGGTAATGGACAAGTGGTCGATGGTGATAAGGGGTTAGTTTACACACACCGGCATCTTCCACTGGTAAGTTTCAAACTTCATTGCTTTTTTCTCTACTTATTTTTTGTAAATTCAGTCTGTTGAGATTTTAACTGTGTTTATGAATGTATCGGAGTATGTTCACAGCTATACTTTCGAGATGGTTATGGTATGGATAAATTAGAATAGAGCTTTGGGTAAAAGAAGTTTGATTTTGCCTTATGGTCAATTAGTCGGTCTGCCTAATCCTGTTTGGTGCACCTTAACATTTTTTTTTATCAAGTAGCAAATCTATCGCAACCCTGAGTTATTAAGATGTCTGTTATGGAATCGATGCTCATGCTTGATCATTGGCAATGCTACATGAAACATTTGTTTCTAAAATCTAGCGGACGGTTGAACCATTCCATTCTTCTATTCTTTGATCCCCGGGTTAACTAGCTGAACTAGCCGATCAGTCTGGTTTTAACTTAAGTCTCATCCCGTAACTATAGCATTTAGGTACTGACATAATATTGTTTCCTCTAATACTTCTGCTATACTACTTATCCATCTACGATTCCTTTTACAGGCAAACGAACAACGAAGTGGTTAATCTTTTGGCTTTTCTACTATTCCAAGAGTCGATCTCCAATATTTCCGAGAGTTTTCGTTTCTTGCAGCTGTAGAACTCTCCTCGAGTAGTCTAGAGTTGTCATTCTTGCAGCCTTAGAACTCTCCTTGTGTAGTTTAGTTTACGATTTCATGAAATTGAGGTCACAGCCACACTGTTCTAATATTTTTTATATTTATTTATTTATTTTTGATAAATTGCAAGCTTGGCTAGAAGTTTCGAATGTGTTTTTCTTGATCTCTATTATTTTTTTCAAGCTTGACTAAGATTTGGTGGTTCTATGTAAGTGATGATACAATAAAACGAGAACATTTCATTTTGCCTCAGTTTTTAGCTTCGGAAATTATTTTACCCCTTTGTCCTTCCCAGAACCCTACCCCCACACAGTGGCAGCTTTAGAAATTAGAATAGATTTGGGGATTACAAAACCATGCTATCTTTGGATCCGTAATTTGTCTAGTGACCTACGGATGCTGAGTCGTCTGACCATAGTTGAACTGTAAAAAAAAAATGCTTATTGCATTCCACCTTTTACTAGCACTGTTTGTGCACAGTTCACTCTTCCATGTTTCTCCTCTGTATCATCGCAAAGAAATAGAAGAATAACAAGGTGCAATGCACTGCACTCTGCATCTTCAATTCTCTACTTGTTGGTGCTGCAATAACTTGTCAGTGGTATGTCTCCATGGGTGGGGCAGAGTTTGAATTCCGAATGGGATGAATATGTAAGGAATATTAAACTAAAATTGTTCTTTTCCCTTCTAATTAATAGGAGTTTTCCTTTTGAGCTGAAAGAGTAAGCACAAAAGCATTGAATAAGGTTTATTACGTACAGAACCAGCTTTGTAGGGTGGTAAAAAGTGATTCGCTCGTTCTCAGTCTCTGTCAATTCGTTTTAGGATCAATACGGAAGAGGTAAATTATGGGGGTTACTAGTCCGATGCTGTGGTTAGTGCGTGGGGAGAATGAATATACTGATTTTGTCAGATTTTGATTCCTAGATCTTAAAGTGATAACATCCCTGTCTTAATCATCACTCCATCCCGTGGAGATTAAGAATCAGCCTTACAAATCTTTGCTGGTACCTCTTTTATCAGGCACAATTATCTCTTAAACATTTTAATCACTACTTAGATGTGGAGATGCAAGTGTAGCCTTTTGATTTGTTTTTAGAAAAATATTAAAGAAAAAAAAATAGCATTCAGCAATTTGCAATGTCTTTTTCGATCTTGCTTGCAGGAATCCTTGTTGGCTCAATGAGTCAGATCGTGTTTTGTTGGTCCATGATGTGTTTGATTCTGTTTCGAACATGATTTGGTCAGTATTTCAGGTTTTATGATAGGGTTGGGGTTAAGTTTATCGGTTTGTCCCAAACAAGGAATTCACCTCTGCCGGCTACGAATTCACAATATCCTCATCATGCACTTTTACGGAACTAGTTCCGTCCACCCTTAATGAATTCACCTCGGTCGAGCGAGTTCAGTCTCAAATGAACTCGTTGTCTCTTTGTTGGCTTACAATTTATACATCCAAACATAGAACTAGCCATGGTGCTTCACAATGAGAACCTTTTTCATGGAGTAGGAGCTTGAGTTTATCTCAAAAGAAGCTGTTAAAAATGGTCCAAGACCAAGAGCAATCTGTTTCGAAATGATTAGTCACTCGAGAAGAGGCATGGACCCTCACACTTGACCAAAGAACCTTTAACAGGCATATGGAGGTGCTGAAGGGAGGCACCCGTCTCTAGACTGTTGCAATGTTGCTGGTATGCTTGAGAGAGGAGAAGAGAAGATTGCAGCAACACCTGCGGCTCGAGGAAGCATCCAAAGGGATCGCATTGATCCTTATTGATCGAGATCGAGATTGGATCATGCAATCCTTTTGGATTCCTCCTCCGGCCGCAATTTATTCCTACCACTTCCTCCTTTTATGCGCAATCGAAAAGCCAAAATCTAGCTGAATTCTGCCGGTAAACTCCCTCAGCGCCTAGTTCTGATCCAAAAGCAGATTTTGGTTATCTTGTTTTTCTTCAAAACTTGAAGCTCTTTTTTCCCCCCTTATTATTATTATTATTTTTTTGTGATTCCTTCGGAGAGCAGATTGAAGAAATTTGGAGTCTGAATAATGTGGTCTATCAGTGTTTTCAAATCCGAACCTGAATCGATGGTTTAACCTCTTAGTTCTTTAGACCGCGAGTTTTCCCGTTAAATAGGCCAAAAATCAAGTTCTTTTGAAAATGTTAAATTCAATAAAGAATAATCCGGCTTACAAAATTCCTATTAATACGGTCTTGGAATAGGATCTGGCAATATTGGATCTACTTGACACAATCTCGCTGTCTTATGAGAGATTATTTTCACGATTTAAACCGCCATAAAATCATATAACAATATTTTACATAATTTTTTTCTTTAGATTACACTCACCAACCTAACCTAAACAAATTGCGTAGGTATGTAACTCGGTGGGCCCGCTTGGATTTGAATCGGGATGAATGTTTTTTTTAAACTCTAAATCCGAACCCAACTTGAATCCGAATTCAATTCGAAACTCCTAAACCCGAATCGAACCTCAATCTGACCAATTCGAATTGGACACGAATAATTCGAAAAATTGATTCAAAATAATTTTTTTATTATTTTCCATGTAATTCTTTATTTTTATTTCAATACTTCATTATTATTATACTAATATTGATATTGCTATACATATAAACATCTTAATTTTCAAAATGAAATTTGATTTAATCCCAAAAAAATCTACGAAATCTTAAATTCGGGTTAACCCGAATTTGACTCGAAAATTTTCAACCAGAAACTTTCCAATCCGAACTCGAAATTTTTTAACTTGAACTCGATTTTTTTGGATCGATTTGGTCGGATCGTTGGGTCATTTATTTTTTTTTGGCACCTCTAAAATTACGACCAAAATTTTAGTTTTAATGTTCACTACTTACTACCCGCAAGAATATACTTCGACAATTTACCAAAGGGCGTACCCAAGAATTTATATTTATCAAAAGTCGTACCATGGTTTCAATGTTACCAAAGGGCGCACATTTTTAGTAAACTTCCTCTTATACCCCTACCGTCAAGTACTGCATGCATTTCTCTTTCTCTTTCTCTTTGTCAGTAACGAATTTCGAGACGGACCATAAAGAGATGTTCCTTTATATTTTGATTTTTATATTATGGAAACCTTTCTCAAAACAAAAAAATATTGAAATTAATTAATATATTTTTATTAAATTAAAACTAAAAGAACATTGCAGTCACCCGCGTTGGGCCTGAAATGGTTCCATTTCAGGCCCAACGTGGGGCTGAAATATTTCCATTTCAGGCCCAACGTGCCCAATATTAAGGGTCTTTTCTCGATTCTTTGTTATTACGTTTTAACACCTCGGAAAAGTCCAAATAAACAATGGATAGCAAATTTGAACTCCTTGTAACCTCAGCAATCCACAGGAACTGAAATTTTTACAATCGGAGCTCTTTAGGTCAATCTGTGGCCTTTTAGAGTCATTGGGCCTGAAATGGTTGGGCCTGAAATGTTTCCATTTCATGCCTAATGACCCTAAAACGCCACTTGTGTTAAAACCGACTGATTGACTTAGAGAGCTCCGATTGTAAAGATTTCAGTTCCTTTGGATTTCTGAGGTTACAAGGAGTTCAAATTTGCTATCCATTGTTTATTTGGACTTCTCCGAGGTGTTAAAATGTAATAATGAAGAATCGAGAAAGCACCTTTAATATTGGGCACGTTGGGCCTGAAATGGGCACGTTGGGCCTGAAATGGTTCCATTTCAGGTCCAATGACCCTAAAAGGCTTAATGTGTCAAAATCCACTGATTGACCTATAGAGCTCCGATTGTAAAAATTTTAATTCCTGTGGATTTCTGAGGTTACAAGGAGTTCAAATTTGCTATCCATTATTTATTTGGACTTCTCCGAGGTGTTAAAATGTAATAATGAAGAACTGAGAAGAAATCACATATTAGACCTTTTAGGGTCATTGGGCCTGAAATGGTTGGGCACCTATTGCATTGACGATATCTAATATATAGATGTTTGGACACCTAAAACATTATCTCCTACCTCTGACCTCTCTATTCATATGGAATTTTCAGAAATCCAGATATGGGAGGTCCATCAGTGGGTTTTGGTCAAAACTCACTGATATTTCTAAACTACTCCTATTTGATTGGTGATATCTAATATATAGATGTTTGGACACCTAAAACATCATCTCCTACCTCTACCCTCTCTATTCATATGGAGTTTTCAGAAATCCAGATATGGGAGGTCTATCAGTGAGTTTTGACCAAAACTCACTGATATTTCTAAACTACTCCTATTTGATTGGTGATATCAATATATAGATGGTTGGACACCTAAAACATCATCTCCTACCTCTAACCTCTCTATTCATATGGAGTTTTAAAAAATCCAGATATGGTAGGTCCATCAATGGGTTTTGGTCAAAACTCACTGATATTTCTAAACTACTCCTATTTGATTGGTGATATATAATATATAGATGTTTGGGCACCTAAAACATCATCTCCTACCTCTACCCTCTCTATTCATATGGAGTTTTCAGAAATCCAGATATGGGAGGTCCATCAGTGAGTTTTGACCAAAACTCATTGATATTTCTAAACTACTCCTATTTGATTGGTGATATCTAATATATAGATGGTTGGACACCTAAAACATCATCTTCTACCTCTAACCTCTCTATTCATATGGAGTTTTCAGAAATCCAGATATGGTAGGTCCATCAGTGGGTTTTGGTCAAAACCCACTGATATTTCTAAACTACTCCTATTTGATTGGTGATATCTAATATATAGATGTTTGGACACCTAAAATATCATCTCCTACCTCTGACCTCTCTATTCATATGGAGTTTTCAGAAATCCAGATATGGGAGGTCCATCAGTTGGTTTTGGTCAAAACTCACAGATATTTCTAAACTACTCCTATTTGATTGGTGATATCTAATATATAGATGTTTGGACACCTAAAATATCATCTCCTACCTCTACCCTCTTTATTCATATGCAGTTTTCAGAAATCGAGATATGTGAGGTCCATCAGTGAGTTTTGACCAAAACTCACTGATGGACCTCCCATATCTGGATTTCTGAAAACTCCATATGAATAGAGAGGGTAGAGGCAGGAGATGATGTTTTAGGTGTCCAAACATCTATATATTAGATATCACCAATCAAATAGGAGTAGTTTAGAAATATCAGTGAGTTTTGGTCAAAACTCACTGATAGACCTCCCATATCTGGATTTCTGAAAATTTCATATGAATAGAGAGGTTAGAGGTTGGAGATGATGTTTTAGGTGTCCAAACATCTATATATTAGATATCACCAATCAAATAGGAGTAGTTTAGAAATATCAGTGAGTTTTGGTCAAAACTCACTGATGGACCTCCCATATCTGGATTTCTGAAAATTCTTTATAAATAGAGAGGTTAGAGGTAGGAGATGATGTTTTAGGTGTCCAAACATCTATATATTAGATATCACCAATCAAATAGGAGTAGTTTAGAAATATCAGTGGGTTTTGACAAAAACCCACTGATGGACATACCATATCTGGATTTCTGAAAACTCTATATGAATAGAGAGGTTAGAGGTAGAAGATGATGTTTTAGGTGTCCAACCATCTATATATTAGATATCACCAATCAAATAGGAGTAGTTTAGAAATATCAATGAGTTTTGGTCAAAACTCGCTGATGGATCTCCCATATCTGGATTTCTGAAAACTCCATATGAATAGAGAGGGTAGAGGTAGGAGATGATGTTTTAGGTGTCCAAACATCTATATATTAGATATCACCAATCAAATAGGAGTAGTTTAGAAATATCAGTGAGTTTTGACCAAAACCCACTGATGGACCTACCATATCTGAATTTTTGAAAACTCCATATGAATAGAGAGGTTAGAGGTAGGAGATGATGTTTTAGGTGTCCAACCATCTATATATTGATATCACCAATCAATTAGGAGTAGTTTAGAAATATCAGTGAGTTTTGGTCAAAACTCACTGATGGACCTCCCATATCTGGATTTCTGAAAACTCCATATGAATAGAGAGGATAGAGGTAGGAGATGATGTTTTAGGTGTCCATACATCTATATATTAGATATCACCAATCAAATATGAGTAGTTTAGAAATATCAGTGAGTTTTGACCAAAATCCACTGATGGACCTCCCATATCTGGATTTCTAAAAATTCCATATAAATAGAGAGGTCAGAGGTAGGAGATGATGTTTTAGGTGACCAAACATCTATATATTAGATATCACCAATGCAATAGGTGTCCAACCATTTCAGGCCCAATGACCCTTAAAGGCCTAATGTGTGATTTCTTCTCGGTTCTTCATTATTACATTTTAACACCTCGGAGAAGTCCAAATAAATAATGGATAGCAAATTTGAACTCCTTGTAACCTCAGAAATCCACAGGAACTGAAATTTTTACAATCGGAGCTCTCTAGGTCAATCAGTGGATTTTGACATATTAGGCCTTTTAGGGTCATTGGGCTTGAAATGGAACCATTTCAGGCCCAACGTGGGCCTGAAATATTTCTATTTCAGGCCTAACGTGCCCATTTCAGGCCCAAAATGCCCAATATTAAAGGTGTTTTCTCGGTTCTTCATTATTACATTTTAACACCTCGGAGAAGTCCAAATAAACAATGGATAGCAAATTTGAACTTCTTGTAACCTCAGAAATCCACAGGAACTGAAATTTTTACAATCAGAGCTCTCTAGGTCAATCAGTGGGTTTTGACACAAGTGACGTTTTAGGGTCATTAGGCCTGAAATGATTCCATTTCCATTTCAGGCCCAACGTGCCTGAAATGGTTCCATTTCCATTTCAGGCCCAATGACTCTAAAAGGTCACTGATTAACCTAGAGACCTCCGATTGTAAAAATTTCAGTTCCTGTGAATTCCTGAGGTTACAAGGAGTTCAAATTTGCTATCCATTGTTTATTTGGACTTCTTCGAGGTGTTAAAATGTAATAACAAAGAATCGAGAAAAGACCCTTAATATTGGGCATGTTGGGCCTGAAATGGAAACATTTTAGCCCCACGTTGGGCCTCCCATATCTGGATTTCTGAAAACTCCATATGAATAGAGAGTTCAGAGGTTGGTGATGATGTTTTAGGTGTCCAAAGATCTATATATTAGAGATCACCAATGCAATAGGTGTCCAACCATTTCAGGCCCAATGACCCTAAAAGGCCTAATGTGTGATTTCTTCTCGGTTCTTCATTATTACATTTTTAACACCTCGGAGAAGTCCAAATAAATAATGGATAGCAAATTTGAACTCCTTGTAACCTCAGAAATCCACAGGTACTGAAATTTTTACAATCGGATCTCTCTAGGTCAATCAGTGGATTTTTACAAATTAGGCTTTTTAGGGTCATTGGGTCTGAAATGGAATCATTTTCAGGCCCAACGTGCCCATTTCAGGCTCAACATGCCCAATATTAAAGGTGTTTTCTTGGTTCTTTATTATTACATTTTAACACCTCGGAGAAGTCCAAATAAACAATGGATAGCAAATTTGAACTCCTTGTAACCTAAGAAATCCACAAGAACTGAAATTTTTACAATCGGAGCTCTCTAGGTCAATCTATGGCCTTTTAGAGTCATTGGGCCTGAAATGGAAACATTTCAGGCCCACGTTGGGCCTGAAATGGAATCATTTCAGGCCCAACGTGAGCCTGAAATGTTTTCATTTCAGGTCTAATGACCCTAAAACGCCACTTGTGTCAAAACCCACTGATTGACCTAGAGAGCTCCGATTGTAAAAATTTCAATTCCTGTGAATTTCTGAGGTTACAAGGAGTTCAAATTTGCTATCCATTGTTTATTTGGACTTCTCCGAGGTGTTAAAATGTAATAACAAAGAATCGAGAAAAGACCCTTAATATTGTGCACGTTGGGCCTGAAATGGAACCATTTCAGGCCAACGCGGGTGACTGAAATGCTCTTTTAGTTTTAATTTAATAAAAATATTTTAATTAATTTCAATATTTTTTTATTTTGAGAAAGGTTCCATAATATAAAAATCAAAATATAAAAGAACATCTATTTATGGTCCGTCTCGAAATTCGTTACTGACAAAGAGAAAGAGAAAGAGAAATGCATGCAGTACTTGACGGTAGGGGTATAAGAGGAAGTTTACTAAAATATGTGCGTCCTTTGATAACATTGAAACCATGGTACGCCTTTTGGTAAATATCAATTCTTGGATACGCCTTTGGTAAATTGCCGATATACTTACATACATAGTTTGCAAAATCGCGATCCTGGATCGTAGGATCGTACGATCCTACGATCCTACGCCAGAAATCGATCCAGAATCGCGCAGAATCGTTTTTCGTAGCAGGATCGCAGCAGGATCGGTAGGATCGGACAGAATCGGACAGAATCGTATAAGATCGGACAGAATCGGAGCAGAATCGGAGCAGGATCGGTGAAAGCTTCAAGAGGTCATAATTTTTGACTCGGATTGAACCACGTGACCTATAATATATCAAATTGAAACTCGTTCAAAGATCTACAGGTTAGTTTTAAGATTGAATCCCAAAAAATATTATTTAAAGTCTTTTCAGAAGCTCAGAAGATTATTAGTCTTTTTTATTATTATTTTTTTATCTTTTACAGAGTTAGTGTTAGGGTTTTAAGATTATTTAAACATCTATTTAATTATTTTTAGTTAGTTTTTGATTAATAATATTATGTTATATCTTTTTCCTAAGGGTTTTAAGATTATTTAAACATCTATTTAATTATTTTTAGTTAGTTTTTGATTAATAATATTATGTTATATCTTTTTCCTAAAATGATACGTTTTTAGATGTCTATTATCTAATAGGTTGACAATTAAATTGGATCATCTTGTAATCAATAGAATATTCTTGAAGTTGAACGTGATTATTATCATTATAGTGTTAATAAAAATTGTATATTCTTTCATTTTAAGGGTTTTTGTTAGGATCGTACGATTTTACGATCCGATCCTGACCGATCCGATCCTGACCCTAAATCGATCCTGTATAAGATTGCGATTCTACGAACATTGCTTACATAGATGGATCAATGGGCGATTAAGAAGACTTACGAACTAAATCAATTGCCTTTGATGCACTTTAGAGAAAAATATTGATGTACCATATTTGAAGTGTGAGAATGAACACTATAATTTACAATAATAAGGGTATGAGTTTGAGCAATCCTTGGATTTCAAATTTATTTATTTATTTTATAAGATTGTAAAATAAATAATTTGTACTATTAAATAATTAAAAATCTACTATATAATTGTGCTTTATAAAGGTAAATTTGTATTTGCTACTTTATTTTTGAAAATAAAAATAAATATGGTTTATATTTGATTCGTAAATTAATATTGTGTAATTATTTAAATGAGCTTTTTTTTTTGATATTGACACCTTTCTGAATTAGACATTCATGTTTTATAACCCAAATTTGATATTGACAACTTCTTATTGTTAGGGCCAAATTACACTCCACTATTTTACCAAGTAATTTGATTAAAAAAAATCAAACTATCTAAAATTAATTAAGCAAATTACATGAGATAATAATTTAAAAGAATAAAATAAAATTTTTAACTTTTGATAGTAATAAAATAATTTTAAAAAAAAATAGTAGTAAAAATTAGAAGTGTTATCGAGGACACTGCAATTTCAAAATATTAAAATAATACTTTATTAATATTGTAATAACTTTGACTAAAACTATCTCCTAGTCAAAATTGCTACTCATAAAATATTATTATATCAAAATATTTTTTTAATAGTTATTCAAATTTAGTGAAAATTAAATCAACTTAATCAAATTCATAATTCATTTCAATACTAATATATCATTTTTTTCAATTTTTTATATTATAATAATTTTAAATAAAGTGGTTATATATTATAATAATCTTGAATAAAATTATTAAATGAGATTTTATTAGACGCACTAAAATGATAATAAGAGGAGCTGTGTATTTTATATTTTAGTCTAAAAATATTTTTAAATAGTAAGGCGGTTAAACAAACGCTTAAGGCAATTATGGAAAGTCCGAGGACTGGTTTGGTAATTGAAGTTTAATATTTCCTTATTGAGATGGTTTTAAGTGGCCCCCAACGCCACCAAGAGCCAATCAGCCGGCACCTTTTGCCCTTTTTTCTCCTCGTGCCTTTCAGTTTCCTATCTCAAAGAGCGCACTCGAAAAGGCAAAGGCCACCACCAATTCAATCAGTGGAAGCTACGCTTCGTCCAACCATGGCCATTTAGATCCACTCCTTCCTCACTCTTCCTCCTCCAATCCATGCAAATCAAGCTCATAGGAGAAGGCGGAGCTGGCTTCTTGCGACTTCTGGTGGCTGTCTCCTTTCTGTAGTCTCCAGGCCCGATTTCTTCGAAAAGCTCACAGATCTTGATTGGGAGCGGTCAAAAATTGATGCTTTGGGGTACTCGGTGAGTGTGTGCTCGATCGGTTATTAAATCCCGTTTGATTCTTTCGGCCGCTCTTCTTCTCCCACTTCTCCTCTTCCTCCTTCAATCATCGCAAGTAAGGTCAGAGGAGAAGTCGAAACTGGCTTCTTGCGACTTCTGGTGGCTGGCTGGTTTCTTCGAAATTTTCACAGATCTTGATTGGGAGTGATCAAAATTGATGCTTTGGGGCACTCGGTGAGTGTATCTTCTATCGGTGATAATATCCCGTGATTATTTCTGCGGATTTTGTGTTTAAGAGAAGAGTCTGGGAGATGATGGCGAGATTTCTTCCTCCCGCATCGATACAGTGCTTCCCCAGATCAAGTTGGTTCCTTGGCGAGAAAAGGAACTGGGGCGGGTTCGTGGCTGGAAACTGGACCCGGGAAGAGAACAAACTGTTTGAGAATGCTCTGGCTGAGTTCGACAGGGACAGCCCTGACCGCTGGGAGAAGGTGGCGGCTTACATCCCGGGCAAGACCGCGAGGGACGTCGAGAGCCATTACCGTAATTTGTTGGAGGATGTGAGCAAGATAGAAGCTGGACGGTTTGCATGTCCTGGCTATGATTCTTCTTCTTTTAGAATGGAGTGGGATAGCGATTACAGCTATGAGGCTGTGAAGCAACCTTATTGCATCGGCAGGAAGAGGTCAGGGGCGTGTGCATCAGATCAAGAAAGAAAAAAAGGAGTCCCATGGACTGAAGAAGAGCACAAGTAAGTCACTTAGATACTATGTTCATAGAGTTTCATAAGATTGATTCACTAGCATTTTTGAATAGCTATATCCATTCACGACTGTGTCATCTATGAAGTTGGTGTTTAGCTTACATATATCTGTTTGGTGTACCTTGTAACTTGCGTAATTTATGGTTGCTAGTGCTTGAACTGAATCAGCTTGGTTCTGAAATGTTGTGATTTCTTGTGTTCTAAATGGTAAATCTAAATGGGTCTGCTTTAGATTTAAGTAGCAATAGCAGAAGTTTTCATTCAGTTGAAGCTTTACTATGATATCATGGAATGACTTTGAGTCCTGCTCATCTACTATTATTCTTTCTTACAAGCCTTTTTGTTCAAACCATTTCATTACTGTCCATGGCTCAAGTTTAATCTAACTTGATTCTGAAATAGGATGAGGATGGTAAACCATAAATCTCTATTTGGTTTCTTCCTAATGGCTACTTAATCAATCTTTAACATGTTAACTAAATACTCAATTCATTGCTTTTACAGGCGATTCCTACTCGGACTTAAAAAGTATGGTAAAGGGGATTGGAGAAATATTTCTAGGAACTTTGTGATTACTAGGACCCCTACTCAAGTTGCTAGTCATGCCCAAAAATACTTCATCAGACTAAATTCGGGTGGCAAAGACAAGAGGAGATCCAGCATACATGACATTACTACTGCCAATTTGCCAGATAATAGGCCTCCTTCCCCATCTCAATCATCTGTTCTCACCACTAAGTTAGTCTCATTGCCAGGTTCCTACTCATCTAACCATTCAGATTGGCCTGATGAAGCAACTGGTGTTCTAAGTTCATTAATTAAAGGAAGTCAGTTCATGCAAACCCTTCATGGAGCAGCAACCTTATGAGATGAAGATAGAAGCTCATGCATCTAGGTGTCCCATTCTTCATGGTGTTGTGGTTCACAGCATCTAGAAGTCATCACCACCTTCATGGTTGAGATTATCCATATGTGAGGATGGAACCTGCGGCGAATGAATGATTTGACTTCCCCACGATCTAGGGAGAATTCGTGGTTTTCTTCTTCCCTGTATTCTTCTTCTTCCTTATGATTTATATTATACCACTATACAGTACACAAATAAAGTTGTAACTCAGCAAGGCACTAGCCTGTGTTCTTTCTCTTATGTACTTCGATACTATAAGATACGTGTGCAAGAAGCACACCTTTTTCTAATTTGATGTCCAAAAGTAATCTGATCACCGTAGCCGTTTGCCAAGGCCAAAAGCACTTATGAGTTAATGCACTAAAGTGACTTCTGGTGCAGGCCAAGAGCAGAATTGGTTCAAAACTGGCGTTTTAATGGGACTACAAATTCACGTTTCTGTTTTACCTCTACTTTCAGCTTCCCTTTACCAAATTAGTTGTGTGCTTGTATGATATGTATCCACAGTTTTAAACTTGATTGTGTTTTTGTTCACTCTAGTTCCACGTCTGAGATTAGTATGATTCTGTTGTTTGTGGTGACTGCAGGGCTTCAGGAAACATTTTTTCCTATGATTAAAATAGGATGAAAGTGAACAGATGGACGACAAGCAGAGAACCATAAAAGGTAAGCTCACTTATATTGTTGCTAATTCGTTATTGCAACCAACGATAAGGGTTATGGGGATGAGTCACTAGGCATTTTCTTACATGGCAACTTTGTTTATGGGCCAGTTTCACCACTTAAACTAGACTGATTTTTTCCAAACTGATATCTTGCCTGTCCCATTGCCACTCTGGCCACTTTTACTATAGTTGGATCTGAGTCTCCATTCCACTAGCTCAGCATCTCGTTCCTCTCTTATTTTTTCACCGGTTTTATTCTTCGATTGTTACAGGTAAGCTCGTATAAAGCTAAATTCTGACCAACAGAACAAACTGTTTCCACAGTATCATATAGTTAGAGTTGCCTTCTGTGAACTATCATATCCTGAATCTTCTTTTCATTTACATTGGTAACACATTTTCGATGAATGTGAAAATTCTGGTGAATGAATTTTTGGGCCTTAAACATTGCTATTGAGAGAATAGATTCTGTTCATAAATTATCTTCTGGAACAAGGATTGAATGAGCATCTATAGCGTTTGTGTTAATTAGCTTGATTCAGTATGACATTCTCCTATTCTTTTAATTTTCTTATGTGGTTCATCTGCCACTGTTGCTATTGCTGAAACAGCATTGATGCCATGGCTGCAACTATGAGCAAGTGCCACAGCACTTGCCTCGCAATTTGCTAAACTAAAGGAAAAAATAAGAATCAAGCCAATAGAAAACAGCAAATGCTCACACTTTTGTCAGGCATGTGACATCAAACACCATTTTCTTTTGGCAAGATGCTGAAACCTTTTGTGCAAGCTGTATCAAGTTTTTAGCTTTGAATAAGACCCGACGCATGACATCTTGCCCCTTTTTCTTTCTTTCTTTTTTTTTTTTTTTTTTTTTTTTGCACATTTGTTATGCTTCGCAACTGTTCAAGGGCTTTATCTGCATCAACTAGGTGGGCTGTAAAGAGTGCTTCCTTGCATTATTCCATGGGTAAGTACTGTTTAAGTGTCAATTATATATATATCTGAAGAAAGTGTCATGGTTTGGTCTAATAGGGAATTTGATTTATTAAGTTGGTGATGCAGCACCAATTTGAACTTTGAACCATCCAGAAACTTGAAATGAAATTTATGAAAGAAGGAAAAATTCTCTAATACAAAGAAGTAAAATTGGAAATTGTTTTAATTCAAAGATAATTAAAATATTTGACTCTAGACTTTTCTTAGATTTAATTGAACAACAAATATAGAAATAATTATTCTAAATAAAAAACTCCATTTCCTTTTGGCAAGATGCTGAAACCTTTTGAGCAAGCTGTATCAAGTTTTTAGCTTTTGATTAAGACCTGATTTTTTTTTTTTGGCTCAAACCTTCTGTGATGCTATACTATCATATCCTGATTGTTCTTTTCATTTACATCGTTAACTCATTTTTGATGAAGGATAAATACTTAACGGGGTGCATAAGCTTAATGTGAAATTCTGGTGAATGAATTTTTGGGCCTTAACATTGCTATAGCCTGAATGTTCTTATCATTTACATTGTTAACTCATTATCGATGAAGTACTTAACAGGGTGCATAAGTTTTATGTGAAAATTCTGGAGAATGAATTTTTGGACCTTAACATTGCTATAGAGAGAATAGATCATGTTCATAACTTGTCATATGGAAGAAGGATTGAATGAGCATCTATAACTTGTGTGTTAATTAGCTTGACTCAGTATGATATTTCTTTTCCTCCAAAATATTCTCATTCTTTTAATCTTCTCATGTGCTTTGTTCATCAGCTATTGTTGCTATTGCTGAAACAGCATTGATGCCATGGCTGCAATTATGAGCAAGTGCCACTGCATTGGCCCCACAATTTGCTAAACAAAAGCCAAAAATAAGAATCAAGCCAATAGAAAACAGCAAATGCTCACACTTTTGTGAGGTATGTGACATCAAACTCCATTTTCTTTTGGCAAGATGCTGAAACCTTTTGTGCAAGCTGTATCAAGTTTTCAGCTTTGAACAAGACCTGATGCATGACATCTTACTTTTTTTTCCCCCTAATTTTTTTACACATTTGTTCTGTTTGCCAACTGTTCAGGGCTTTTCTGCATCAACTAGGTGGGCTGTAAAGAGTGCTTCCTTGCGTTATTCCATGGGTAAGTACTGTTTGACTGGGGTCGCATAAGAGTAGTGGCAATAACATATATATCTGAAGCAAGTGCTAGGGTTTGGTCTAATAGAGAATTTGATTGTTCAGTTGTTGATGCAGCACCATTTCGAATTTTGAACCACCCAGAAACTTGAAATGAAATTAATGAAACAAATAAGGAAATAACCTCACCCAGAAAAAAAAAAACTCCTACGTAAGGAAGTGAATATTGCGATTATATTAATTCAAAGATAATTAAAATATTTGACTTCCCACTTTATTGAACAATAAATATTCTGAATCAAAAATATTATACTAATCTTAATATGGATTTTAATTATTTCCTGTTAATTGCCGAAATAAAAAATTATTAAATAATAAAAACTAAATATTTGAATTATTTTTTAAAAATATTTTTTCCCTTGTGGATGCGCCCATTTGAAATTTATTTTTAATTTACTTTCTTTAAAATTATTTCCTTTTCTGCTTTATTTGTTTCATCGTTTGCAATATTTTCCTCCACAGTGGAAAACTCGACTCTTGATAAAATATTGGTTTCTCGTCTTAAATCTTTATTTATTTTTAAGTATAAGGAACAATTACTTCAATAACTTTGGTTAGCAGTGTTGCTTTATTATTTTTATTCTTTGGACGACTCTTACCGTGAGAAAGAAATTAATATATCTTATTTTTCTTTTTTAAAACACATAAAGAAGAATAGATATTTAATTTTATGAAGTTTTAGATTTTAACATGATAATATCTAATGTAAATTTGCTTTAACTCTCCACTTCCAAACTTGAATTTGCATGCAATCCCTACCCAAACTTTTATTTGCATGCAGTCGCTGATGGGATTGATAAGACAGCTTTGTGAGTATAAAAATTGAAAAGTTGAGTATAAAAGTTAGAAAATTGAGTATATAAGGTTCCATCCACCACATCAAAAAATTGCATACTCAATTTTCACTCTTTTATACTCACTTTTCATTCTTTTATACTCATTTTTCACTGATGTATACTCAATTTTTACTCTTTCATACTCAATCTATTAGGGAGTTAACACAAAGAAAAAAATACAAATGGAGACTGAATGCAAAGTTTGACTCCCCATTAGGGAGTTTACTGCAATTTACCGTTACCCTGACGGGTAAATTAGAAAACATTTAAGTCCGTTGGATGACGAAAATTATATTTATGTTTTGAAATTATACTACAATAATGATGAAAACTATTTGGTACAACTTGTAATAAAATCAACATGCGGATACTCGAACTTCTTCAAGTAAACTTGTGCTCAAATAAAGAAAGTTAAACAAGTAAATATTTTAATTAATTTTCTTTCACACCAAAAATTAGTTGGTCCCAAACTGAGAGAGCACGCGCGTGCACTTTCAATTCAGCACGAGATATTTTACAATAGCTGTACATTGTGATGTTGTAAATAAATCTTAAGTCGAGAGCTTTTGATGAACAATCTTAATCTCTATTCAACTTTTAAGAAATAATAAACATGACAATTAACTAAAGTCGCGGAAGCGTACCGGAATCCATCGTTGCAATCGGTCCTCCGGAGATGATCTTCAATCTGCAGACTTCCTTAGATTTCCGAAGAGTTTTGTCGATGGGAAACAAAACAAAAGCATCGTCTGCAAACTGGGACCATAACCTCCTATTTATAGAATCCAAAGGTTGCCCTTTTCTAATTTGACCCCTCAACAAATTAGAATTAGCACATGATATCCACAATGTTTTATTCATAACAATTAAGCCCTTCCGTCAAATTACATAATTCCAAAATTTAGATCACAATATTTTTGACTTATTTAATTGATGACAAACAACATTTATAATTTACAATTATGACCCTAAAAATTCTAACAATCTCCCACTGGGTCATATGCGTAAACTTATAAATGTGTTAACCTTAGTGAGCTCAAAAACTTTTGTCATCATAACCATAGGGCTTCCTTAACAATCTCGTCCATTAATTATATAGACATAGGATCAATGCAGTCTTTGTTGTATCTTTCACAACTAAACCATCAATGGTCACATATATCAATACAATCAAATGACATAGATCAATTATGAATTTGTGGCATGAAAATTACATGCAAGGTGATCTATTCATGTCAATTTTCAACTGGTCCTCCTTAACCAAAGTGAGATCAAAACTTTAACTTTAGTTATACAAAGTGGAATGAAGTAAACATTAAACTTTATATCTGATCAGAAAATCTCTAAATACATAAGTTTCAGAGACACAACCAAACATATATGAAAACAATTATAGTACAAACTCCCACTGAATCTAAATTTTACCAAACTGAATAACACCTATATGAGTGGTATGCTCATAAAAGACATTGGGTGGTAGACCTTTCGTCAAAGGATCTGCTATCATGGAGTTTGTACCTATGTGTTCTATCAAAATCTGTCCACTTTGTACTCTTTCTTTCACAACAAGGAACTTGATATCGATATGCTTCGATTTTGTCGAGCTCCTATTGTTGTTGGAATACAATACAGCTGATTTATTATCACAAAATAACTTCAATGGTTTTTCAACCCTTCCCAAAATGCGCAGCCCAGAGACAAAATTTTTTCAGCCATATTCCATGATTAGATGTCTCATAACATGCTATAAACTCTGCAGCTATGGTGGAAGAAGCTGTCAATGCCTGTTTGGCACTTCTCCAAGAGATAGCTCCGCCAGCCAACAGAAAAACATAGCCTGAAGTGGATCTCATGCTATCTTGGCATCCAGCAAAATCAGAGTCAGAATATCCCACGATCTCAAGAGTATCTGATCTCTTATATGTGAGCATGTAATCACTAGTTCTCTTTAAATATCTCATTACCCTCTTTGCTGCTTTCCAATGATCCATTCCTCGGTTGCTTAAATATCTGCCCAACATTCCAACAATGTACGCAATATCCGGACGCGTACAAACTTGAGCATACATAAGACTTCCTACTGCCGAAGCAAAGGGAATCTTTTGCATTTCTTGAGTCTCGAGGCTTCCTTTAGGGCACTGTTTAAGACTAAACTTATCTCCTTTAGCGACTGGGGTGTTTCCTGGTTTACAATCTTGCATGCCAAATCTTTTAAGTACTTTATCGATATAGTTCTTTTGTGATAATCCAAGAACACCTTGAGAACGATCTCGGTGTATTTGGATTCCTAATACAAAAGATGCATTACCAAGATCTTTCATTTCAAAATATCTAGATAGAAATCTCTTGGTATCGTTTAACATACCTATATCATTTGTGGCAAGCAAAATGTCATCAACATATAAAATCAGGAAAATATGTTTGCTCCCACTGAACTTATGATACACACAATCATCTATCACATTCACCTCAAATCCAAATGAGATGATTATTTGATGAAATTTATGGTACCATTGACGAGACGCTTGCTTTAACCCATAGATGGACTTCTTAAGTTTGCAAACCATACTCTTTGGATCTCCTGATACAAAGTATTCTGGTTGCACCATATAGATTGTTTCCTCAATGTCTCCATTGAGAAAAGCTGTCTTGACATCCATTTGATGGAGTTCCATATCAAAGTGTGCAACAAGTGTCATAATTGTCCTAAAAGAGTCTTTCGTTGAAACTGGAGAAAAAGTCTCTTTATAGTCAATTCCATATTTTTGAGTATAACCTTTAGCTACAAGACGTGCCTTATATCTTTCCATATTACCGTTTGAATCCCGTTTAGTTTTAAAAATCCATTTACAACCAATGGGTTTCACACCTTCTGGTAATAGGACAAGTTCCCAAACATTATTGTCTTGCATTGATTTATACTCTTCATTCATTGCCTCAATCCATTTTTGAGAATTTGAATCTTGCATGGCTTGACGAAAGTTGATTGGATCATCCTCCGCCATGCCATCATTTTCCTCATGTTCTTGAAGTAGTACTATGTAATCATCTGAAATAACACTCCTCCTTTCTCTAGTGGATCTATGTAAAGACACTTGTTCTTCATGCATTGGTTCTTGAGGTTGTTGAGTTTGTTCTTCTGGGAGTTGACTGACAATGTCTTGTTGTTCTTGTATTGCATCTTGATCACTAACAGGAATAATATCCTGATCATTATCAGAAGCAATCATAGGAATATAAACCATTTCTCTTGA
>JAGFNQ010002558.1:0-28261 GCA_024364735.1 Boesenbergia rotunda | reverse complement strand
ATTTAAATGAGAAAACATGGATTTTCTAGGCCAAGGTTTGCATTAATATTTCTAGGTTCCTCGAAAAATTATCTAGACATGATTAATATTTTAAGTAAATTTTAAGAGAATTTTCCGGGTCGTTACAGCCGTGACCTCTTGTTTTGGCCGTGACCCATCTGTGCCATATCTTACCCTTGATCAATTCTACCATATGCTTAAATTGTGTTCTTATGATCATGTCTACCTTGTGTCTCTGATTAAACTGTGTTCTTTTAATCATTGTGTCTTGATCACGCTCTCTAATTGGGTCTTTGATTACATCTTATATTTTGATCAAACCTTAACTTATATCATGATTCGATTCACTTCTCTTGATCAAATCACTCTTGGTCATTTGACTTAACCTATGTGCATGATCTATTCCATTCTTTAGAAAATCATCTAAGGGAAAGGAACCCATAGAGGGCAGCTCAAAGGGCAAAGACCCTTCATTATCTACACCTCCTTCGGGACCTCCTCCACCTCCACACACTAGATTTCAAAACATTCATTATGCTCTAAATTTTCTATAGCACAACTTCAAACTGATGCCATATCGGACTGTGGATCAAACCTTTATCTACGAACATTATCCAACAGTTCGGCAAATTATTGAACATTATAATCTTCAATCCATTCTGTACCTTGAGAGGCCAATCAACCTTGATTTGGTCTCTGAATTCTATAACAACATGGTCAGTGGGGAGGGTACGGGGTGGAAAACCCGTGTTGCTAGTATAGACCTTGATTTTAATCGATCTATTTTCACTGATTTTCTTGGTTGTCGCCGGTCAGAAAATGATTTTTCTCTCTACCCTTATCTTCCTGACCCTCTTCCGATTCCCTTTGATGGAGCCACTCCTGATTCCATCTATGAGTATTTTCTAGGCCATCCAAGGCCAAGGGGTTCCGGTGAGCGCACCCGTGATTTTCCCACATTTTCTGCTCTCCGCCTTTCCCCTATTGATTATGTTCTGTTTAAGATCATCACGAATTGTCTCCTCCCGACTACTTCGAAACATCTAGATGAGATCCACCCATTCCACTGCTTGATGCTCTACGGGATGCAACATCAGTTAGACTTTGACCCAGTGGCTTCAGTCTATTTCTCCATCATTGTCCACAGTTTGATGTACGGTCAAACAGTCTACATGCCGTTTGGCCACATCATTACTGCTTGGCTGCAGTCCGTAGGTATCGATGTTTCACAGGGCCACATTGTGCCCATGGTTCGACAGGACTGCCACCTGGATCATCGCATGCTCGCTCAGTCCGGCATTGTTGTCGGCCGCAGGGGCTAAGGTGGAAGAATCGAAGACGAGTGGGGGAGGTACCAGGAGCAGTCCCTGATCGGGAGCCGCCCGCTGATGCTGAGGATTATGATGAGTGGGCTCCTAATTTATGCTGGCATGTTACGGAGTTAGAGCAGTTGATACAGCGCAAGCTACACATTTCCGAGCTCTGGCACTAGGAGGTCAGCTCGGAGTTTCAGTCTTTCGATCGCCGGCTCGATGCTCTCGCATCCGACGTGTCTGAGATCAGCTCACTACAGGACACATGGTATGAGGAGTGGTATCATCATACGTTTCTTGATGGTGCGTCCCCGAGAAACCCTCCACCAGGTGGTGTTATATATATTACTGATTCTTCAGACGATGAGCATTGATAGCATTGACTGTTTTGATGACTGTTATATTTGCTTGTGCTCAGTTTCTTTTAAGGTGTCTTGACTTTGATGCGATATGATGCATCTGATATTTTGCATGTATTTTTGACTTATCATGTTTAGGATGTTGGCTTATATGTGTTTACATAAGTACTATATATCTATATGCCTCATTCTATATTATTATGCATGCTTATGATGTTGCTTATGATGCCTTGCCCATATGATACATATGTTTGTGTTACCATGCCCTACTCTTGTCATATGTGTTCATATGTTTTTCAAAATTCAAATCGTATCTTTGTTGTTTTGGGATACCCCTAGGGTTGAGGGGGAGTATGGTAGACCCTTTTTCGGTGTTCGACAAAGGGGGAGAGTGTTGGTTGGTTAAGTTTAGGATGATTATATTGTAGGGGGAGGATCTTGATTCCCCTATGATTCTGAAAGTTGAGAAATTGATTGAGAATCCCTAAACTTAAAATCGGATTATCAAACAACAAAAAGAGGGAGATTGTTGATGCAGTCTGACCCTGATTGTTGTTTTGATGTTGACATCGATTTTAGTTTTGGTTGATGATTATTATGATTATGGTTGAGTCCTGATCGGGGATTAGACATATTATGGAAAATCCTAGCTTGGAGGGCTAGGTGTTGGAAAATCCTAACCTGGAGGGTTAGGTATGAAAAATCCTAGCTTGGAGGGCTAGGTGTTGAAAAAGTCCTAATTCGGAAGGGTTGGGTGAAAAGTCCTAGCTTGGAGGGCTAGGTGAAAAGTCCTAACTTGGAGGGTTAGGGTAAAAGTCCCAACTTGGAGAGTTAGGTGAAAAAGTCCTGACTTGGAGGGTCAGATCCTAGCTTGGAGGGCTAGGTGTGGAAAGTTCTAACTCGGAAGGTTGGGTGAAAAGTCCTAGCTTGGAGGGCTAGGTGAAAAGTCCTAACTTGGAGGGTTAGGTGAAAAGTCCCAACTGGAGGGTTAGTGAAAAAGTCCTGGCTTGGAGGGTCAGGTCCTAGCTTGGAGGGCTAGGTTGGATGAAACCCTAGCTTGGAGGGCTAGGTTGGAGCCCCTGGATCGGTCTGGTGACCGATCA
Source organism: Boesenbergia rotunda (assembly GCA_024364735.1). Taxonomy (NCBI): domain Eukaryota; kingdom Viridiplantae; phylum Streptophyta; class Magnoliopsida; order Zingiberales; family Zingiberaceae; genus Boesenbergia; species Boesenbergia rotunda. The sequence goes on along the minus strand of JAGFNQ010002558.1, from coordinate 25,486 downwards.
GGGAGTTGGCACGGTGCTCCTTCGTGGATCGGTCTGGTGACCGATCCAGCGATGACTGATCGGTCTGGTGACCGATCAGGGAGTATGCGTTTCACCCACTGTTTGGCTCCTGATCGGTCTGGTGACCGATCAGGGAGCACACAGTGAGGTTGAGTTCCCTTGCTGATCTGCTCCTGATTGGTCTGTGGACCGATCAGGATCACTGTGCAGATCATTCTGGAGAACGATCCAGCATCGCAGGTTCCTCTCTATGATCGATCAGGTTGGAGCCTGATCTGTCTGGTCATGGCCTGATCGATTTGGTGACCGATCAGGAGGTTTGGATTGCGAAGCTCAGAAATCGCTCGATAAAGGGGTGGATCGGTCTGGTGATCGATCCACAACCTGGGATCGGTCTGGTGATCGATCTAGGAGAGTCCCAAAGAAATCGCGATTTCTGATTGAGCGTTGGGGACCGATCAGGACAAAGCCTGATCGGTCTGGACCCAGTCTGATTGGTCTGGTGACCGATCAAGAGGCTCTCTGATCGGTCCAGTGACCGATCACTTTAATTCAAAATGCACTGACAGACGCTTTGAACGCGTCTGAACGAATCCGATTCTCTGCGCTTAACATCTGATACACGATTTTCTGCTTGATATGCTGTGCTAACACTCTGATTAAGCTGCAGATGACAGGGAAAGATTCAAACATTCAAGGAGAGTCAATGGAGGCTTTTCCTTGGAGCAGGTTTGTCTGTTTTTCCATCTCAGGTTGCAACGGGCACTGGCGCTGGTTGGAGCTGCTGACTGGGGTTGGTCTGAGGGAAGCTCAGGGAGTCTAGAAGAGCTCAGTGGTGGCTGGTGGTTGCAGGTGAGTAGCTGGAAGATGCAGGGAGATGCTGTCACTTGGCGTTCAAGAGGGAAACAAAAGGAGCGATATGAAGCAGAGCAAGAAGAAGTTGTTGTTGCCTTGGTTTTGAGCTGTGATTACTTACTGCGTGCTTGTGCTCTTTGTTGATCATCCACTCTTGAGAAAGCTACTCTGATCTTTGAAGCAACCAACCCTTGCTTGAGCACTTGGAGGAAGGAACAAGAAGCTTCAAGTCCAATAGCGAGAAGACACGGGGAAAGGGTTCTTGCGTGAGATCGTCGCTGGGTGGAGCTCAGAGGGAGCTTGCTGTGTTCTTGTCTTTGCTAAGTGCCGAGTAAGGCCCTTCTTGTGTTTCTTTGTGCTTAAACTATATCCTTGATTGAAACGCTTTGGAGAGGTTTCTCCACCGAGAAGGAGGTTGCTTACTATCCGGTGTTCACCGGGGCTTGATCTGCCGACTATCAAGGGATCACCCACCTTAAGGGCACGCTAAGGAGTAGGAGCAAGTTATCCCCGAACCTTGTAAACCCTCCTTGTTAGCGATCTTGTTTGACTGCTCTAGTTTGTTTTTGTTTTCTGCATTTCTTCACTTCTCTACTTTCATTGTTTCCGCTACATTGCTACTAACGAATTGAGTGCAGAAATCTGATAAAAGCTCTAAGTCCAAGTGTTTGGCTATATTCACCCCCCCTCTCTAGCCATCCGGGTTCCAACACTTGTAGTGTTCCTTTTGATTACACCCAAAGTAAATTATGTACTCCTTTGACTTTACTTTAATGGAGGTGGAAGCTTCTTTTTGCTCCAGTGTTGAGGATGGTCTTTCCTCCCCCTCAATCCTTGATATGGAGACTTTTTCAAATTTTTCCTCACTTGAGGATGTGGACACTTCTTCCTTCTCTTCTTCTTCGGATGTTGAACTTGACTCAACCTCTGATTGGTCCTTTTTCTCCTCTTCTTCTTGTCCTTGTGTCAGATTCTCATGTAGAGTTATCGCTTATCTCCATAACTCATATGCATTCTTATATTCCCCTATATTTGACACAATATATGAAGGCAATAAATTAAACACAATTTTTGTTACCTCCTTATCCGCCTCCGCTTCTTCCGTTTGACTCTTTGTCCAATACAGAGGTCGAAGGCTCTTCCCTTTCTTGTCCATTGGAGCTTCGAATGGAACTTCTAATGAAGTCCAATGTTCCCAATCCATTTGAAAATATGTCTCCAATCGCTTCCTCTAACAGTTGAAGTCGTCTTGGTCGTATGGAGCTGGAATCCGGATATCCCATCCTAGTGGACCTTCCTAGCCCATCTTCCTCTAGCACATTTGCTCTCTCGGCGGTTAGTCCGTAGATGAGCGACCTCACTCTGATACCACGTGTTAGATCGTGTTCGTCTTGCTCCAGGAGGGGTGAATAGAAACATTCGATTTCTTTACCTATGATGTTAGCATGCACAAGCGGAAACATTAATAACAATAATAAACAATCGCTAACACCAACCTTTACGTGGTTCGGAGATGACACTCCTACTCCACGGCAGTCCGTAAGGTGGACGATCCCTTGATCCTTCGGTGGATCACTCCCCGGATGCCCTCCGGCTAGCTCATGTAGCTCCTTGTGGGTGGAGACACCTCGCCATAAACTCGGACACACTTCTGAGCACCATAGACTACTAACAAACCCTAACCAAATTTGTTTCGTCAAAACTCCCAGCCAAAACGAAGTCCTTTTAAATAGAGCATAAGTCTATTTTGGCCGCCACCAGTCGACTGCTCTTAGGGCAGTCGACTGCCCCCACCCAAATTCGACTGTTGCAAGCCCAACGTTCTAATTCTTCAGCCGCTACCAGTCAACTGCCCCATTGACAGTCGACTAATCTTGCTGTGGGGTTTACCAGTCGACTGCCAGAATCCCAGTCGACTACCCACCTAGGTTTTCCTCCCCGAGTACAATTCTCTCTGCACTCAACCCCTAGGATTTCCCCGAGTACATCCCCTCAACACTCGTACCCCACGACTCAGCTGACTCTTCACCAACAGTCTCGACTGTTGCCTTCACGCCCTCTTCGTCTTTGGCTCTCGTCCCTCAGATGCGCACACAAGCCTCCAGCTTACCTCCATGCCAACCTTCACGTACGCCTCGAAGTCCGCATCTCTCGGCTCATCGTCCCTGCTCTCCATGGTCCCTCGGGTGCACACAAGCTCACGGCTTGTCTCCATGCCACCCTTCACCATACCTGAAGCCGTCCAGCTAAGTCAATATGTGTAACCTGCAAACCTGCACACTCACATACACATATTAGAACACAAGAGTAAACCTAACTTAAACCCTTTGCTCAAACATCAAAACACATGGTCATATCGGACCATAGATTGACCCAACAGAGAGTAGGAGGCTTTGTGATCGCACTGTGAAGATGAGGTTTTGGGATCGCACCGGTAAAAGAGTTGGTTTTGGGTATATGCTTCTTCATTAAGGGTGCGTTTGGTTGGGAGTGTTCCTTGATAACCTTGGGTATGTGATTATCAGGTAATCACATAACCAAGTTTATAGGGAATAAGATATAATCTAATGTTATTTGGTTTAATCTTTGGTAATGGGACAAAAACTTGTTTGGTTGAAGGTTTTAATGTATAACCTATTTTGTCAATTACTATATTACCCCTGATTTAATCTTAATGACATTTTACAACTAAATAAGATTTTATTATAAGATTAAATTTTGACATTCTTACTATTAAATTTATATTTATATTGATTATGCAATATATAATAATTTTATATTAACAAATTTGATGAAGTCAAAACTTCTTCCTTTGAAAGATTGTTCCTTGACGTTCACAGTGAGCGCGTTAGAAAGAATGAGTTTGAAAGGGTCAAGTCAACGGGAATTATATTGAAACTGCTGCAAGACCTTATGCTTTTATCAAATTTGGTATAGTATTCATCTACAACAATCAATGGAAAAAAAAATGATGAACTAGATAGCAGACAAATTGAACCTGGAGTGATCGGCTCGGTCCCACAGAAATTTTCCACCGATCACTAGAGTAAATCGGGAAGCGCTCCCGGTGGACAATCTAGAAGTCCAGCGTCCCAGGATTCGCGCCCCATTTGAAGGAAAAATTCTTGCAAAATGCGCCATAGCTGGGGATCGAACCGAGGATGCCTGAGTTAACTACTAGTGACCTTATCGCTGCACCATAGTCCCGGGGGCACAACAATGGAGAACATCGATTTGGATGTTCAGAATTATTCCACGGAAAAACCTGCAGCATCATGATGAACTCAGAAAAACCTGCCGTGTGGCATCACGATAAAATATACAAGTAAATAAGTATTTCACTGATAAAAACACATTGAAAAAAAAACAAGAAAGTAATCCAAAAAGATATTCATCCAATAAGTTCAATCCAAGTTCAATCCAAAACGACATTCTTCCAATAAATTTTGTTCAAAATAATATCACGATTGTCCAAAAGTATTTCAAAATATAAATACCAACAACCTAATTCAAATAGCTAAATCATTTAGGATAGATCTCAGAGAGCTGCTTCATCACATAATTTCTCCTAAATATCTTTGGCAATGCAAAAAGGTTGTCAACCTTGTGGTCATCCTTGAGAATGTACTCCCCAACATCCATAATTTCTTGCTAAGAGAATTTAGCAAGTTTTATTAACTCTTCGTATATCTTTATTTTTCTATCACTATTCTCGATTTTTTTCTTGAAGTAGGTGGAGATCTCTACATCAACCTTGTTAGCAGAAATGATATACTTTTGAATATCTCCCACTAAGTCACCCTAGAACATCATTAGACTTTTCTTTTTTTCTGTTGGTTAACTTCTTGTTTGTTGGGCAAACTGATGAACTTGGAGTTTTAGACATCCTTATTGCTTGGTTGCCATCATCAGATTCATCTTTATGACCTTCAGCATGTTTGTCCTTTTCAAGCTCAAACGTGTCAACCTCTTCATCGCATAAATTTATCTCTTCTACCGCATCAGCTGGGGTTTCTGCATTAGCTCCTGTGGTACGATCTTTCCCCCACACAAACATCAAGTCATCAAGATGGGGAAACTCTTTATTTCTTAAACCAATAGCAGCTGGATGACTCTAAATTAAAAATATATCATTAGTAAAAAAACTCACACCTAGTAAAATTTACAAGAAGAAAAGTTACAAGAAAAAAAAACCAATAGTAGCTAGAATTACAATTTAAAAGAAGAAAAGTAAGCAATGTTAAAGTTTAATGGATATCACGTTTCTACTATCACCTAGTATATCTTGTTTCTGCCATCACTTAGAATAAAGTTTAATGGATAAAAATATAAGCAATGTTAAAAGCTCATAGAGAATATCATTAGTAAAAAAACTCATGATCAACAAATAAATGAAAAAAACTCAAAAATAGAAAAAATTACCTTAACTCAATCATCAAAAACATCCTTTGTAGCAATAATACACTTCTCAACATCATTCCACCCAAATCCACTATTATGATTCAACATTTCATTGATAGCATGGAATTGTCTCTTAAATAGCTTGTATCTTGACTTGATATGAGGGGTAGCCTTCAAATTGCTGGATGACAATTTAGCAGCCATTACTTTCTCCAAATGCAACAAGTACCCAGTTCGAAAATCATTCTCGCTCTTCCAAGTTGAATCTTTGTTCAACTCAATAAGGCAGTCAACTAATGTAACACCCTCTTGTTTTGTCTATAAGTGTTTAGTGCTCTGAGTTTTCCTTTTGAACTTCATTGGCATTGAACATTCTACTTGTTCAACTAGTGCATCCTTGGTCGTTGTTACTACTTTTATCCTCTTGTGGCTATTTCCTTCCATTGAAAATTGAAATAAAACCATCCAAATAACACATTATTCTTGCATAAAACATAATCAAATGAATACTATACAAATGGATAATAAGCCCAAATACAAATAGATCAAATCCAGATACAATCAAATTGTTCAAACTATTCAAATGGATAATAAGCCCAAATACAACATAATTAAAGAGTCCAAATACATGGAAATGGAAACCAAATTTTCAGAAAGAACATTATATTTAATTAACCGATGACTGCCAGCTCATGAACATATCATTCGCAAGCTTGTCTCTCCATTCAGTCCAAGCAGAGTTGGTCTCACAATGCCTGATCAAATCACCATCATCGTCGACATCAACATCACTTTCATTTGACTCGAGGATGTCAAGCTCACTCTCTATCGGATCAATTGTCATTTCATACCTTATGAAATTATGCAGAATACAACAAGCCAAAATAATCCTACATTGAGTCTTAACAGAATAAAATGACTTATCTCTCAATATAGCCCATCTAGATTTTAAAAAGCCAAAACACATCTCAATGCAATTTCTGGCTTAAGAGTGTTTCATATTAAAGTACTCTTTGGCTGGCTGGTTGGTAGCCTTGCCTCCATTCTGTCAAGTGTTACCTTTGACCTCTATATGCTGCCAAAATCCTTACCCATTTGTATATCCAGCATCACACAAATAATAATAACCTTTATTACAAGTGAACATGTGTTAATATAATATATATATATATATTATATATATATATATATATATATATATATATATATATATATATATTATAAACAAAAAATTTGTTAACTATATTACAAGTACCTATTATTTTTTGATAATTATAACTTAATTACCTTGAGGAATCTTCAAGTCATTCCTCCTACTAATAGCATTCCTTAAGACTCTACCATCTGCCGCAGATCCTTCCCAACCCGGTAAGATATAGCTAAATTGCATGTTTGGTATGCACACACCCAAGATTTTGGTTGCAATTTCACCTTTTCTGGTTCGATACTTAGGTCTATCAACTGTTGGGACATTAACATTAATATAAGTCCCATCTAATACTCCCAAACAACCCTACACTCAAAGAAGTATTACAAATCAAATTAATTTATTATGCACATAAAAATGATTAAAAAATAAATTTATAGAGATTGTATACTTGTACCTTAAATGTTAAATTCGACACTTTTAACGCGATCTAGAAAATTTTTTCGGAAGAAGATTTAGGGTTCGAGAGACCCAAACTAAAATTTGAGGGTTAAATCGCTTTGAAACTTAAGTTCTAAGGACTTAAGTGTGATGAAACCTAAATTAGAAAGGATCTAAATGATTAGATCCTATATGTAGTGTTTAAAATCATAGACCTAAAGGGTTTAATCTGCATAAGTGGAATTTGAAGGGCCAAATTGCGAAAAAGGGCAAAACTGAGGGAATAGTTTGGAAAGGGCTGAAATTTAAGGGCCAAATCACAAATGGACGCAGAATCTTTTCTTCCCTGCTCCGCTCACGAACCCGATTCGCCAAAGGCTTCGCCTGCCCTAGCTGCGTCTTCCGCCGACGCCATTCCCTTCTTGTGTCCGAGCGAAGATGCCAAGAGTCGCCGCCGCCGCCTCACCATTGTCCACTTCATCCTATTTTCACTCTGGATCCGGGGCGAGCGATCAGGGCCTGGAAGAGGAGAGGAGGATTAGGTTGGATCCGAGCGCGGTTGATTTGGAGGCGCAAGAAGGAGGTAAGCTAGGGTTTCTTTTGGTCTTTTGTTACGGATTTACTTTGGAAACCTCTGACCTACTGAATTCGCACGCTACATGGGGGTGATTCAAGGGCTGGAGTTCGTGCCTGCTTGAATCTGAACAAAACATCAAGATCGACACTCATTGAAGGTAAGCTCGGCTGATGAGGTTTTTGGAGATTGTTTAGGTAGAGTTTTCTGAATGTTCTTTGCTTTGGTTGATGTTGCTATGGGTTAGTTCGGGAATTTCTGAGCGAATTGGCTGTGATTGGGCTCGGGATTGAAGGTGCTCCATTGGAGAAGAAGACTCTTAATGGCATATTCTTCTGGTGAGGATTGAATGCAACAGGTGCTAGGCAGACGGCTTGTGCTTGCCATCACTGAGGTAAAGGTTGCTTTAGCCTTGAGCCTTGGATGAATATGTTGAAATAGGATTCTGTTTTAGAAATCCTTTGCTGCTCACTTTGATTTTGAACTGCTATGAGAAGTTGTTTCTGAACCTTGCACTATTCTTTAGCTGACGAGAGCTTTTGTGATGGGTTATTAGATTTCCTATGTTGGCTTTTCAAGGATACTAGAACTAGGGGATCATTTGTATTTTCTATGGTTGGGTTTTATTGCCATGAGGTTTATAATGGAGATGAATTGTGTTCTTGGGCAGTTGATCTGTTTTAAATTCGATGCTATGTTGTTTCAGATTTGGTAGGCGTTCATTTGGAGTTTATTTGCGATTAGATTGTAGGTTTTATGGCCAATTGGTTTGAACTCTGCTATTGGCATCTGAGCATTTAGATAGGTCTGTTCTGATGTGATTTGCTCATGCTTAAGGTTATTATAGGGCCTGAGATTGTCCTGTTTTGAGTTAGTGTTTTGCTTACTGAGCGAGCAGTGTCTGACTTTGAATTCCTAGTTTGGTATCAAGCTTTTGGCTGGAATTGAGCTGTGGATTTGTATTGATTTGATCATTATGAGAATTTACCTCTGCTCAATTGGATAATAGATATTAGTATTGATTGGTGATACTAATTGATATGTATTATTTGGTAACTGATCGTAGATAGATTTGGTGATGTTTGGTGGAGGTTTTGATCTTGAGCTAGATCTTGGGTTAGGTAGATTAAACCTAAGTTTAAACCCAACCATGAAAACTTATGATAATCATTTAATTTGGGATAATTAAATGATTTCGACAATTAGGTTAACCCTGATATGGTTTAGGGATTTGTTTAGCTATTTAATAATTATTATGATAGCTAAAATTGTGTCCGTTGATACAGGACACTGATTGCTTTTGGACGATTGGAGGGTGGTTCTTCCGGCTTGATACAGACTTATACACTTCTGGAGGCGGGTACCCTTTGACTTATCTTTTAGATATTGCCATATTGCTATGCATTGTCTGTTATAGATAGCAGTAAGTTTATACGCTATCCTGAGTTATTATGCCTAGTCTGGATACTTATTAGTCATCCATGAGTTATTATTCCTGACCTGGATACTTGTTAGCTATCCCTGAAATATTATTCATGTTCTGGATACTTATTAGTTATCTCTGAGTTATTATTCATGACCTGGATACTTGTTAGCTATCCCTGAGATATTATTCATGTTCTGGATACTTGTTAGTCATCCATGAGATATTATTCATGTTCTGGATACTTATTAGTTATCCCTGAGATATTATTCATGTCCTGGATACTTGTTAGTTATCCTTGAGTTATCATGTCTTAACTGGATACTTATTAGTTATCCCTGAGTTAGTATACCTGTCCTGGATACTTGTTAGTTATCCTTGAGTTATCATGTCTTAACTGGATACTTATTAGTTATCCCTGAGTTATTATACCTGTTCTGGATACTTATCTATTATCCCTGAGTATATCGCCTGACCTGGATACGTGTTAATTATCCCTGAGTCATTATGTCTGAACTGGATACTTGTTAGTTATCCCTGAGTATATTGCCTGACCTGGATACGTGTTAATTATCCCTGAGTCATTATGTCTGAACTGGATACTGGTTAGTTATCCCTGAGTATATTGCCTGACCTGGATACTTGTTAATTATCCCTGAGTCATTATGTCTGAACTGGATACTTGTTAGTTATCCCTGAGTATATTGCCTGACCTGGATACGTGTTAATTATCCCTGAGTTATTATGTCTGAACTGGATACTGGTTAGTTATCCCTGAGTATATTGCCTGACCTGGATACTTGTTAATTATCCCTGAGTCATTATGTCTGAACTGGATACTTGTTAGTTATCCCTGAGTTATATTGCCTGACCTGGATACTTGTTAGTTATTCCTGAGTCATTATGTCTGTTCTGGATACTTGTTAGTTATCCCCGAGTTATTATGTCTGAACTGGATACTTGTTAGTTATCCCTTAATTATTATGTCCGTTCCGGATACTTGTTAGTCATCCCTGAGTTATTATGCTGTTAGTTCCATACAGTATCAGGTAGTGTTATATCTAGATGTATGCTTAGAGATCGTGATGTATCTCCTGCCTTTGACCTTGAGGGATCTGTAGTTTTCAGCCAGTATACCTTGTAGGTTACCTGTATTTCCTGTTATAGGATTTCAGACTGAGACCTAGTATACTGAGGACTTGGGAGGGAGTTATGTGTATCTATCATACACCATCCTTGCATTGTTGCATGCCGGCGATCAGCGACTCCCTTGTGGTTGAGCCTAATCGTTTTCCGGCACATGATATGATATGCACACCCGGCCACTCATGGGTTAGTGGATACCGTAGCGTGTGTGCATTTGCTCTGTATTGCTCCGCTCAACCGCTCATGGGTAGTGGTTTTGGAGCGTGGTAGCAAGCAGGGATTCCTTCTCTTCCCATAGACCAGAGAAGATGAGAGAGATATCTCCCCTATATATATATGGGGCGGAGTGTTCACTCCACCAGCATCCTGTCCACTCGGTCACTCATGAGCAGTGATAGCAGGGTGCGTACAGTGTCACCGCTCTACCCACTCGACCGACACAGTATCGCCTGTCTCGGTGACTTGACTGGTGTTAGGGGGTGACCATGACATTGCATCATATGCATACGATGCATTGTGCACTTGATTGTGTTTGCTGCATTTATTTGCTGGACTTGATTGACATGCATGTACTGGATACCTGTATACCTTGGTTTATATGTTATACTTGTTCCATAGGGATTTATTTCACCCTCTGCAGGATAGATGGATTCTGGTATGTATCTCTATTCAGTATCTTCAGTATACCCTTTCTTCCTATTGTTCATATGAGGTTGTATCAGCGTAGACTTCTATTGTTATTATAACATACTATGCATATCTACTGGGTATTCGCTGAGTTTATGGACTCACACCGTTGCCATATGTTTCTATTTCAGGTTGAGATACTTGGAGTCGCCAGAAGAGCCCAACAGCCAGTCCCTACCCATCGCGACCGTAGGATTATGTTTTTTACTTGTTAGTGCATTGTGTTATTGTCCGTTTATGATTATTTGTATATGTCCTATGTGTCGTGTGCCCTAAAGGGCTTTTGTATTGGTTGTTTCGTCGTAAGTCGGACCGGTCCGCAGTCAGGTATGATTTACTTAGTTGTTTTGTGTCTTTATATTGTGTTTATTTACTTTGGAGGCCTGAGGCCAAATATATATTGCGTGTGTTTGTCTATTATGTTGTATGTATGTGTAAATTGTCCGCCGGACAGGGGAGGTGCTGTCCGATTTTCTATTGGATCAGCGGCTCCTGGGTCTCGGGGCGTGACATTAAACCATTTCCACCTCTTATCCGTGTAATTTTCTGGGATTGGTTCGGGCTTCTTAAGCAACATGTTATGTAAACGTATAACAGATTTCAAAACTAAATGAAATTGTCAGCTAACTGTCTCGCCGGATCTAGATGTTTGCCGTTTTAGGACCCTATTCTGCACATTATGTGCAATAATATGAAGAAAAGATATTACAAGTTCACTAATTGACATATTTTTATTTCCTTTCAGTTTTCCATGAGTGGTTAGCAAAGAACAATGTTTGTCTAAAGACCTTCTATCCATCCTACAGTTATCAACACATTGTCGATCACTATAAAAAACCATCTCATTTAAGTTTATAGACTTAATATTATATCTAGACAATGCTTGATAAGCATATGATATGCTCCTCCTAAACCTAGCCCTCCTTGTCTTGATAGCTAAGACAACCGTCATCAATAAAAGCATAAATAACTTTCTTTCAATCCTCTTCTTGCGCATAATAAGTACAGAAATTATCTTCATCTCGGCCTATCATGAAAATAGGGCAATGAAAAGTAAATAGAAAGAAGCATATCATGTTAACTATCATAAAGAAAGAAAAGAATGAGAAGAATCTGAGAAACTATTGATACTAGGAAGAATAAAGATAAAGAATAGAAGATTAAAGATAAAGAGATAGATTATTCGCTCAAAACATATCATGAAAAAATCTATCAGATAAAAATAAAAGACAAGTTCAGAAGTGTCTGTTGCTATGAAATTGACAGATCTTACATCATTAAATTGAAAAAGGAACTATGAGTTCCTCATTAAATTCTATGTAAACAATATCTTCATAGAAAGAGCATTATGACATTAACATAACCTAAATCTATGAAAAAGGTATAGCCTCAACAAGAACATAGAAAATTGAAATGTTAACCCTGGAAAATCATCTAAGAGATAGCACAAACAGGTAGCACATAGAAAATCATCATAGGTTCTACTCTTCCCTTTTCTCATAAAAAAGGTACCTAAACCAAACATAATCTCGTTCGTGTTTAAAGGCCTAATTCCTAGCATAGGACATCAAATAGAAACAAAACAGAAATCAGAGGAAAGGAACCAGACAGAAATTAGACCAAAACAAAAACGTGTTCTTCAATTCAACGATGACAAACACAATCTCATTCGAGTTCAAAGGCGTAATTCCTAGCATAGAACATCAAATAGAAACCAAACAGAAATCATAGAAAAGGAACCAGACAGAAATTACACCAAAAGAAAATTGTTCTTCAATCCAACGACGACCAACAAGATAGAAACGGATTTGCCATTTCCGTAAAGGAAAACAAGAGGCATTAGTAAAATACTTGTGCTTGGTAAATACCTAAAAGTCGAACGCTGGAAGAAATGGATTTGCCAGTTCACGATCGAGTGCTCGAAGTAGAACACTGGAACGATGCTAGGGTTCATGATCTAGTGCTCGAAGTCGAACGCTGGAACGATGCTAGGGTTCACTATCGAGTGCTCGAAGTCGAACGCTGGAACGATGATAGGGTTCACGATCGAGTACTTGAAGTCAAACGCTCAAAGTCGCCGCTTGCTAGGGTTCCCGATCGAGTGAAGTGGGATCTGGCGAGGAGTCACGAGAAGGGATTATATTTAGGGCATATTTGAATTTTAATTAATAGTTAGGGATTGTTTTGTCTCAAATGGTAAAAATCAAAGGATATTTTTGGCTAAAAAATTACATTAACCCTGGAATCAAGCAAAACCCCACTTTTTCATGGTTTTCTGATTCTGGGTTACATGACTATTCCGGAAGGAATCGGCGACGATGGCCAGTACCCAGGGTTCAGCCCACGAGGAAGTCACTGTGGCGGGGAGGAACTCGGTGCCTTACAAGGTCAACACGAGTGTTAGGGGAACACGCCGGAAGTTGTCCGGCGGAGCCCACTCTGATTCTCAAGTCAGTGTCTTGATGGAGAAAAGTGTAAGACGGAAAAGAAAGTATGAGTCGTAGAAAGTGCATAACCCCCTTACCGGAGGGGTTGGTGTACCTTTATACGTATGGCGGCGGTCCCATGTGTCCCACGTTCTTCTCCACGTCCCCTTGATTGTCGATTACTTGATAATCTTTGTAACAGCCGTCACAACCATTAAATCTACGCCGTTGTGATGATTAAGGCTTTAATGACCGCATCTTGCGGGTCATGATTATCCACAGATCCGATGAAAGGGGGGCGGTTACTTGAGGTCGAATGCTCATCGAGGCTCCGCTACCCCGAGGTGGTCTCGGGGCCTTTTGGCCCGGGGGGGGGGGGGCGGGGGGTCGCGAGTGCTCGCCGTCCCGAGGTGATCTCGAGACCTGATCTCCCAAGGTGATCTCGGGCGTGTATCCTCCTGGAGTGATCCCAGAAGTAGGTCTACCTGAGGTTGTCTCGGGGATCCACCTTCCCTCGGGAGCCAAGGAAAGAGAGTCGTCCAGACTCAGTAGATCCTGCCACAAAGCTTCTGTTAGGATGTATACTAAAAGCTTTGCTTTTTGGTTGAGGATACATCTATATTTTAAAGAGAAACAGAAATCACACAGTGCATGTTCAGGTTTATGTTTATAATGGTATATGCACTAAACGCCTAATGCTTGGCATTGAAGATAACATGGTGCGTGGTGTCACACAGAAGATCATATTATCAGGTACCTTGCTGAAGCATAAGAAAGAGGCTCACAACCGAGATGGAGTTGGACAAACCAGTCGGAATGGTTGTAGTGTAATCAGGTGTGATTTATCTTAACCATATGATTACACTAGTGCACTTTGTGTACTTTGAGTAGGGCCAAAAGAGAGGTCATCCAATTTTTGTACTGACCTAGTAAATTGGATTAGACCTCGGATGCTATTATGGAGTACGATGTCTGAATCCCGAAATAATGGTGGGCATATATTATTAATTATTGTTTCTTTAATTTACCAATGGGCGAGGTCTATTCTGTTAGATCAATAGACCTGGTAAGTTGGGAAATAATATTAATAATATGATGTGCCATTGAATTATTGACGGAATCCGTATCCTGATGAGTCAGGGTGATGATGCCCCCTTGGTAAGCTCAAGAGGATCGCCATGCCAAATCTTGCAAGTGGACAATGGTCCGGCATGCCGAAAAGGTTGAGTGGTACTAACCAAGGATCAAGAAGATAATTAATTTGATTATTAGTAAATTGAATTAATTATCAGACATGTGATATCTTAAACATGGGGAGATGGATGGCTCGTGATAGGTGGAGCCCATATGAAAATATGGGGTTGGAGAGGAAGTACAATGGGATCCTTTAATGGAATGAATCTCCATTTAATGGATCGGGTTTGGATCCATTAGAGGGCCAAGAGCCAACTCCTCCTCATGGTCCCTATCCTAGCCCAATAAAGCCCCATTAGAGTCATGATAAAAGGCCAGATTAATTAAGGAATTAATTTTGGATTAATTTAATTATTAATTTCGAAATTAATTAAAGAATTAATCAAGGATTAATTAAGGAATTAATTTAGGATTAATTAATCTCAAAATTAATTAAGGAATTAATCATAGAATAATTATGAAATTATTGTATATAAAAATTTGGATGGAATAATTAAAGGAATTAATATGAGATTAATTATGGAATTATTCTATAAATTTTTATATAATCAATCCAATTTTAATTGGAAAATTTTTCCAATTAAAAACTAACTAAACCCCTATATAAACCTCAAAACTCTCTCCCTCAAATTAATTAATCTCTCCTCTCCTCCCTCAACCCTTGGGCGGTGGTGGTGCAAGCAAGAAGAAGACAACCCCTCTTCTTCTTCTCTTGGTTTCTTCTCATCCTAAAGGTCGCATTCGGTCACCGAGCAAGGGAGGAGTTGTCTCTTCTTTTTGGTGGCTTGCGGCGAGGAGGGTGGAAGAAGAAAGGAAGGCACAAAGGGAGAGGGGTGCGCCGGTGGTGGAGGAGATGAGAACACTTGGTTCTCAGTTTCTTCTCTTCCCTTCTTCGGTTCATCTTGTTGCGGACGTTCACAAGACAAAGGAGAAGCTCTCTTCTCCTTTTGTGGCGGGCGGGAGCAAGGAGGAAGAAGGGTGGAGGCGCCGACGAGGTAAGTTGTCCCTTTTGGTGTTTGTCGTCGGAAAAGGGAGGTTGCGAGAGGTTTTCTTCCTTGTGGTGTTGCTGCCGCGAGATAGGAAGAAGGTGGAGAGGTTGGTGTGGTGGTGGTGAAGGAGAGGAACCTATCCTCTTGACTTCACCTTGGTTCTCCTTGAAGGGGCCCCGGGTGGAGAAGCAAAACCCTAGGACTAGGGTTTTTGTTTCTTGGCGCAAGGGAAGGAGAAAAGGAAGGATTGATTCACGTGCCTTGTGTTGGATCGAGAGAAACGATAGAGGGAGGGGTGAATATCGTAAAACGTTCGAATTAAGAAAATAGAGTATGCACAGCGGAAATTAAAACAATCAAACACACAAACACCATATTTTTTACTTGGTTTGAAGTCGCGGTCAGCTCCTACTCCAAGGCCCACGGTCGTTGACCGTTTTCTGCGGGCAATTATATATTTTCGCAAATCAGTTTACAAGATTGAATTTACATGTATAGTAAAGTAAACTTTTGAAAGAAACTCTTCTTTTACCGACGTCCGATTTAGGTTGTCTTTTCGGAGCAGCGGGACGTCGTCAGCGCTTGAGTCTTGAGTCGGGAGGTTTCCGGAGCAGAGCGCGGGAGCAGAAGAGCGTGTATGCGTTGGAAAGATTGATTGATTGAAGCCTTGGGGTCGAGGGCCTATTTATAGCCCCTGGGGGCGCCTGGAACGTCGGGGGCACCCCCCACGTGTCAGCCGATCCGATTGCTTCTCGGTCAGCTCTGATCCCTTACAACTCGGGATCAGGCTTTGACGGGGGCGCCCGGAACGTTGGGGTCGCCCGGATTGACCGGGTCTTCTCTTATCCGTTGGCTTCGCTGGGTTCTGCTTCGTTAGCCTCACCTGGGGGCGCCCGGGAGCATGGGGGCACCCGGGAGCACGGGGGCGCCCCGCCCATGAGCTGTCGAAGCCTGCCTTTGCTTCTTGTGTTTTGTGTTCACCTTGGGGGCGCCGGGGACACTCCGGGCGCCCTGGTCAGCTGCTGCCTCACTCCTTTGAGGCTCTCTGAGCTGCAGACACTCGTTCCTTCGGTCCTGCATCCAAGGTTAGTCCAAAACAACATAAAGCAATAAGATGTTAGTTTATACAGCCTTAGCTGTCTTGGTTCTAACTTTGGGCCTCCAAAATGGAGCCCTAGGTCGAACCGACGCCTACTGTTCCCTCGTCGGGGAACGCGTCCTCACTTACTCCTCTCGGGAGAATGTACCTGATGCCAACCGGCTCCTCCGGTTGGACTTTTGCCCAGCAGTCCTTCGCCAGGTGCCTAGCTGTCCTTCGCCAGGTCTTCAGTACCACGCTGCCCTTCGCTTGGTGCCTAGCAGTCCTTTTATAGGTCTTTGTATCCTGGCATTCCCTCGCCAGGTGTCTAGCTATCCTTCGCTAGGTCCTTGTATCCTGGCATTCCTTCGCTAGGTGCCTAGCTGCCCTTCGCTAGGGCTTTGCCTGTACACTTGGGTAACATGTTAGACAAACAATATACCTTAACTTTTGTACCCTGTTGCCATTATCAAAATACAGGTTTGACTTGGGTGCATTCTGCACCAACAATCTCCCCCTTTTTGATTTATGACAACCCTGGTTCAAAAAGTTAAGTTAACCAAAAATGAACTTTTGTTCCCTCCCCCTGGAAGGAATCTCCCCCTAGATATTTCAAAAATTCGTGGGGCTTTTGAAAATTAAGTTCTAAGTCTAAAGATGGATTTAATTTTTACTTAGAACAGTTTTTTCAATAGAACTCTAAAGATATATTTTCCAAAACAAGTTTCGTTGTGCACTTTGGAAAATTTATGTTTAAATACTTAGATAAATTTGAAAAAACTTAAGTTGAGCATAAAAATTTGAGTACTTAGAAAAATTTTGCAAACTTAAGTTTTAAAATACTTAGAAAAATTTTGCAAACTTAAGTTTTGAAATACTTTAGAAAAAATTTTGCAAACTTAAGTTTTGAAATACTTAGAAGTTTTAAGTACTTTTTGAATAAAGGATAGAGTTTGAAATTTTGGAAAAAAATTTTATATAAAAAATTTTAGAAAATTTTAAACTCTCCTTTCCTATCTCTCCACCTTTGCCATATATCAAAAACAAATAAATATAACAGAAACAGGATAATTAAATTGTAAAAAAGCGAAATAATAAATTGTATTATTTTGCTGTACTGACCCAATTCAGGATATGAACTAAACCAAATCAGTTTCTTTTAGGGTCTTGTCTAACCCAATTAGCTACTTACTAACTACTATTAAACAGTAGTTTTTGCTGGGGTTAGTCAAGTTAAGTGTTCTGTTCAAGTTAGATTTTCTAAACTTGACACTTAACTTGATTACTATGTAGTTTGTATTTAGTGCCCCAATTACTGCAGATGCACTGACTTAAAGCATCTTGAATTAAGGCAAAGACCTAAGCATCTCAACCCATTCTAGGTTATCAATCAAAAGAACCCTAAGGTGCTTGTGAGATGCTGGCTTCTAAATCTATAGGTGCATGCAGTTCTAGGGTTAGGGCCTAGGCTAAGTCCATTTGCGAAAAAGTCATAGTTTTGAAGGGGGTATTTTTAAAATAAAACTAAGTCAAAAAATATTTAAAATTTTTCAAAACTAAGTAGAATTTGATTTTGAAAACATTTAAAAAATTTTAAAAACTGATTTTAAAAACATTTGAAAATTTTAAAGGCTGAAGTAGTAGAAAAACCAAAAAGCAAAGTAAACCTATTCTACCAACCATAATCCTAACAGAGATCAGATAATCAAACAAACAAGTAGTCAACTACATAAGTCCACTGGTAAGAGAACTAGCACAGTCATACAGGTCAAGCATGAGTCAACCCTACTAAGTAGGGGTAGTCAAATAGTCACTAGTACAATGCAAATCAAATCTAGGAAGAGGGTCTAGGATGATCAGAGGAGCCTGGCTGCCAGGATCGAAACATCGCCATCATCTCGTGATACTGTGCATCTCTGGTCTCCCTCTCAGCTCTAAGGGCACTCATATAGTCAGTGTAATAGCCTAGATTTGTCTCCATATCTTCAGCATGGTTTGCCTCCACTTCCTCTCGGAGGCTCTGGACCTGAGTCTCTAGCCGTGTCACTCTCTCGTAGAGTGTCGGTGGAGGGGGCTCGTCTATGTGTCCTCGGGCCTCTGCTGCCAGATCTGCAACGTCAACGTCTACCTCATCGTCTGAATCGATCTGCGCTCCGGCTTGCTGTTGTCTCCAAGTCAAAACCCCGGTGGCCGATACATCTATCCCAGCTAAAGAGAAGTTCCTAAACCCTATCTCATCAAAATCGGTCGGCTCAGATATTTTACCTACGGTAATGTCACGACCGTGGTTATGAAGGATGGAGGTGATGATGTGGCAGAAGGGAGTGCGCACTCGTCCCTGAGTGGTAACACTGGACGCATGCAGAATATCGTGAAACATGTGTAGTCCAATGTCAATGTCAAGATGATGGATCAGGGCATACAGAAGAAATGTATGAAAAGGTCACATAGTCGCGACATCCCTAGAGGATAGTGGTAAAATGCAGCGGACCAGGGCTCTGTACAGTGCGTAGTCCTGGGCCTGAAGCTCAACGGACTGAAATTGTCTAGCTACGGGGAGTCTTGCTTCCCTATAGAAATATGAGTGGAGAGTGTCTAGAGTAATATGGGAGTAGGGAGCATCAAATGGAGGATCCCTAGATGGATAGCAACAGAAGGTGGACTGGGAAGGTCGTAGTCCAAGGAATCGGTTTAGCAAAGTAGGAGTGATCGACAAGGGTATTCCTTGAACAGTAGTGACAAACATGAGATCGTTCTGTCGAACTATGTTATTATAAAATTCTGCACATAAAGTTGTGTTAATGGAATGAGTGCAGAACAATAGATTATCTAGTTGATAAAAGTTTTTGACATTCATGACTAAGGGACAAGATTGGGTAAAGAAATGTCTATTAAGATAGCTAGTTTTGATAGGTTTGTAAGTTGTTCGAGCAAACTTATTACACAGTTCTAGAGTCGGGAACCTAGGGTCGAGACTCGGTTCGGCACTGGGGTTCGCTTGGTTTGCTCGACATTTTCTAATTTAAGAAACATGCATTTATAAGGAAGGAATTTAAGAAAATAATTCTAAATGCATAAAAGAAATCATACCGGGGAGGCATGGTTGAGATTGAGGAAGCACAAGTGTCACTTGATCTTCTTGGAAGGAAGGAAGTGAGGAAGGAGGATGGTTTTTGGTGTGGGAAGAAGGAAGGGTTCGGATGCCTTTTTATGGGCTGGTCATTGGGGGCGCCCGGGAGTTCCCGGGCGCCCGGACAGGGGACTCTGCCTTTGGCAGTGACTAGGGCTGGTTGGGGGCGCCCGGAACGGCCCGGGCGCCCCAGTCAGGCTGGTCTTTGCAGCTTTTGCTGCTTTGACTGAAATGGGGGCGCCCGCGTGGTTCCGGGCGCCCTGGTCAAGTGTCAAAGGCAGCTTTTTGCCTTGAGAGAAGATAAAGGCATGGATGGTGGCGCCCGAGGAGTCACGGGCGCCCGGAGTGTGTAGGAAGTGATAAATTTAATGTCTTGTCATCGTTTGACCATGATTAAGTTGGATTGACCATGGTTTGATTGCTTTGACCTTGGTTTGACTACGTTGACCATGGTTTGACTACTTTTTGAACTGCAGGATTAAACCACAATATAGGTATTAAAGGAATTACAATTGACATTAATTTTACTGTCTCACCCAATCTAGGGTTTTCAATCACGTTAGCCTTATAGGTTTTGTGAAACAGGTTTTGATAAAAGAATTTTTTGAAAAACATAATTTATTTAAAAAAAACTTGAATTAATTTTGGAAATAATTGAATTTATTTAAAAATTGTTTGAATCTATACATAACTGAAAATTTGTGTTAGATTTAAATTTTACAAAGACTAATTTGAATTTGAATTTCAGAGATTGGCTTCCAGGTCTTGGCGAGGCACTAGGCCTTCTTTGGCCGTAGCCTTATTGGATCATCAACCCTTTCCTTGACAAAGCCTTTCAATGAAATTTCATTTTCAAGATTATTCTTTAAAAAATTTTGGTCTAACTTGTTTGGGTCTTGGATCGGTAGCTTCGGCTAGTTTCACCAGTCTAAAGAGACCAAGTATACTTGATCTTATTAGAATTGGTTTCCCTAACGTACTATCATCTCACCTCCTCCCAATACTATGTTGTTCAAATTTCAGTTAAGTTTGTTCAGTCCTTAAACTAACCATTCCTTAGTCTAAGCATGGTAAATTACAGAAATTAAATAAACAAGCAACCAAGCAAATTGCAAGCAAGAATTGAATTTTATCTAATAATAACTATTGTTTTCAATTTGGCTCCCCCTGAACTATAGCCACGATAATGATTAGGCAAGATGTGAATCTTGTCCTTGGGGATCCAATACTGATTTGATCCAGTTTGTTTGTTCAGGCATAGTTTTGGTACCCATGCCTGCACTTTAGGTCTGGACTGGTTCAGTACAGCAAAGTAGGATCTTTATCGAGACTTGGTTCTATAACCTAGTCCGGATCGATTTAGAATCGATTTCTGTTTTCCAAGGATCATGTCAAGACCCTTGGAACCAGAAGTAAATCTTTCTAACGCTGATCTAATATCCTTAACCTGAGTTTTCAGGGAGGAGTTTGTTGGTGACGAGATGGCTAGAGAAGGGGGGGGGGGTGAATATAGCCAATCGCTTTTCCTTTGAAGAGTTAGCAATTTCTGCACTTGTAGATGTAAGTAGCACAATGCAAGTATGGAAAACAGGATGTGCAGAAACTAAAACCGAAAACTAACTAGCAAGATTAGCAAGATCGCTAACAAGGAGATTTTACAAGGTTCGGGGATAACTTGCCCCTACTCCTTGGCGTGCCCTTAAGGTGGGCGATCCCTTAATCGTCGGCAGATCAAGCCCCGGTTAACACCGGATAATTCAGCAACCTCCTTCTCGGTGGAGAAACCTCTCTACAGTGTGTTCCAAACAAGTATATAGATTAAGCACAAAGGAAACAACAAGAAGGATCTTACTCAAACCCCTAGCAAGGACAAGAACACAGCAAGCTTCCCTGAGCTCCACCCAGTGGCGATCTCACACAAGAACCCTCTTCGTGTCTTCCCACTGTTGGATTCCAAGCTCCTTGTTCCCTCCTTCAAGGCTCAAGTAAAGGATGATTGCTTTTCGATCGCTTGCTCAGAATGATGGAAACCTCAAGAACTACAAGCTTGATGTGGAGAACACAAAGCGCAGGAACTCAAGAGGACAAGCTGAAGAACTCGAAGAACTGATGAACACTACAACTCTCGTTCCTTTTTGTTTCTTCGCTAAGCAACAGGTGACCTCATCTCCAGCAGCCTACAGCTGCCTCACTGCCAACGCACCAGCTACACTGAACCCTTACTGAACTTCCTGAGCTCCCTCAGCCAAGCCTCAATCAGCAGTTCAGTCCTGCAGCTCCAGCCGTTGCAACCTGAGTTGAGAAAGGGGCAAACTTGCTCCAAGGAAAGCCCTCTTTGACTTCTCCTTGAGTGTTTGAATCCTCCCCTGTCACCTGAAACTTAATCAGACTGTTAGAGCAGCAAATCATGCAGTAAATCAAATATCAGAGATAAACAGCAGCGAATCGAATATGGTCAGACGCGATCAGAGCGTCTGACAGTGCATTTTGAATTAAAGTGATCGGTCACCCGACCGATCAGAGAGCCTCCTGATCGGTCACCAGACCGATCAAGCTGGTCCCAGATCGATCAGGATTCGTCCTGATCGATCCCCAACGCTCAATCAGAAATCGCGATTTCTTTGAGATTCTCCCGGACCGATCACCAGACCGATCCCAGGTAGTGGATCGTTCACCGGACCGATCCACCCTTATATCGGGCAATTTCTGAGTTTCGCAGGCCAAGCCTTCTGATCGGTCATCGGACCGATCAGGGTGTCACCTGATTGGTCAGCAGTCCGATCAGGACATCTCCAGGTCGATTAGGAACCGTCCTGATCGATCTTAGGGAGGAGCCCGCGAAGCTGGATCGTTCACCAGAACGATCTATACAGTGATCCTGATCGGTCATTAGACCGATCAGGAGCAGTTCAGCAAGGGAACTCAACCTCACTGCTCGCTCCCTGATCGGTCACCAGACCGATCAGGAGCCAGTCAATGGGTGAAATGCATACTCCCTGATCGGTCAC
This sequence comes from Boesenbergia rotunda, assembly GCA_024364735.1. Classification (NCBI taxonomy): domain Eukaryota; kingdom Viridiplantae; phylum Streptophyta; class Magnoliopsida; order Zingiberales; family Zingiberaceae; genus Boesenbergia; species Boesenbergia rotunda. The sequence goes on along the minus strand of JAGFNQ010002558.1, from coordinate 2,987 downwards.
CAGATCGATCAGGAGCAGCACAGTAGGTTCCCAACCTGACTGTGTGCTCCCTGATCGGTCACCCGACCGATCAGTCATCGCTGGATCGGTCACCAGACCGATCCACGAAGGAGCAGCGTGCCAAAATCCCTGATCGATCACCAGACCGATCCAGGGACTCAAACTCAGCCCTCCAAGCTAAGTTTCCATCTACCTTAGCCCTCCAAGCTAAGGATTTTCCATCTAACTCTCCAAGTTGGGAATTTGCACCTAACCCTCCATGTTAGGACTTTTCACCTAACCCTCCAAGCTAGGACTTTTCACCTAGCCCTCTAAGCTAGAACTTTTCACCTAGCCTTCCAAGCTAGGACTTTTCACCCAACCCTTCCGAGTTAGAACCTCATTCAACCTAGCCCTCCAAGCCAGGCACCTGACCCTTCAAGCCAGGACTTTTTCACCTAATTCTCCAGGATGGGAAATTGCGCCTAACCCTCCAAGTTAGGACTTTTTACCTAGCCCTCCAAGCTAGGACTTTTCACCCAACCCTTTCGAATCAGGACTTTTCCAACACCTAGCCCTCCAAGCTAGGATTTTTCACACCTAACCCTCCAGGTTAGGATTTTTCCAACACCTAGCCCTCCAGGCTAGAATTCTCCATATCATGCCCAATCCTCGATCAGGACTTAATCATAATCATCATAATCATCAACCTAAACTAAAATCGTTGTCAACACCAAAACAACAATCAGGGCCAGACTGCATCAACAATCTCCCCCTTTTTGTTGTTTGATAACTCGATTTTAAGTTTAGTTAAGTTTAGGGATTCTCAATCAATTTTTCAAATTTAGAATCATAGGGGAATCCAGATCCTCCCCCTACAACATGATCATTCTGAACTTAACCACTCCACACTCTCCCCCTTTGTCGAACACCGAAAAGGGGCAAGAGGGATGATAAGATTAAAACAAACTCCCCCTCAACCCTAGAGGTATCCCAACTCAACAAAGATGTGATAGATTGATGGATAACCATACGAACACATGTGAAAAAGATATAGCAAGACATAGCAAACACATGCATCATATGAACACGAAGTATAAACTTGCAAGGCATGCCATAATATACATAAGTATCAAATAGACATGGCATCGTAAGCATGAACATGACAATTGAGCAAACGTGCAGATAAAACTCATGGCATCAACAATAGATATACTAACATCAGATAAGCATGTAAAGCAAAGTCAGACAAGTCAAAACATAAGTCATCCAGACAAGTAGCAAAATACGTGTAGCACAAGGCCACAACAATCAGGTTACAGAGCATACAGCTCAAAAGTCATACAACATGCGAATCATCCAAAGAGAAGGGTAAGATATAGCGAAGCTCAAACATTCGCTGGAAGGTCGTCATCATCCACGAGATCATCCATCGTGGTGTCAGTAGGAGCCAAGGACCCTGGTGCAGTACTCGAAGAAGGTGCACCTCCAGGAAATGTGTTGCTGCGCCACTCATCATACCATGTCTGCTGGAGTGTGCGGGTCCCTGAGACCTCGGTCTCGATCCTGGTCAGTCGGGAATCTAGGGAGCGAAAGGTCGAACGAAACTCTTCACGATCTGTCGCCCCCAGCTGAATAAACTCCTGTACCGTCTGATCCAGCTCAGAGATCTGCCAGCGCAGATCAGGCTCCGGCTCGTCGTCGTACTCAGCGTCAGCAGGAGGAGCCTCGTGTGGTGCCTGAAAATGCGATGCCCCTCCAGGAAGATCACCAAGTCCGCGTCCATCCTTCCATACCAAGACCCCATCGCGCTCACGAATGACAATACCAGACTTTACAAAAGCCCGCCGACCCAAACGATAATCTTGCTTAACCATGGGCACGGTCCTGCCCTTGGTGACATCAACACCGACGGACATAAGCCAATCAGTGATGATATGACCAAAAGGCATATAAACCGTGCGACGGCTAGGCTCACGGTAGGATAGGATAGACTGAAAGATGCTCTCCATGATATCAAAGTCCATCTGGCGATGCATGCCGTAGAGCATAAGGCAGTGATAGGGTCGGATCTCGGCTAATGGCTTGGAAGTCATGGGTAAGATGCAATTTGTGATTATCTTGAAAAGGACATAGTCAGCTGGAGCAAGGCGGAGGGCTGCAAAAGTAGGAAAAACTGGACCCAACTCATCAAGCCCGGCAGGGCGAGGATGACCGAAGAAGTGCTGATAGATAGAGTCAGGGGTAACATCTGTGAATGGTGCTAGCAGAGGTTCAGGAAGTTCAGGATAGATCGAATAAAGATTCGGTGATCGTCGACCACCCAAGTACTCTGCCAAAATCTCATATGAAAAATCGAGGTTCATCTTCCCGACACGAGTAGTGAATTCGAATCCCCCTTGTGGACCCTGTTGTAGGTTGTTGTAGAATTCAGAGACGAGGTCATAGTTTATGGTCCGTTCCAAGGAAAGAAGGAAACCCAGATTGTAGTACATGACAATCTCAATGACAGAGGGACAGAACTCAGTCAAAAAAGTAACGTCAATGGATCTACAGGGTAATAGTTTGAAGGTCCTTGCTTGAAAAGCCTGTTCACAGGCCGCATTGGGGAATCGAGAGCTAGAAGAAGGCTGTGGCCTTCTGGAAGGGGCAGAGGAGGAAGGGGCTTTCCCCCTCGTGCTGCCCTCAGTAGGTTCCTTGCCCTTGGAAGACTTTCTAAGAAGTTTTGAATTGATCATGACACAGAATTCAAATCATATGACAAGATCGATCATACAAAAACAAGAATTGATCATATTAGATGATACCCAATCAAAAGATAGATAGATTCGATCATTGACATAAGTGAGAAGTAAGGTCACGGTAGGCATAACATGATCACGACACCACCAAGAACAAGAACAAAAACTATGGTTAGCTTCATACCCATATAATCCATGAAGAGATTTGTAGAAAAACTGAAATCAAAGCTTACTTAGGCGCCATGAGTGAGTTTGCGCAAAGGAGGA
>JAGFNQ010002557.1:198593-234001 GCA_024364735.1 Boesenbergia rotunda | reverse complement strand
GACAATGCTATAAAAAGAAAACAAAACCAGTGGAAGCTCCCATCCAATGGAGTCGTGGAGACCCGGGACCGGCAACTGTGTAACACCCCAATTTTTTACAATTTGAGTACCTGGGAATTGTTTAAAGTTCGGGACGAACTTTCTATAAGATGTGGAGGATTGTAACACCCCAAATTTTTCAATGTGAAATCACGACAATGTATGAAAAATGGTTATAATGAAATGATATAAATTTCATGTAATCACATTCTATGAAATGTCATGAATGCATGAAATATCATATTCATGAATATGGAATATTAAAAATATTATGAAATAATATTTATGGAATATTATGAAATATTATGAATTCATGAAATATTATTAATATTATGAAATTTCATGATGGGCTTGGTTTAATGGGATTTGATATGGATTAGTGCAAATTGTGATAAAAAGAAGAAGTAGAAAGGAGGAAGCAAAGATTGAACCTTGAACCTCCTAGTTGCACTCACCATGTCATAACCAATGAACCAAGCAATATTTCATGTAGAAGGAATAAGGAACATGCTTGTTAAAAGCTAGGGAAGTGAAGAGACATGTCTTTTCATGAGAAAAGTATAAATAGGGGAATGAGAAGTTAGAGTAACTTCCTCTTCTTCTTTCTCACTTCTCCCCACCGAAATCTTCTTCTTCCTCTTCACTTTTCCATTTTCGAAAAGTGCTTCCTAGGGTTCTAACCCTAGGGCAATTACAAGAAGGAGAGTCCAAGTGCCATTGCTCTCTACCAAGTCCAAGGAGTCGTAGAGAAAATTAGAAGAAAAGGATTTTCACATACCCTCCAAGTGTAGGGTACCCTACAGTTAAAGAGAAGGTGAAATTCCAGCGCTAGGATGTAAGTGTCCTCTCGCCTGTGGCATAATTGCTATTTAATGTTTGCTTGTTTGGTTCTTTGAAAAAAATCACAAGAACTTCCTTAAGGAAGTTTCGGCCACCACCAAGACAAAGGGCTTGGTTGCTTCTTGATGCATGAGGATACCCCTAGGAACCTAGGGTATGGATGTGTATTGTTTTCCAAATTTTTGAGAAGACAAAAATTAGGGTTTGGTACCCTATGAGTTTCGGCCAAAGAAGAAAAGTTAGGGTTTTTGTGTGGCTTGCTATCCTATTATGTTCCCATGATTAGTATTGTAGATAAAATATTTGTATAAATGTTTGTGTGAAGATTGGATGTCAAAAACCTAGCCTACCCTACCCTACAATGTTTCGGCCACCCCTTGTAATTTAGGGTTAGTGGATGCTAACCCCACTTTGAGGCTTAAACCATGTTTCAATTGTTAACATGTAGTGTACTTGAGGTGTTTGTAGAAATGCTTGAATGAATGCTTGATTGGAAAACCAAACCCCTCACTTGCAACTTTCGGCCCATCATGGAACCCTAGCTTAGGGAAGGTCATTTACCTCTAATGTATGCCATGTTAATAGAATGCATGATAGGGATATATATGTGATGAATGTATGCTTTAATTGGATGAAAAAAAAGGGAAATTCCCTTACTTGTAACTTTCGGCCAACCCTAGTCCTAGGGTTGGGAAGCACTTAATGAAATCATGAAGCATGCTACTACTTATATGATGTGTGTATAAATTATGTGACCTATCTTGTTAGGTATAAAAGCATGCCTTATAGCCCATGGGGCACTCTTATGACATGAACATGATGTTTGATAATATGCTTAAAAAGGGATACTCTATTGAAACTGGGATCAAGAGCACCCAAATGTGTGGTGTGTCCCTAGGGGATCAAGAGCACCCTTGATGAGTGGTGTGTCCCTTTAAGATGTGATTAGGAGTACCTTTAGGCATATACATATATGAGTAATTGCATGATAAATTACTTTACTTTGAAAGTTGTGTACCCGACTCGGAAGGGGGTCGTTAAACAAATCCAATGTGCATGTTAACTGAAGGTCATGCATTGGTAGGACGGAAGGGTCCTGCCCTAATTAGATTGGTGGCTCGCTACCCCAATTTATTAGGGAACGCGCTTGATGTGGTACTACAACTGGGCCCTGGATGATATTGTATTTTTAAGTACTTACCTTTATGGAACCTTTTGAAAAACATTTTCTCATTATGAGATAATCTTGTTCTGTAAAGTACTTAGAGATATTTGATGTGATGTTTATGATGCTTTGATGAGATGCTTATGATGCTTATAATCTTGTTCTATCTTGATTACTGAGTACATGATATGATGTATCGATATGGTTTTGCGAGTAGGCCCGGATTCTTACTAAGCATGTTTTGCTTACTAGTTCATGTTGTTTTTCTTATGCTGCAGATAGCGGTAAGAAATACTTGAACTAAAGGAAGAGGCAGAGAGAAAGCTAGAGGATGTGTGTGGTGATGGCTCGGGAAAGAACGAAAGATTCTTATCTACCTTCTTTTTGTCTAGAATCTAAACTGCTTCCCATAAAAGATTGCAATTGTATTACTATACTCTGAATGTGTGATGATTATGACTACTCTACTGTTGATTAAGTTTGGAGATATGGAACCTATGTCATGTTAGATAACACTATCATTAATGTCTAATTCTTGTAGTATGCATGCTAAGTAAAATGCTAGATATTTACTATTTCCTGTTGCCTATGAATGCTTCTTTTGCATGTATCTAAGACTAGGTAACTCTTGCTATATTCTTACCATGCCCCTTTGCCCAATGTGTGCTCTATCTTGTTCAAACCATGTTTAGATCAGTAAATTATGAAGTTAAATGATCTCTCTATTATGTTGTAATTGCATGGATGATATGTAAAAAAAAACCTTGCTTGGTAAAGTAGTAATCAATAAGCATGCTTACTACACTTCTTGTATTGTAATGGTTTTGTTTGGATATACATGCTTAACATGATAAATGATATGAATGTATGGACCCGTAACCCCGCCTTAAGGGTAGATATAAGGGCGGGCGTTACAAGTTGGTATCAGAGCAGATTTCCCCTCCACCACACACACATCAAGCTTCCTCCTGCCGCTTCCAAGTAAGAAATCCTAACTCGCCTTACTTTATTTATTTCATGTACAGTACAACTATAGAGATGATTTATGCTTGCATAATATGGAGATGATTAATACTTGCTAACAAGTGAAGGTAGAATTATAACTTATGTAGTCAATTATCACTTGTATGATAGATATGGCTAGAGGACGTGGCAATCGGGGTAACGAGACAGCACCCCCACCTAATATGATGCAAGTAATCACGGACCTGCAACGTCAGGTCACTGAACAACAACAGATAATAAACACTCTGATGACCCAGCAGGGGAACACTACCACCCCGCAGGGAAGTCAGAATGCGATACCTTCTGAGCCTCCAACTGCACAGGCACCTCCGGACACCCTGGTCCGGGGAATCCGACAGGAGGCCTATCTGATTCAGTGGCAGAGACTTAAGCCAGAAAAGTTCTCGGGCACCTGCGAGCCGTGGGACGCCCAGTCCTGGCTCAAAACAGTGGAAAGCACCGTGGAACTTCTCGACTGGCCGGAACACGAGAAGGTCAAGTGTGTCTCGTTCTGCCTCTCCGGCGATGCTCAGATATGGTGGGAACGGGTGAAGGCCAGAAGACCAGTGGATCAGATGAAATGGAAAGATTTCGAGTCTGAATTTCTGGAGGAGTTCTTTCATATGAGGGTGACCAACAGGCATTTCGATGAGTTCACCGAATTTCGACAGGGGAATCTCTCTGTCAACGAGGCCGTCCAGAAATTTAACCGACTGGCACGATTATGTCCGGAGCTGGTCAGTACTGAAAGGGAAAGGGTCAGATTAATGCTAAGAATGCTTAGGCCCGACATTGCTCTGAGTGTAGCCGGTGGCGTTCATAGGCCACAGACTGCAGAAGAACTAGTCAGCGGCGCCCTGAATGCTGAGCACTATCTGAAGAATATCAGCCAGCAGAAGCAGGCCCCAGCCAGTACACAGAATCAGGGTCAGTCAGGAAATCAAAAGACTCAGAACACCAACCCCCACTAGAAGAAGAACCACAATGGGAAAAGAAAGCCATGGAACAATTCAACTGGTGATTCGAAAGGCAAGAAGCCTAAGCACCCTCCTTGTGCCACCTGTGGGAAGATGCACCTCGGGACATGCTTATGGGGTGCCAAGAGATGTTATACTTGCGGGAAGGAAGGACACTTTGCCAGAGAGTGTCCTACTGCCGCTAAGGCACCTCAGCAGCAGTATATTCAGCACAAAGGTGCTCCTCCCCAGCTTCACCATATGCAGGCTGCTATTGAGGGTACTCCTATTTATCAGGGGCGATTAGAAGCCCCGCCTGCTACAACAAACGCCCGGGTTTTCTCGCTTACCAAGGAAGACGTGGCGACTGCCTCTACCATTGTCACAGGTCAGATAGTTATTTACAGTCATCTTGCTACTGCATTATTTGACACTGGGGCAACGCATTCCTTTATTTCTATGCTATATGCCACGAGATATGATATGCCACTGCAAGAACTAGATTGCAAGTTTCTGACTACATTGCCCTCGGGAGAGGTGATGCCCTCTACCCAAATGCTGCGGGCCGCACCGATCAGCATCGCAGATAGGGAACTCTACTGCGATCTGATAGTGCTTGATATGGCCGATTATGATCTGATATTGGGCATGGATTTCTTAAATAAATACGGCGCTTCAATCGAGTGCCGTAAACGAAGGGTTATCTTCCGACCCGAGACAGGAATTCTCTTTGAATTTATCGGCGAGCCGAAGAAGAAGACTAGCAAATTCTTATCGGCTCTGAAAGCAAGGAAAATGTTAGAGAATGGATGTTCTGGATTTCTAGCTCATGTAGTTGATACTCGTCCTACAGAGGACCCGAAGCTAGAAGACGTCGAAGTCGTTTGCAACTATCCAGAGGTATTTCCTGGCGACTTACCTGGGTTAGCACCTGAAAGGGATGTTGAATTTGCTATTGATTTGATTCCTGGTACTAACCCCATCTCGAAAGCACCATACCGAATGGCGCCGACTGAATTGAAAGAATTGCAAGGACAGCTACAAGAGCTACTTGACAAGGGACTTATCCGCCCTAGTCATTCCCCCTGGGGAGCTCCCGTACTGTTCGTCAAAAAGAAGGATGGGTCGATGCGTATGTGTATCGACTATCGGGCATTAAACAATGTGACCATAAAGAACAAGTACCCTCTACCCAGGATAGATGACCTGTTCGATCAGTTAAAGGGAGCTACGGTTTTCTCTAAGATCGATCTGAGGTCTGGTTATCACCAAGTCCGGGTGAAAAATGAGGATATACCCAAAACTGCTTTCCGGACGAGATACGGACATTATGAGTTCGTAGTGATGCCGTTTGGAGTTACTAATGCTCCGGCAATATTCATGGACCTTATGAATCGGATTTTCTCGGCATTTCTCGACGATTTGTGATAGTCTTCATCGACGACATCCTTATTTATTCGAGGACTTCCGAAGAGCATGCAGAACACCTGAGTATAGTATTACAGATTCTTCAGAAGGAACAACTGTATGCTAAATTTTCGAAATGTGAGTTCTGGCTGAACCAAGTATCATTCCTGGGACATGTTATCTCCAAAGAAGGAGTAATGGTGGACCCGACGAAAATTGAGGCCGTAAGTAACTGGTCCCGACCCAAGAATGCCAACGAGGTCAGAAGTTTTCTGGGACTAGCAGGCTATTACAGAAAATTCGTAGAGAATTTCTCTCGGATTGCAGCCCCTATGACAGCTCTTACAAAGAAGGACAAGAAATATGTATGGACCGACGAATGTGAGAAGAGCTTCTCTGAACTGAAAAGGAGGCTGACTAGCGCTCCTATATTGACTCTTCCCGAAAGTGATACGGGTTTCGATATGTACAGCGACGCATCCAAACTGGGACTCGGAGCTGTACTTATGCAAAATGGGAAGGTAATTGCCTATGCCTCTAGGCAACTGAAGGAACATGAAAGGAACTACCCTACCCATGATTTGGAATTAGCAGCGGTGGTCTTTGCGCTAAAAGTATGAAGGCATTATCTATATGGTACTTAGTGCAAGGTCTTTACTGATCACCAGAGTCTGCGGTATTTCTTCACCCAGAAAGACCTGAATATGCGACAACGTCGATGGCTCGAGTTGGTCAAGGACTACGACTGTGAGATCTTGTACCATCCGGGAAAAGCCAACAAGGTAGCAGATGCTCTCAGTAGAAAATCTTGTGCTGCATTATTGTCTTTATCAACTTTGTCACGACCCTTAGGGGAAGAGATTATGGATTTCGGAATCGAGATTATGTCGGGACGGCTTTCTACCCTACAGATTGCGCCGACATTATTTGATGGTATTCTGGAGAAGCAGAATCTTGATCCGAGTCTTCGGAGAATCAGGTAGGAGATTCTTGAAGGCAAGGACGAGGGATTCCGAATTTCCGAGAGCGGAGTTTTATATCTCCGGGATCGATTATGCGTTCCCGACGACTCCGATTTACGGACGAGGATACTCGAGGAAGCTCACGGCACGCCTTATGCGATGCATCCTGGGTCTACCAAGATGTATCAAGATCTGAAGGGCAAATTTTGGTGGTCCGGCATGAAAAGAGATGTAGCCCATTATATCAGCATATGTATGACCTGCCAGAGGGTCAAAGCAGAACACCAGAGACCTGGGGGAGTTCTGCAGCCTCTACCTATTCCCGAGTGGAAGTGGGAGGACATCTCTATGGATTTCATATCAGGGCTGCCTCGGACTACGAATGGATATGATAGTATATGTGTTAGTGATATGAGAGAAGTGTCCTAAGGCAATCGCCTTATGATGTAAACATTTATATTAATAAATGATAATTCACTATTTGAGTATACATGTTTTGTGTATTTGATTGGGATCTTAAACTCATCTACTGAATGTCCGCAATACAACTCACAGCATAAGAGAATTTGTGATGGGATCACAACTAGTGATTATCTCTAATGTGCAAATGTGAAGTATTGAAATTATCCCTAGTCGATGAATTGATAAAAACGGACACTATCAATTCTGTTGAGACTAGCATGGGTTATTCTCTAATCAGCTGATTCTCACTGGCTGGTGACATTGGGATGTCCGGAGATAAACATGGATGCTAGTTAAGGGAACTAGTTCATTGGAGTGACTAGCTGTAAGACTTCATATGGGAATCTACATGTAGATATGTCAATGCAGTTCTTACTGCAACTTAAGTGCGATGTTCCTTTGACTTGCGGTGTTCAAGTCATCTTGGTCATGGAGACTTATACTTTAACATCTTAAGCAAGCATCTCCAAGGAGGTGTGGACCCAGGATGATTGGGTATAAGCCGAAGTGCCCGAAGATGTTTGAACAGCCTACATAGGATTCACCACTCCTTGCGAGGAGATGTATACCCAGGCCTATCGTCGGATTGTTACTCAAAAACCTCTGGCCAGAGTATATCATGTTTAGAGTGCGAGTCTCTTACATGAGAGTAATTAGAAATCCAAAGGACGAGAAAGACACTACTTGGGCTAGGTGTGACGTAGTCAGCCTAGTGGGGACTGACACCATAGACCGTGTCCTGAACCAAGTAGGTATAAGATGGTGAAGGGAATGGGGCACGATTTAGTAGAGCTGCTGAAGGGTTTCAGAATAATTTCTTCTGAGGTCAAACCGTTGATCTTTCGATTAATTGGGGGTCATGATGTACTACTAGGTGCCACTCATGATCGTTCTATAATTAGTTGATTATAGACGGCCAACCTAAATCGAAAGCCTATTTAGTCACACGCACTACGAGTAATCCGAGGGATTTAAAACGAGTTGAAAATTGAATTTTCCGATCAAGAGAAATAAGTCAAATCTGAGTTAATCAGAGGCGCAATGGAAGCTAAAAATGGCTAAGTCTTTTGAAGGCTTTTTGGGCGAATTAAATGAGTTTAATTCGCGTTGGTTCGGCTCGGTTTGGGCCGGCCAAAGAGGGTGCCAACCCTCCTTGGTTGGCCGGCCATTAAAAGGGAGAAAAACCAATTTAATTGGTTTAATTAATAAAATAAATCTAGTGCGATTTATTTTATAAATTATGGATAAATAAATTTGTATAAAGAAATTTATATAAATAAAATTTATAGAAATTTATTCTTTTATGGAAGATTAAAATAATCCATGAATTGGTTTATTTTAATTTTATAAAATCAATTATGAATTGATTTTTCCATAATAAGAAAGTTTATAAATTTCTTATAAAAATTTATTCCATAATTTAAAGAGAAGAAGAATTAGTTTTATTATAAATTGGTTTATAATAAAGACTCGGTTTAAACGGAATAATTAATAAGAAAATTTATAAGATAAATTTCTTATAACTAATTCCGTTAATTCCGTTAATTCGGTTTGGAGGGAGACATAGCAAAGGAGTTGCTACTATATAAAGGAACCAAAGGCTAGCCCTTATTCCAATCAATTAATCAAGAGATTAATTATTCTCTCCCTCTCTCTCTTAATCTCTCCTCTCCTCCTTCTCCCTCTCTTCCCTTAGGGCCGGCGCCCACCCTAGCTCCCCTAGGGCCGGCGCCCAACCTACATCCGAGGTGGTGGAGGCCGTGAGCTTCAAGAAGAAGAAGGAGAAACCAAACAAGAAGAAGAAGAAGCGGATAGCGACTCCTCTCTTCCCGGAATTCGATTCCGTTTTCTTGGTGGTTAGTTTCCCTTTCCTCTCTTGATCTTTCTTGTTGTGCCTATAGAGAATCTAGTAGTTCTCGTCGACACAAAACTCGTGACTTTGCGAAGTCATCCCGAAGAGAACTCGGCGTGGACGCGAATAGAGGCGGAGCTTCCAAGGGACGCTACGGTTGGATCTCGTCCCTTACTTCGAGTTACGCGAGGTACTTGGTAAATTAGTTTATTTTTCTACAAAGTTTTATTTTATGATTATGTCAACACACTATAAGGTTGCATGCTAGATACGAAGTTAAAATAATTTAGGAAATTATTTTATGCAAATTCTTCCGCTGCACGTAAAAATTTAAAATTTTACGAACTCGTATCCTTGTCAACATGCACCCGGTCCCAACAATATGGGTTATTGTGGACCGGCTGACCAAGTCCGCACATTTTCTGGCTATCAGGATGACTTATTCAGTTGAGCAGCTGGCTCAACTATACGTCAAGGAGATTGTCCGACTGCACGGAATTCCCAAGACCATCGTCTCTGACCGAGATGGTCGATTTACTTCTGATTTTTGGGAACACGTGCAGAAGGCCCTTGGCACGAAGCTGAAGTTCAGTACAGCCTTTCACCCTCAGACTGACGGGCAGACTGAACGAGTAAACCAGATACTAGAAGATATGTTGCGAGCTTGCGCCTTGGACTTCAAGGGAAGCTGGTGTCGATACCTGAGCCTGGCAGAGTTTGCTTATAATAACAGTCATCAGGCTACTATCGGAATGGCACCATACGAGGCACTGTACGGCAGAAAATGCAGATCTCCTTTATGCTGGCATGAGAGTGGTGAAAAGAGGGAGATGGGACTCCAAACCGATATTATTGATGAGACCACTCAGGCTATAAATAATATCCGCCAGAGGATAGAGACTGCTCAGAGTCGGCAAAAGAGCTACGCTGATAAACGACGTCGACCACTTGAGTTCGAGGTTGGGGATTCGGTATTCTTGAAGGTAGCCCCTATGAAAGGGGTGATGAGATTTGGAAAGAAGGGGAAACTGAGTCCGCGATACGTGGGACCCTATCGGATTTTGAGACGAGTAGGCAAGGTGGCCTACGAGCTGGAGCTACCGCCAGAAATGGCGGCTATCCACCACGTCTTCCATGTGTCGATGCTCAAGAAGTGTACCCCTGATGCGAGTCAAATGATAGAACCCCCACCAGTGCAAGAACAGGAGAGCCTTAGTTCCGAACGCCGCCCGATCCAGATCCTCGATCGGGAAGTTAAAAGGCTAAGGAACAAGGAAATACCCTTAGTGAAGGTTCTGTGGCGGAACAAGCAGTTCGAAGAAGCCACCTGGGAACAGGAAGATACGATGCGATCAAAGTAACCGGAACTATTTTAAAGTTCGGGACGAACTTTTTATAAGGTGCGTAGGATTGTAACACCCCAATTTTTACAATTTGAGTACCTGGGAATTGTTTAAAGTTCAGGACGAACTTTCTATAAGATGTAGAGGATTGTAACACCCCAAATTTTTCAATGTGAAATCATGACAATGTATGAAAAATGGTTATAATGAAATGATATAAATTTCATGTAATCACATTCTATGAAATGTCATGAATGCATGAAATATCATATTCATGAATATGGAATATTAAAAATATTATGAAATAATATTTATGGAATATTATGAAATATTATGAATTCATGAAATATTATTAATATTATGAAATTTCATGATGGGCTTGGTTTAATGGGATTTGATATGGATTAGTGCAAATTGTGATAAAAAGAAGAAGTAGAAAGGAGGAAGCAAGGATTGAACCTTGAACCTCGTAGTTGCACTCACCATGTCATAACCAATGAACCAAGCAATATTTCATGTAGAAGGAATAAGGAACATGCTTGTTAAAAGCTAGGGAAGTGAAGAGATGTGTCTTTTCATGAGAAAAGTATAAATAGGGGAATGAGAAGTTAGAGTAACTTCCTCTTCTTCTTTCTCACTTCTCCCCACCGAAATCTTCTTCTTCCTCTTCTCTTTTCCATTTTCGAAAAGTGCTTCCTAGGGTTCTAACCCTAGGGCAATTACAAGAAGGAGAGTCCAAGTGTCATTGCTCTCTACCAAGTCCAAGGAGTCCTAGAGAAAATTGGAAGAAAAGGATTTTCACATACCCTCCAAGTGTAGGGTACCCTACAGTTAAAGAGAAGGTGAAATTCCAGCGCTAGGATGTAAGTGTCCTCTCGCCTGTGGCATAATTGCTATTGAATGTATGCTTGTTTGATTCTTTGAAAAAAATCACAAGGACTTCCTTAAGGAAGTTTCGGCCACCACCAAGACAAAGGGCTTGGTTGCTTCTTGATGCATGAGGATACCCCTAGGAACTTAGGGTATGGATGTGTATTGTTTTCCAAATTTTTGAGAAGACAAAAATTAGGGTTTGGTACCCTATAAGTTTCGGCCAAACAAGAAAAGTTAGGGCTTTTGTGTGGCTTGCTATCCTATTATGTTCCCATGATTAGTATTGTAGATAAAATGTTTGTATAAATGTTTGTGTGAAGATTGGATGTCAAAAACCTAGCCTACCCTACCCTACAATGTTTCGGCCACCCCTTGTAATTTAGGGTTAGTGGATGCTAACCCCACTTTGAGGCTTAAATCATATTTCAATTGTTAACATGTAGTGTACTTGAGGTGTTTGTAGAAATGCTTGAATGAATGCTTGATTGGAAAACCAAACCCCTCACTTGCAACTTTCGGCCCATCATGGAACCCCTAGCTTAGGGAAGGTCATTTACCTCTAATGTATGCCATGTTAATAGAATGCATGATAGGGATATATATGTGATGAATGTATGCTTTAATTGGATGAAAAAAAAAGGGAAATTCCCTTACTTGTAACTTTCGGCCAACCCTAGTCCTAGGGTTGGGAAGCACTTAATGAAATCATGAAGCATGCTACTACTTATATGATGTGTGTATAAATTATGTGACCTATCTTGTTAGGTATAAAAGCATGCCTTATAGCCCATGGGGCACTCTTATGACATGAACATGATGTGTTTGATAATATGCTTAAAAAGGGATACTCTATTGAAACTGGGATCAAGAGCACCCAAATGTGTGGTGTGTCCCTAGGGGATCAAGAGCACCCTTGATGAGTGGTGTGTCTCTTTAAGATGTGATTAGGAGTACCTTTAGGCATATACATATATGAGTAATTGCATGATAAATTACTTTACTTTGAAAGTTGTGTACCCGACTCGGAAGGGGGTCGTTAAACAAATCCAATGTGCATGTTAACTGAAGGTCATGACATTGGTAGGACGGAAGGGTCCTGCCCTAATTAGATTGGTGGCTCGCTACCCCAATTTATTAGGGAACGCGCTTGATGTGGTACTACAACTGGGCCCTGGATGATATTGTATTTTTAAGTACTTACCTTTATGGAACCTTTTGAAAAACATTTTCTCATTATGAGATAATCTTGTTCTGTAAAGTACTTAGAGATATTTGATGTGATGTTTATGATGCTTTGATGAGATGCTTATGATGCTTATAATCTTGTTCTATGTTGATTACTGAGTACATGATATAATGTATCGATATGGTTTTGCGAGTAGGCCCGGATTCTTACTAAGCATGTTTTGCTTACAAGTTCATGTTGTTTTTCTTATGCTGCAGATAGCGGTAAGAAATACTTGAACTAAAGGAAGAGGCAGAGAGAAAGCTAGAGGATGTGTGTGGTGATGGCTCGGGAAAGAACGAAAGATTCTTATCTACCTTCTTTTTGTCTAGAATCTAAACTGCTTCCCATAAAAGATTGCAATTGTATTACTATACTCTGAATGTGTGATGATTATGACTACTCTATTGTTGATTAAGTTTGGAGATATGGAACCTATGTCATGTTAGATAACACTATCATTAATGTCTAATTCTTGTAGTATGCATGCTAAGTAAAATGCTAGATATTTACTATTTCCTGTTGCCTATGAATGCTTCTTTTGCATGTATCTAAGACTAGGTAACTCTTGCTATATTCTTACCATGCCCCTTTGCCCAATGCTGTGCTCTATCTTGTTCAAACCATGTTTAGATCAGTAAATTATGAAGTTAAATGATCTCTCTATTATGTTGTAATTGCATGGATGATATGTAAAAACCTTGCTTGGTAAATTAGTAATCAATAAGCATGCTTACTACACTTTTTATATTGTAATTGTTTTGTTTGGATATACATGCTTAACATGATAAATGATATGAATGTATGGACCCGTAACCCCGCCTTAAGGGTAGATATAAGGGCGGGCGTTACAACTGGGCTCCTCCGGCAAGCTATCAACCTGAAAACAAAAATATTACGACGGGTGGTGAGTCCAAGTGGACTCGCGGGTATATAGAAAGATATGCATGGCTGAAAAGTAGCTAAAGCAGCTATATAGAAACAACAGGATACAGTCTCAATAATAATATCAGAAGTATGCATAACTGAACAATAACAACTGACTGTACATACCAGAAAATCAGTCTATCCATACCATAAATGACTCGTACCGACACGAGTAAGTGCAGGGTCATCAAACCACACATAAGTATATCCTGTACATGCATGTCAAACAAGTGCAGCAAATAAATACATCAATCACAATCAAAACGCACAATGCATCATATGCACATGATGCAATGTCATGGTCTCCCCCTAACTCCAATCAAGCCACCGAGACAGGCGATACTGTGTCGGCCGAGTGGGTAGAGCTGTGACACTGTATGCACCCTGCTATCACTGCTCCTGAGTGACCGAGTGGACAGGATGCTGTCGGGGGACCACCCCCTACCCCATGTATATATGAGGGAGCGTCGCTCTCATCTCCTCTAGTCTATGGGAAGAGAAGGGATCCCTAGCTGCTACTACGCACCGGAACCACCCTCCAAATAGTGACCGTATGGAGCAATAACGGGCAAATGCACACACCCAACGATATCCACTAACCCATGAGTGACCGTGTGTGCATATCATGTACCGGAAGACGATAGGCTCAACCACAAGGGAGTTGCTGATCGCCGGCATACAACAGTGCAAGTATGGTGCATGACTCTCACACATGCAACCCCTACCAGGTCATCATACATAACTCAACATAACATGCACAAGTCATATGTATGCATCATAACCCAATCAATCCTATATCCAGACACGCGTGCAAGTATAACTAGGATCAATCAATACAAATATCAGGTGACATACCACAATAACCCAATCAGTCCATATCCAGACACACGTGCAAGTATGACTAGAATCAACCAATGCAAATATCAGGTGACATACCACAATAACCCAATCAGTCTATATCTAGACACACGTGCAAATATGACTAGAATCAACCAATACAACCATACAATGGTATGCTAATACCTATCCACACACTCATGCTCATACCAATGCTATACAGAATCAGATAACAAATAAACGAGACTGTATAGATGAAAATTTAGATCATATCCAAGGTCAAGCATAAGTATCAAGTAAGATAACAAAACGGTAGCAGATAAAGGTCAATATCAGCCTACTGCATCAATAACAAATAGCCATGCATAAAGATAACATGGATCTAAAGAAGACAAGCAAGAAGTACCCGCCTCCAAGAGTAGAAGTCCGTATCAAAGTCGAAAGAACCACCCGTCCAGTAATCAAATCAAGCTCCTGTATCAAGGGCATGTTTAATTAGCTTTTACATAACTGATAGCTAGCTAATAAATTCCTAAACCATACTCGGGTTAACCTAACCATTCCCTTTTCATTTAATTACCTCTAATTAAATCAAAGGTTTCTAATTACTCCGCGTAATTAAGATTAGGTTAAATTCTAGGTTTATTCACAATGTCATAATCATTTAATTAACCACGTAATCAAATGATTTATGTTCCATATCCTTACTTCATTTTTAGACTAACTCAATCTCTTAACGAAGACTAAACCCTTTCCAATTGGTCTAGATCAACTACACAACATAATAGAATCTAAAGTGAACCAAACAAACTAAGATCACTACCCAATCAACTTCTCCACCAAGTATCACATAATTGGTATTTAATCCAAATTCTTTTATCAATCCAGCCAATAACCTAATGTTTCAATCGAACTAAATAGCCACAACTAGCTAATCCCAAACAATATCAATACCACTAAGAGTAACAATTAGTCTATATTGATCTAATGAATCTAAGCCAATTCACCCACAAATAACTACTGGAACATATTCAAATCTTACCTGATACAGTATCGGAAAAGCTTCCCTGCTCCAAATCCAAATCCAAAATTCCTATCCGATTTGAGTTGTAGCCTACTAAATAGAACACAGACAGAAACAATTACAATTCATGATCCCAAAACCAATCTGTGGCTCACAGTACTATGTGATTATCAAAGGACATCAACCAAGTTCAAATCGATCCCTAACAAATCTCCAAGAACAACTCTGTTGGGAACGGGTGCATGTTGACATGGATACGGGTTCGTAATTTTAAAATTTAATTACGTGCAGCGGAAGGTTTAGCATAAATAATTTCTCAAATTATTTTAACCACGTATCTAGCATGCAACCTTATGTTGTGGAGACATGATCATATTTTTAAAATTTTGCAGAAAGTAAACTGATTTACTTAGTACCTCACGTAACTCGTAAAAAGGGATGAGATCCAACCGTAGCGTTCCTTGGAAGCTCCGCCTCTATTCGCGTCCACGCCGAGTATCTTCGGGATGACTTCGCAAAGTCACGAGTTTCGTGTTCTCGAGAACTACTAGATTCTCCGAGAACGCGACTGTAACGCCGGCCTTATTCCCCCACCTTATGATGTGGCGAGGAAGGCGTCGTTACGCTAAACAAACATGGACTTAGAGAACATCTTAATGCAGCGGAATTAATATTTTTTTTTTCTAAACATGCCTTTAACTATGCAACTAATACATGAAACATTCATACATGCCTAAACTTTTCATTCATAGACTTACATGCATAGCAACATGACCTAACCGTTCCATAACTTATTCATCATCATCATAAGTAGCAGGTAACTTATCCATAAACATAGCATCATGAGTCTTAAGTCATTCATCAAGCATAACCATTATAACGTAACATAAAAATCTAAGGAGGCGTTTCCAAACCCCAAGACATGCGACATATGTAAATAAGAGGAATCCTTCTGCCAAGTCACTGCCACACACACACATGCTTCTGCCTCTCCTGCGGCTTCCCTTAATAGCATCTTGCTTGTTCTGCGGTACGAGGAAAATAAAACTATAAGCACATAGGCTTAGTAAAACCCCTTTCCTACTCACTAAAACCATGCGTCGCTTAAACATAAACATATCAAGTATCTGACGTAACATATCTTCGAGCATAAGCATAGTCATGGCATGAGTCATAAGCATATGAACAACTAACATAGCATGATTCTTAACATCACCATAGATCTACAACCTACTTAGCATGGCATAAATCTTAACATACATGAACATGAAACATACATACGTAAGCATGAAACATACTTATACATGGCATAATCCTTAGCATACATGAACATAAGGCATACTTATACATGACATGAAATATGAGCATAAACACAAGCATAAAATATACTTACCTTGGCGCGATGCATAACATGGATGTATGAATGAGTCTAATGCATTTACTACATAAAGATGCTTAGTTTTGAAATCATACTTTTAAATGCTTTAAAATAAACATAACATCATTGGGGTCCCCAGCTTGTACCACATACATATATCATAAGCACGCATCCCTAAGTAAATATGAGGTAGCTAGCCTCAACCTACTAGGGTAAGGACAGCATAGTCGGTAGTCCTAGAACCAGGGCGTTCTTAAGGTGCCCATCCCTGTTGCACAGCTTCGGTAGTGCCAGAACCGTGGACAGCTTCGGTAGTCCAGAACCGGGGCGTTCTTAAGGTGCCCATCCCTTGGACGCTTACTTCGGTCTGGTACAAGCCTCATACATAAAAAAATAAACATGCATGCTTCATCATTCATACTTGTCATTCATACTTGTCGTTCATACTTATTTCATATCATCGTTATGCCTTCATCATTCATACTTATCATTCATACTTATCATTCATACTTAAGCCATAACCATCATCTTCATTCATACCTATCATTCTTTATTCATATAACAAGACATACATGCATAATCATGTTTCCCAGCCATAACATTATCTCGGTTCGTAAAACTTGCATGATCATAACACATAAATAGACATGTACTTCATACATGTTGCATTTCATCTAGCATACATAGTCCTAGTATTCATCATAAAGTATGGATGGTAAGCTACATATATACATGACACATACTACTAGGGTTCATGGCATTCATCATAACACATGCATATACCTTCATGAATCATAAATCCATTATAAGCATTTATCAACATACATGCATCAATCTATTAATCATAACATAAGCATCTATCATCATACATGCATCATTTTATTTACCATAACATACTCCTACATCAATTACATGTATTCATGGTGTATGATCTAAATATTCATGATTAAAACAAAATCCTAAAATCAACCATGCAAAGTCATGTTATATAACACATAAACTAAGATTTTAGTCACATGGAGACCTTTACATCATGCTTAACAATGTAGTAGCATCATGGTAACTTATAAACATGCATTCTTGAGACCTTAACCCAAACCAAACCTTAGGTTTGGGTCTTGGACGAAAGTTCTAAAGGACTATGGGTCCATGGACAATTTGACTAGATCATGATTAACATCCCTTACTTACATATCATGCTATAGAAAAATCATTTAAACCCTTGATTGGACTTAACCCCAAGCCCTAGGCCTAAGGTAAGGGTTGGCCGAAACCCTAGAAGGGTAACAAGCCCATGGAAAAGTTCATTTAACACCATTCTTACCCATAAGGCATCATAAGACACATATTAATCATGCTTGGAGAGGTTGGAGTTTTCCCCTAGCCCCTTGACCTTGATGTGGCCGAAACCCTAGAGGGTTATTAGGGTATCAAATATTTCCCTAGATCATATTCTATGCCTTACATAACATCATGAAACATTTAAGAGCACAAAGAAAAATTTACATCATCCCTAAGCCCAAGCAATAGCCTTGGCCGAAACTTCCATAAGCCCTAACCATGGATTTTTCCAACATATCATGCCAACAAAACTTAGATCATGATAAATATCTTGAAAACCATCATACCACAGGTGAGTGGGTTTTTACCTTCCTTGATCTTGCTTACAAACTTTGAATAAAAGATAACAAGAGAATCTTCTTGTCTCTAAACTCTCCTTAGTCCTTGTATTCTTGTAGGGGGGCCTTAGATCTTCAAGATGGGGCTTATGTGAATTTTTTCCAAGGGAGAAGATGGTTTGAAGTTTTCGGCTAGAAGGGGAGGAAGAAGAAGTGAAGAGGAGAAGGGAAGTTGTAACTTCCTTGCCCACTTTATACCACTTTAAAAGGGGTAAATGAAGAGTCATGGTATCTCTTCTCTTGGTGACTCTTCATTTTTCCCAAGCCTTAACTAAGATCCACTTCATTCCCACATAGCACTCCCTTGCTAGGTGAATTGGTTAGTGCATGCTTGGTTGTACAAGAGGTCCAAGGTTCAATCCTTGGTGCATGCACTAATTTTTCTATTTTATTATTATTTTCTATTATTTTTCGTAAATTCCTTAAAAATTCCCCCATAATTATGTTAATATTTCTCATTAAAATCTATCTATTTTTATATTAAATTCTACCTAAAATCCACCCATAATAATGGCACTAGAAAGCCCATATAAGACCCCTTAGTACTTAGTTTCTCAATTTAAATGAGACAACCATGGGTTTTTAGGCTAAAGTTCGTACTAATATTTCTAGGCCCTTCAGAAAATTATCTAGACATGCTTAATATTTTAAAGAAAATATTAAGGAAATTTTCCTGGTCGTTACAATCCCTCATACCTCTTTAAAGTTCGTCCTCGTACTTAGAATAGCTCCGAGTACTTGCGTCTCATCTCGTCCTCGCGTTCCCAGGTAGCTTCTTCAAACTGTTGACTTTGCCATAGAACCTTGATTAAGGGTACTTCCTTGTTCCTTAGCTTCTTGACTTCCCGATCCAAGATCTGGATAGGTCGGCTTTCATAACTTAGGTCCTCCTGAACTGGTACCGCCTGTGGCTCGATCACTTGGTCCACGTTTGGAATACACTACTTAAGCATCGACACATGGAACACATTATGAATAGCTGACATTTCCTGAGGCAGCTCCAGTTCATATGCCACCTTGCCAACTCTTTTCAGTATTAGGTATGGTGCCACATATCGCGGACTCAGCTTCCCTTTCCTTCCGAATCTCGTTACCCTTTTCATCGGAGTCACATTAAGGAATACCAAATCCCCAATATTGAATTCCAGTGGTCTACGCCTGACATCTGCATAACATTTCTGTCGACTCTGTGCAGCTTCTATCCGTCGTCGAATGGTTTATATAGCTTGGGTGGTTTCGTTGATGAGATCCGTCGTAAGCCCCATCGCCTTCTTTTCACCACCTTCGTACCAACAGATTGGAGATGTAGAGATTGGTTTGTATAGCAATCTAAAACTTGTGGAGACATATCTATCTTCTTGGTGTAGCATGTAGAGATGAACGAGTGCATTGCCCCAGAATCAAATCCTAAATTATTTAATTAATATATATATAAAAGAAAGTATCGTTCATGTTCACATATCTTACAAGTACTTGCCATTATCTATCATAAGGTGTCATTCATACTTACATATCCTAGAAGCATAAAATATCCTATAAGGTGCTTACTATCATAGAATATAACGAAAGGTACTTACTTGGAAGCGGCAGGAAGGAGGGTTGATGTGTGTGTAGTGAGATGGCAACTGCTCTGATACCAACCTGTAACGCCCGCCTTTTTCCCCCACCTTATGATGTGGCGAGGATGGCGTCGTTACGCTAAACATACATGGACTTAGAGAACATCTTAATGCAGCAGAATTATTAATTTTTTTTTCTAAACATGCCTTTAACCATACAACTAATACATGAAACATTCATACATGCCTAAACTTTCATTCATAAACTTACATGCATAGCAACATGACCTAACCGTTCCATAACTTATTCATCATCATCATAAGTAGCAGGTAACTTATCCATAAACATAGCATCATGAGTCTTAAGTCATTCATCAAGCATAACCATTATAACGTAACATAAAAATCTAAGGAGGCGTTTCCAAACCCCAAGACATGCGACATATGTAAATAAGAGGAATCCTTCAGCCAAGTCACTGCCACACACACACATGCTTCTGCCTCTCCTGCGGCTTCCCTTAATAGCCTCTTGCTTGTTCTGCGGTACGAGGAAAATAAAACTATAAGCACATAGGCTTAGTAAAACCCCTTTCCTACTCACTAAAACCATGCGTCGCTTAAACATAAACATATCAAGTATCTGACATAACATATCTTCGAACATAAGCATAAGCATAGTCATGGCATGAGTCATAAGCATATGAACAACTAAAATAGCATGATTCTTAACATCACCATAGATCTACAACCTACTTAGCATGACATAAATCTTAACATACATGAACATGAAACATACATACGTGGGCATGAGACATACTTATACATGGCATAATCCTTAGCATACATGAACATAAGGCATACTTATACATGACATGAAATATGAGCATAAACACAAGAATAAAATATACTTACCTTGGCGCAATGCATAACATGGATGTATGAATGAGTCTAATGCATTTACTACATAAAGATGCTTAGTTTTGAAATCATACTTTCAAATGCTTTAAAATAAACATAACATCATTGGGGTCCCCGGCTTGTACCACATACATATATCATAAGCGCGCATCCCTAAGTAAATATGAGGTAGCTAGCCTCAACCTACTAGGGTAAGGACAGCATAGTCGGTAGTCCTAGAACCGGGGCGTTCTTAAGGTGCCCATCCCTGTTGCACAGCTTCGGTAGTGCCAGAACCGTGGACAGCTTCGGTAGTCCAGAACCGGGGCGTTCTTAAGGTGCTCATCCCTTGGACCCTTACTTCGGTCCAGTACAAGCCTCATACATAAAAAAATAAACATGCACGCTTCATCATTCATACTTGTCGTTCATACTTATTTCATATCATCGTTATGCCTTCATCATTAATACTTATCATTCATACTTATCATTCATACTTAAGGCATAACCATCATCTTCATTCATACTTATCATTCTTTATTCATATAACAAGACATACATGCATAATCATGTTTCCCAGCCATAACATTATCTTGGTTCGTAAAACTTGCATGATCATAACACATAAATAGACATGTACTTCATACATGATGCATTTCATCTAGCATACATAGTCCTAGTATTCATCATAAAGTATGGATGGTAAGCTACATATATACATGACACATACTACTAGGGTTCATGGCATTCATCATAACACATGCATATACCTTCATGAATCATAAATCCATTATAAGCATTTCTCAACATACATGCATCATTCTATTTATCATAACATAAGCATCTATCATCATACATGCATCATTTTATTTACCATAACATACTCCTACATCAATTACATGTATCCATGGTGTATGATCTAAATATTCATGATTAAAACAAAATCCTAAAA
Source organism: Boesenbergia rotunda (assembly GCA_024364735.1). Lineage (NCBI taxonomy): Eukaryota > Viridiplantae > Streptophyta > Magnoliopsida > Zingiberales > Zingiberaceae > Boesenbergia > Boesenbergia rotunda. The sequence continues at coordinate 212,619 of JAGFNQ010002557.1, read as the reverse complement.
TCAACCATGCAAAGTCATGTTATATAACACATAAACTAAGATTTTAGTCACATGGAGACCCTTACATCATGCTTAACAATGTAGTAGCATCATAGTAACTTATAAACATGCATTCTTGAGACCTTAACCCAAACCAAACCCTAGGTTTGGGACTTGGCCGAAAGTCCTAAAGGACTATGGGTCCATGGAAAATTTGCCTAGATCATGATTAACATCCCTTACTTACATATCATGCTATAGAAAAATCATTTAAACCCTTGATTGGACTTAACCCCAAGCCCTAGGCCTAAGGCAAGGGTTGGACGAAACCCTAGAAGGGTATCAAGCCCATGGAAAAGTTCATTTAACACCATTCTTACCCATAAGGCATCAGAAGACACATATTAATCATGCTTGGAGAGGTTAGAGTTTTCCCCTAGCCCCTTGACCTTGATGTGGCTGAAACCCTAGAGGGTTATTAGGGTATCAAAAATTTCCCTAGATCATATTCTATGCCTTACATAACATCATGAAACATTTAAGAGCACAAAGGAAAATTTACATCATCCCTAAGCCCAAGCAATAGCCTTGGCCGAAACTTCCATAAGCCCTAACCATGGATTTTTCAAACATATCATGCCAACAAAACTTAGATCATGATAAATATCTTGAAAACCATCATACCACAGGTGAGGGGGGTTTTACCTTCCTTGATCTTGCTTACAAACTTTGAATGAAAGATAACAAGAGAACCTCCTTGTCTCTAAACTCTCCTTAGTCCTTGTATCCTTGTAGGGGGGCCTTAGATCTTCAAGATGGGGCTTATGTGAATTTTTTCCAAGGAAGAAGATGGCTTGAAGTTTTCGGCTAGAAGGGGAGGATGAAGAAGTGAAGAGGAGAAGGGAAGTTGTAACTTCCTTGCCCACTTTATACCACTTTAAAAGGGGTAAATGAAAAGTCATGGTGTCTCTTCTCTTGGTGACTCTTCATTTTTCCCAAGCCTTAACTAAGATCCACTTCATTCCCTCATAACACTCCCTTGCTAGGTGAATTGGTTAGTGCATGCTTGGTTGTATAAGAGGTCCAAGGTTCAATCCTTGGTGCATGCACTAATTTTTCTATTTTATTATTATTTTCTATTATTTTTCGTAAATTCCTTAAAAATTCCCCCATAATTATGTTAATATTTCTCATTAAAATCTATCTATTTTTATATTAAATTCTACCTAAAATCCACCCATAATAATGGCACTAGAAAGCTCATATAAGACCCCTTAGTACTTAGTTTCTCAATTTAAATGAGAAAACCATGGGTTTTTTAGGCTAAGGTTCGTACTAATATTTCTAGGCCCTTCGGAAAATTATCTAGACATGCTTAATATTTTAAAGAAAATATTAAGGAAATTTTCCGGGTCGTTACAATCCCCCATACCTCTTGAAAGTTCGTCCTCGAACTTAGAATAGCTCCAAGTACTTGCGTCTCATCTCGTCCTCGCGTTCCCAGGTAGCTTCTTCAAACTGTTGACTTTGCCATAGAACCTTGATTAAGGGTACTTCCTTGTTCCTTAGCTTCTTGACTTCCCGATCCAAGATCTGGATAGGTCGGCTTTCATAACTTAGGTCCTCCTGAACTGGTACCGCCTGTGGCTCGATCACTTGGTCCACGTTTGGAATACACTTCTTAAGCATCGACACATGGAACACATTATGAATAGCTGACATTTCCTGAGGCAGCTCCAGTTCATATGCCACCTTGCCAACTCTTTTCAGTATTAGGTATGGTCCCACATATCGCGGACTCAGCTTCCCTTTCCTTCTGAATCTCGTTACCCCTTTCATCGGAGTCACATTAAGGAATACCAAATCCCCAATATTGAATTCCAGTGGTCTACGCCTGACATCTGCATAACTTTTCTATCGACTCTGTGCAGCTTCTATCCGTCGTCGAATGGTCTGTATAGCTTGGGTGGTGTCGTTGATGAGATCCGTCATAAGCCACATCGCCTTCTTTTCACCACCTTCGTACCAACAGATTGGAGACCTACTGTTGGGACCGGGTGCATGTTGACAAGGATACGGGTTCGTAAATTTTAAAATAATTACGTGCAGCGGAAGAATTAGCATAAATAAATTCTCAAATTATTTTAACCACGTATCTAGCATGCGACCTTATGATGTGTGGACATGATCATAAATTAAAATTTTGCAGAAAGTAAACTAATTTACTCATTACCTCACGTAACTCGAAGTAAAGGACGAGATCCAACCGTAGCGTCCCTTGGAAGCTCCACCTCTATTCGCGTCCACACCGAGTTCTCTTCGGGATGACTTCGCAAAGCCACGAGTTTTGTGCCGACGAGAACTACTAGATTCTCCAAAAGCACAACTAGAATATCAAGAGAGAAAGATGGAAACTAACCACCAAGTAACGGAATCAAAATTCCGGGAAGGAAGGAGTTGCGACCCGCTTCTTCTTCTTCTTCTTTGGCACCTTCTTGGTGGAGGTAGCTCACGCCAACCCTAGGAGGTGAAGGTGCGCCGGCCCTAGGAGGAGTGGACGCCGGCCCTAGGGTGAAGAGTGGGCGCCGGCCATAGGAGGAGGAGAGAAGGAGAGGGAGAGAATAAGAGAGAGAGAGAGAGCTACTAAATCTCTTGATAACTCAATTGAGAAATTCAAGCCTAGCCTTGGTTCCTTTATATAGTAGCCTCTCCCTTGCCAAGTCGCCCCTTTAACGGAATTTTTCATAAGAAATTTATCCTATAAATTTTCTTATGAATTATTCCGTTTATGCCAAGTTTTATTATAACTAACTTTATAATAAAACAAATACATATCTCCTTTTATAATGGAATAAAATTTACAAGAAATTTATAAATTTTTCTTATCATGGAAAAATCAATTCATATTTGATTTTATAAAATTAAAATAAACTGATCCATGGTTCATTTTAATTTCCATAAAAAGAATAAATTTCTTTATATAAATTTCTTTATATAAATCTCTTTATATAAATTTCTTTATATAGATTTATTTATCCATAATTTTATAAAACAAATCGCGCTTGATTTATTTTATAAAATAAACCAAATAAATTGGTTTTCTCTCCTTGTAGTGGCCGGCCAAACCAAACCCTCTTTGGCCGGCCACATGAAGCCAAACCCTCGCGAATTAAACTCATTTAATTCGCCCAATAAGCCTTCAAAAGACTTAGCCATTTTAAGCTTCCCGTGCGCCTCTGATAAATTCAGATTCGACTTATTTCTCTTGATAGGATAATCTAATTTTCAACTCGTTTTAAATCCCTAGGATTACTCGTAGTGCGTGTGACTAAATAGGCTTTCGATTTATGTTGGCCGTCTATAATCAACCAATTATACAACGATCATGAGTGGCACCTAGTAGTACATCATGACTCCCAATTAATCGAAAGATCAACGGTTGACCTCAGAAATAATTCTGAAACCCTTCAGCAGCTCTAATGAATCGTGCCCCATTCCCTTCACCATCTTATACCCACTTGGTTCAGGACATGGTCTGTGTGTGTCAGTCCCCACTAGGATGACTACGTCACACCTAGCCCAAGTAGTGTCTTTCTCGTCCTTTGGATTTCTAATTACTCTCATGTATTTAAGAGACTCATACTCTAAACATGACATGCTCTGGCCAGAGGCTTTAAGTAACAATCCGACGATAGGCCTGGGTATACATCTCCTCGCAAGGAGTGGTGAATCCTTTGTAGGTTGTTCAAACATCTTCGGGCATTTCGGCTTATACCCAATCATCCTGGGTCCACACCTCCTTGGAGATGCTTGCTTAAGATGTTAAAGTATAAGTCTCCATGACCAAGATGACTTGAACACCGCAAGTCAAAGGAACATCGCACTTAAGCTGCAGTAAGAACTTCACTGACATATCTATATAGATTACCATATGAAGTTTTACAGCTAGTCACTCCAATGAACTAGTTCCCTTAACTAGTATCCATGTTTATCTCCGGACATCCCAATGTCACCAGCCAGTGAGAATCAGCTGATTAGAGAATAACCCATGCTAGTCTCAACAGAATTGATAGTGTCCGTTTTTATCAATTCATCGACTAGGGATATTTTCAATACTTCACAATTGCACATGTAGAGATAATCACTAGTTCTGATCTCATCACAAATTTTCTTATTCTGTGAATTGTATTGCGGACATTCAGTAGATGAGTTTAAGATCCCAATCAAATACACAAACATGTATACTCAAATAGTAAATTTTCATTTATTAAAATAAATGTTTACAATCATAAGGCGATTGCCTTAGGACACTTCTCTCATATCACTAACAAACTCCCACTTGGCCTAATGCCAATCGCTACGGTATCCAATACCACAGGCTCTAACATGACCCTCAAACTTGCTCTGAGACAAGGCCTTAGTTAAAGGATCCTCTAAATTCCTTTCAGTGGGAATTTTCTCAATTTGTATATCATTCCTACTTATAATCTTTCTGATCAGATGATAGCGGCGAAGCACGTGTTTGGATCGCTGATGAGACCATGGTTCCTTTGCTTGTGCAATAGCTCCATTGTTGTTGCAATAAACCGGTATTGCTTCATCAATGGTTGGAACCTCACCAAGTTTTGAGACAAACTTCTTGATCCAGACTGCTTCCGTGGTAGAATCCGCTACAGTGTCTTGTTTGGAACTCTTCCAACTTATTGCGCCTCCATTCAAAGTAAATACGTATCCAGACTGAGATTTGGAGTCATCCTTATCTGTCTGGAAACTGGCATCTGTATACCCACGTATTACCATATCTCCTTCTCTATATATTAGGAACACATCCTTAGTTCTTCTTAAGTACTTAAGGATTGTCTTGACAGCCGCCCAGTGATCCATACCTAGATCAGACTGGTATCTGCTCGTGACGCTCAGAGCATATGATACATCGGGCCTAGTACATAACATAGCATACATGATAGATCCTATCGCGGATGCATAAGGAATCTTATTCATGCAAATCCTCTCGTCTTCTGTGCGCGGACACATAGACTTTGAAAGGTTGATCCCATGCCTGATGGGAAGGTAACCTTTCTTGGATTCCGACATGCTAAACCTTTTTAGCACTCGGTCTATATATGTAGACTGCGAAAGACCAAGCAATCGTTTTGATCTGTAACACCCCAAAATTCCCATTTTTAGTTATTAAAGTCCTTAGAATTATTTAAAAATGGTTTAGAAATATTCTAGAAATTTTTAGAAATTTTTGGAGTATTTTTATGGAATTTTCCGAGTCCGTTTGGTATTTTTGGAAAAAAAAGAAAAAGAAAAGGAAAAAGGGAAAAATTGGAAAAACAGCTTAAGTGCAGCGGGTGGATCGAACCCGCGACCACCACCGAACAGCACAAGCTCCCAACCGGCTGGGCTAGAGGTATCAAGCACAAAAAAGGAAAGAAAAATAAATACTTAAGCTGTAGTTAGGTTGATCCGACCCTTAAGTATAAATAGCTAATTAAAGAGAGAAGTTTTATTTTCTCTCAAACCCTCTCCCTCTCCCAAGTTGCGCCGACGTTCTCTCTCCCTCTCCTCTCTTGGGCGACACCAACATCAAGCCTAGAGGGCCGGCCAAGGCTCTTTTCCAAGAGATATTCCTATATTCGGGATCCCCGCGACGAGAGGAACGCGTAGACGTGAAGAATTCTTCGAGATCTCGAGTTTCTCCCGAGTTCTAGACCTCAATCTTGGTTGTAAGTCCAAGATATCAATGTAAGTACTGCTCACCTGCAGTAAGAGGCGGTTTTACCGCGAGAATTTCCTTTAAAAGTTTTTAAAAGAGAATTTTTCCTTTTTGCTTTAGTTTTTGCATGTGATCTTAGTTTCTTATATGCTTGTATATGTTTGATAAGCACCCTATGTGAGTTTAGGGCCAAGAAAGTTATGAGAAAAGAAAAGAAGATAAAGATAAGAAAAGAAAAGGCCAAGGCCTTAAGAAAATCCCCAAAAGTCAAGACTTAGGGATTTTAGCACGCAAGGTGCTCCAGAAAATGCCAAGGCATTTACAGATAAGAAAGAAAAGAAAGAAAAGCTATTTTATTTTATAAGGCCAGTACCCGGCGTCCAAGGGCATCGTTAAAGAAATCCAGGTGTCCAATTCCAAGGTCTTGGCCCTGGTAGACCAAGGTCTGCTCTATTAGGATTGGTGGCTCGCTACCCCAACCTTTTAGGGAACGCGCATGAGATGGTACTTACGTCTTCAGTGGATCCAAGTGATTATTATTTTCAAGTATATGCTTTAGCAAAGTTTTCTAAAGTTTTAAGAAAGATTTCAAAAGTTAAAGAATAGCTAAAGTTTCAAGTTGAGCCAAGAAAAGTAGATTGAGATTATTTATTGCTTGAGTATGCATGTTTTGAGTTACACATGTTCTTAGATTTCTTTCAAGCATATTAGTATCTCATATGATTTCCATATTGTTCTAGAAGCATGTTTGCATATTTCGAGTTTTTGTGAGCTAGATAGTACTTACTAAGCTTTTGCTTATAGATGCATTTCCTCTTATTGCAGATAAAGGTAAAGGCAAGCAATTCTGAAGGAAGGCGACGAGGCGGTGTTGAGCAAAGTGTGTGTGGTGGCTGATTATGGAGAGATCTTTGAGACGAGACTATTTAGTTATTTTGAATTGCAATGTTTAAGTTTATTCAAATTTCAAGTTCTTGCTTATGGAGATTATAGAGTATTTGAGTTTTGGATAGTTTTACATGCTCAATTGCTTAGAGTAAAGATTCCATGTCATTTCATTTAGCTTATATACTTTTATGATTGCATTGGATAAGTAGAAAAGTGAGTAGTTAGAAATATTGATACTTTGTTAGAGAAAAAGGTGTTTGTGCCAAGATAGTATCAATTTCCCTTTCGAATCAAGTTTTATTACTTAAGTATGTCTAGAAAAGTTGCTTTCTCATTCCATAATGCCTTAGTGATGTTATAGAACTTTGTATGATAAGTTTAAATGGTTAGAAGTCAAGATTGGTACAAACTCTATTGTTAAAGTTTATATAAACTTGTGTAGTTTGTTTTATTCCATAAAAGTCCTAAATTCAAGTTTATGAATTCGTTTGAATGGCTAAATCGTTTAGGAAACTGATATGGAGTATAGAAATGATGTCGTAGTTTGATATGGCTCGAAATTGAAGGAATGGTGGCCTTGGACAGCAAGGGCCGAAATCTGTAAAACAGATTACAGCCGTATCAGTCGACTGCCACGTCATCAGTCGACTGATACAGGCTGTTTAAGAGGGGTAAGGTTGTTTTCGATGGGTATTGGCTATGGGATTGAGAAGAGAGTATGACATGGTATTATTATACATGATTGCTTAAGTTAGAACATAATTGTTAGATGAATTTTAAAGTTTAAAAAAAAAAGATTTCCGTAATTTTCTTTAGTCATGTATAGAAGTCAAGAAGTAGAGATAAGTAACGATCCGTCTAAGGTAAAGAGAAGGCGGGTCGCTACAGTTGGTATCAGAGCAGGTCCCATTCTCCAGCATCACACACACATCAGCATCAACCATGCCGTCTTCAAGTAAGAAAGCTTTAAGTTTCAGTTTTTTTTTTCATTGCTCCTTTATTTAATTGCAGTATAGTGAAATGCTTAGGTACTACTCACATGTGCATAGAACAAGGAAGCATGTTTAATCCCTTAGTATCACGGAATCATGTTTAATTGCAGTAAGAAGACAAGTTTATACCTAGAGAGGTAGTAGTGATTTCTTGTTCCCTTATGCATTAGTAGATGGCAAGAAGAGGCCAAGCTCCTAATGCTAATAATAGAACTCCAGTTCAAGATAACAATGAGTCTGGCACAGAGCAGTCAAACCTGATGGCAGTCATTGCCCAAATGCAAGCTCAGATTACAGAGCAGCAGAAGACCATCGCCACGCTGATGGCAAATCAGCACCCAGAGCCCCCTACACCACCCACAGCAGGAGTGGAAACTCCAGTGGTGGCTGAAGTTCCACCAGTCACACAGGAGACCCCTGCCGTGAACCGAAAACAAGAAGTATACCTCGTCCAATGGCAGAGGCTGAAACCCGAAAGCTTCTCAGGCACGACTGAGCCCTGGGATGCCCAGGCTTGGTTCAAGACTTTAGAGAGCACAATGGAGCTTCTTGACTGGCCAGAAGTCGAGAAGGTCAAATGTGCCTCCTTCTGCCTAATTGGAGATGCTCGTATGTGGTGGGAGCGAGTCAAGAGTAAGAGGATAGTCAACCAGATGAACTGGACAGATTTCGAGCGAGAGTTCTATGAGGAGCTCTTGTTAGTGATATGAGAGAAGTGTCCTAAGGCAATCGCCTTATGATTGTAAACATTTATTTTAATAAATGATAATTCACTATTTGAGTGTACATGTTTGTGTATTTGATTGGGATCTTAAACTCATCTACTGAATGTCCGCAACACAACTCACAGCATAAGAGAATTTGTGATGAGATCACAACTAGTGATTATCTCTAATGTGCAATTGTGAAGTATTGAAATTATCCCTAGTCGATGAATTGATAAAAACGGACACTATCAATTCTGTTGAGACTAGCATGGGTTATTCTCTAATCAGCTGATTCTCACTGGCTGGTGACATTGGGATGTCCGGAGATAAACATGGATGCTAGTTAAGGGAACTAGTTCATTGGAGTGACTAGCTGTGAGACTTCATATGGGAATCTACATGTAGATATGTCAATGAAGATCTTACTGCGGCTTAAGTGCGATGTTCCTTTGACTTGCGGTGTTCAAGTCATCTTGGTCATGGAGACTTATACTTTAACATCTTAAGCAAGCATCTCCAAGGAGGTGTGGACCCAGGATGATTGGGTATAAGCCGAAGTGCCCGAAGATGTTTGAACAGCCTACAAAGGATTCACCACTCCTTGCGAGGAGATGTATACTCAGGCCTATCGTCGGATTGTTACTCAGAAATCTCTGGCCAGAGTATATCATGTTTAGAGTGAGAGTCTCTAAAATACATGAGAGTAATTAGAAATCCAATGGACGAGAAAGACACTACTTGGGCTAGGTGTGACGTAGTCAGCCTAGTGGGGACTGACATCATAGACCGTGTCCTGAACCAAGTGTGTATAAGGTGGTGAAGGGAATGGGGCACGATTCATTAGAGCTGCTGAAGGGTTTCAGAATAATTTCTTCTGAGGTCAAACCGTTGATCTTTCGATTAATTGGGGGTCATGATGTACTACTAGGTGCCACTCATGATCGTTCTATAATTTGTTGATTATAGACGGCCAACATAAATCGAAAGCCTATTTAGTCACACGCAATACGAGTAATCCGAGGGATTTAAAACGAGTTGAAAATTAGATTTTCTGATCAAGAGAAATAAGTCAAATCTGAGTTAATCAGAGGCGCAATGGAAGCTAAAAATGGCTAAGTCTTTTGAAGGCTTTTTGGGCGAATTAAATGAGTTTAATTCGCGGCGGTTCGGGTTGGTTTGGCCAGCCAAAGAGGGTGTCAAAACCCCCTTTGGTGGCCGGCCACAATAAGAGGAGAAAACCAATTAATTTTGGTTTAATTAATAAAATAAATCTAGTGCGATTTATTTTATAAATTATGGATAAATAAATTTGTATAAAGAAATTTATATAAATAAAATTTATAGAAATTTATTCTTTTATGGAAGATTAAAATAATCCATGAATTGGTTTATTTTAATTTTGTAAAATCAATTATGAATTGATTTTTCCATAATAAGAAAGTTTATAAATTTCTTATAAAAATTTATTCCATAATTTAAAGAAAAGAAGAATTAGTTTTATTATAAATTAGTTTATAATAAAGACTCGGTTTAAACGGAATAATTAATAAGAAAATTTATAAGATAAATTTCTTATAACTAATTCCGTTAATTCGGTTAGAGGGAGACTTAGCGAAGGAGTTGCTACTATATAAAGGAACCAAAGGCTAGCCCTTATTCCAAATTAATTAATCAAGAGATTAATTATTCTCTCCCTCTCTCTTAATCTCTTCTCCTCTCCCTCTCTTGCCTAGGGCCGGCGCCCAACCTTGTGGTTTAGGGCCGGCGCACCCAACCTACATCCAAGGTGAAGTTGGCGTGAGCTATCAAGAAGAAGGAGAACCTGAACACGAAGAAGAAGAAGCGGATAGCGACTCCTCTCTTCCCGGAATTCGATTCCGTTACTTCGTTGAGAACTCGGCGTGGACGCGAGTAGAGGCGAAGCTTCCAAGGGACGCTACGGTTGGATCTCGTCCCTTCCTTCGAGATACGCGAGGTACTTGGTAAATTAGTTTACTTTTCCGTAAAGTTTTATTTTATGATTATGTCAACACACTATAAGGTTGCATGCTAGATACGAAGTTAAAATAATTTAGGAAATTATTTTATGCAAACTCTTCCGCTGCACGTAAAAATTTTGAATTTTACGAACTCGTATCCTTGTCGACATGCACTCGGTCCCAACAGTGGTATCAGAGCCGGTTAGTGTTCGACTTAATCATATAATTGTTTTGTGGAAAACTTTGTCATGATCTCAATTTTGGAAAATTTTTCCAATTATGGAAACTTTCAAATTATAATAAATTTTAGAATTAGGAATTTCAAAGTTTGGAAATCCTCATGAAATTTCGCAAACGTTTGAAATTTTCTAGTTTCTAAATTTTTATAATAATTGTGAAATTTTCCCATCTTTGGAAACTTTCCAATTTTGGAAATTTTTCTATTTTAGAAATTTTCCAACTTTGGAAATATGTAAGTTTTCTTTGTACCAGAAACTTACAATTATTCTGAAAACCTATTTTCGAAATCTCGCAATTTTGGGCACTTTCTTTAAGAAAGTCTAGACAAATTCATGGACAGTTAATTGACAATTAAATTTGAATTGGTTTTAAATTGACAACAAATTCTTTATTTTGGATTGAGCCTCGGGGAGCCGTCCAATTTAAAGTTAGATGTTGTAATTTAATTTCCCAATTTTTAATTGAAATTGTCATGTTTGATTTGGATTGAGCCTCGGGGAGCCGTCCAATTGGATTTACAACACTTTACTTTTCTTTGGGTATCTGAGCCTCGGGGAGCCACCCTTAGAAAACAATTTGTTATAATTAATCAATCCATGAATAAAATATGTTTTAAGAGGTGATGCTCTTACATATTGTTGTCTCCAAAATTAATTAGGAAATTGGTTTCCTATAGAGTTTTCTTAAATGAGATTTCATGAAAATAATATGTAGTTGAATTAAGGGATTTGTCTCTTAATTTAATAAGATTTGATTTAGAGAAATCAAAGTCTTGAACATATTATTTCCGAAATTAATTATGACAATTTAGGAAATTGTTTCCCAAAACAATTCCTTCAATATAGTATGAAATAGAATTAGGAAATCCGGTTCCTAATTCAATTAATGAGACTTGATAACTTGAGTCACATACATACTTTATTAAGGAAATCGTTAGTCATGACATATGTCATGAATGTGCATTAAAAAGGAAAAGATGAGACCAAAACCCCTTACAAAATATTAAGGCCAACACCTTCCATTAATATGGTTAGAATCGGAGTTTTGTTTCTCCGCTTGGGTTGATGGACACATCCATGCCCGACTTGAACCTTAACATGTTCAAACCATGGAATTAGTTTATGAATAATATAGTTGGAGTCAGAGGTCAATCCTTAGTTTTGGTTGTTGGACACATCCAAGCCTGACTAAACGGTTGAATGAGCTCCAACCCATATTAAAACTATTTCTTGATTAATGGGTCAGCCTTAAGCTTGGAGCATCGATTTGTTGTGCCACAGCCAAGGTCGATGTAAAGAGAGGTGCAGTTAGGTGCTATGTATATGATGCATACTTGTTAATGAGTTAACAACCTAATGATTTATGCAAACATTCAATTAGTTGATAGCATAACGTGATAGTTACATATATGTGATATGTAATCGGTATAATTACCTACCTTCATAGCTAAGGAAAACTTGATGGCCACAGCCATGGTAATTCTTATCTATGGTTGGATATCAACCTATTTGGAGATGTTCCTACGATCTCCCGAATTGATAATAAGGGTTATTCAATTTGAAAAAATAAATAGGATTTTATTTATGTATGTTGATACATTCTTTAATAAATCTTCTCACATAATCTCAATTTGTATTTCTAGGATAATCACTCGATCATGTCTTCTCTGAACTTGCGTTCCATTTTGGACACAAATAAACTGACTGGGCCAAACTACATGGACTGGCTTCGAAACCTGAGGATAGTCCTCAAGGCAGAGAAGCTTGCTTATGTCCTTGAAGAACAACTTCCCACCCATCCTCCAGAAAATGCAACTCCAGACCAATTGTTGGCTTATCAGAAACATGTGGAACCGATTCTGAAATGGCGAGTTGCATCATGCTAGCCTCTATGGTACCTGAGTTGCAAAAGCAACATGAGCATATGGATGCTAATACCATCATCTTCCATCTTCATGAGTTGTTTGAAGAGCAGGCGAGATCCGAAAGGTTCGAAGTCTCCAGACTCCTCTTCACCACTAAGATGCAGGAAGGCACTTCTGCCTCGCAGTTTGTGTTAAAGATGTTGGGGTACATTGAGCGACTGAGCGCACTCGGTTTGCAATGGATCATGAACTAAGTATTGACTTAATTCTGATTGTTTGTCCAAGAGTTGTTCACAATTTGTGATGAACTATCGGATGAACAAACTGGAGACACCATTCCTGAGTTGCTCAACCTGCTGAAGACTGTGGAGCCTTCTGTAAAGCCTGGATCAAAAAGCAGTACTGTTAGTTGGTTCCTCGAAGAAAGGTTCTAAGAGGAAGGCCAAAGAACAGAACAAAGGGAAGAAGAAAAAGGCCAAGAAGACTAAAAAGAAACCAAAAGAACTTGCCATCATTGTGGCAAGGAGGGTCACTGGCGAGAAACTGCAAGTTTTATCTTGAGTCCTTGAAGAAGAAGGCATCCGATGCCCCATCCTCTTCAGGTATCTTCGTTATTGAATGTCACTCTATTTCCTCAGATACCTGGTACTTGATACTGGGTGTAGCTCACATATATGTAATGACATACAGGGGCTAAGGAATAGAAGAAGGCTCGTCAAGGGAGAAGCGAATTTGCGGGTTGGAAATGGAGCAAGGATTGCTGCTATTGCCATCGGAACATATTTGCTAAAGCTCCCAACTGGACGTGTCTTAGAATTGGATAATTGTTATTTCGTTCCTTCGTTAATAAAGAACATTGTATCTATTTCATGTTTGAATGAAAAAGGCTATCATTTAACTTTCAGTAACAATTGTTGTTACATAACTTTAAATGGCGTTCTTTATGGGAATGGAACTTTGTGCAATGGCATCTACACGTTAGATTTATCCAGTGACGTTTTCAATATCGAAGTTAGCAACAAACGTGCTCGAATAGATAATCGAATAGACTCCTACACGTGGCACTGTCGTCTTGGCCATATAAGTAAGAAACGCATGACCGAATTACACCGATGTGGAATTTTGGAATCATTTGAACCCGGTTCATTTGATACATGCGAATCATGCTTAAAAGGCAAGATGACTAAATTACCCTTTTCCGGAAAAGGTAATCCAGTGGGAGAATTGCTTGGTCTAATACATACCGATGTATGTGGACCAATGTCAACTCTTGCACAAGGAGGCTATAGCTACTTCATCACCTTCATCGATGATCACTCACGATTCGGGTATGTGTTCTTGATGAAACACAAATCTGAAGCCTTTGAGAAATTCAAAAGAGTTCAGAAATGAAGTAGAGAAACAGCTTGGCAAAAGTATTAAGATACTTCGATCCGATCGAAGGTGGTGATACTTAAGTCAAGAGTTTCAAGATTATCTAAGGGACAATGGGATATTGTCCCAATGGACTCCGCCGTATACACCACAGCATAATGGTGTATCTGAGAGGCGCAACCGAACCTTGATGGACATGGTTAGGTCTATGATGAATCATGCAACTCTTCCAAAATCCTTTTGGGCTATGCACTTAAGACAAGGTTTACTTGCCTAAACAG
>JAGFNQ010002557.1:131113-191254 GCA_024364735.1 Boesenbergia rotunda | reverse complement strand
AGATGGGCGATTCATCTCCCATTTTTGGAGGTGTGTTCAGGACGCCCTAGGCACCAAACTTCAGTTCAGCACAGCCTTCCATCCCCAGACAGATGGACAAACAGAGAGAGTAAATCAGATTTTAGAAGACATGCTCAGGGCTTGTGCGTTGGACTTTAAGGGTAGTTGGTGTAAATTTCTGTACTTAGCCGAGTTTGCCTACAACAATAGCTATCAGGCCACCATCAGGATAGCACCTTATGAGGCATTATATGGCAGGAAATGTAGATCACCCATATGTTGGCAAGAAGCTGGTGAGAAGAAAGAGATGGAGTCAGGACTAGACAGCCAGACTGAGCTTATAGATGAGACCACTCAGGCTATTCAGACGATCCGCCAGAGGATTGAGACTGCCCAGAGTCGACAGAAAAGTTATGCTGACACACGCCGTAGGCCACTTGAATTCGAAGTTGGAGATTCAGTATTTCTCAAGGTCGCTCCTATGAAGGGAGTGATGAGATTTGGTAAAAAGGGTAAGCTAAGTCCTCGTTACATAGGACCCTACAAGATTATAAAGAGAGTTGGGAAGGTAGCCTATGAGCTGGACTTACCAGAGGAGATGTCAGCTATCCACAGTACATTTCATGTCTCTATGCTGAAGAAGTGTATTCACGACCCTAGCCAAGTGATTCAGCCTCAGTCAGTAAAGATCCAAGAAGATCTTAGTTATGAGAGCAGACCGACACAGATAGTGGACAAAGCAGTTAAGAGATTAAGAAACAAAGAAGTGCCACTAGTGAAGGTCATCTGGCAGAATCAAAAGCATGAAGAGGCTACTTGGGAACGTGAGGACAGCATGAGAGAAAGATATCCAGAGTTATTCTAAGTTCGAGGATGAACTTTTCATAAGGTATGGGGGATTGTAACACCCCAAAATTCCCATTTTTAGTTATTAAAGTCCTTAGAATTATTTAAAAATGGTTTAGAAATATTCTAGAAATTTTTAGAAATTTTTGGAGTATTTTTATGGAATTTTCCGAGTCCGTTTGGTATTTTTGGAAAAAAAAGAAAAAGAAAAGGAAAAAGGGAAAAATTGGAAAAACAGCTTAAGTGCAGCAGGTGGATCGAACCCGCGACCAACACCGAACAGCACAAGCTCCCAACCGGCTGGGCTAGAGGTATCAAGCACAGAAAAGGAAAGAAAAATAAATACTTAAGCTGTAGTTAGGTTGATCCGACCCTTAAGTATAAATAGCTAATTAAAGAGAGAAGTTTTATTTTCTCTCAAACCCTCTCCCTCTCCCAAGTTGCGCCGACGTTCTCTCTCCCTCTCCTCTCTTGGGCGACACCAACATCAAGCCTAGAGGGCCGGCCAAGGCTCTTTTCCAAGAGATATTCCTATATTCGGGATCCCCGCGACGAGAGGAACGCGTAGACGTGAAGAATTCTTCGAGATCTCGAGTTTCTCCCGAGTTCTAGACCTCAATCTTAGTTGTAAGTCCAAGATATCAATGTAAGTACTGCTCACCTGCAGTAAGAGGCGGTTTTACCGCGAGAATTTCCTTTAAAAGTTTTTAAAAGAGAATTTTTCCTTTTTGCTTTAGTTTTTGCATGTGATCTTAGTTTCTTATATGCTTGTATATGTTTGATAAGCACCCTATGTGAGTTTAGGGCCAAGAAAGTTATGAGAAAAAGAAAAGAAGATAAAGATAAGAAAAAGAAAAGGCCAAGGCCTTAAGAAAATCCCCAAAAGTCAAGACTTAGGGATTTTAGCACGCAAGGTGCTCCAGAAAATGCCAAGGCATTTACAGATAAGAAAGAAAAGAAAGAAAAGCTATTTTATTTTATAAGGCCAGTACCCGGCGTCCAAGGGCGTCGTTAAAGAAATCCAGGTGTCCAATTCCAAGGTCTTGGCCCTGGTAGACCAAGGTCTGCTCTATTAGGATTGGTGGCTCGCTACCCCAACCTTTTAGGGAACGCGCATGAGATGGTACTTACGTCTTCAGTGGATCCAAGTGATTATTATTTTCAAGTATATGCTTTAGCAAAGTTTTCTAAAGTTTTAAGAAAGATTTCAAAAGTTAAAGAATAGCTAAAGTTTCAAGTTGAGCCAAGAAAAGTAGATTGAGATTATTTATTGCTTGAGTATGCATGTTTTGAGTTACACATGTTCTTAGATTTCTTTCAAGCATATTAGTATCTCATATGATTTCCATATTGTTCTAGAAGCATGTTTGTATATTTCGAGTTTTTGTGAGCTAGATAGTACTTACTAAGCTTTTGCTTATAGATGCATTTCCTCTTATTGCAGATAAAGGTAAAGGCAAGCAATTCTGAAGGAAGGCGACGAGGCGGTGTTGAGCAAAGTGTGTGTGGTGGCTGATTATGGAGAGATCTTTGAGACGAGACTATTTAGTTATTTTGAATTGCAATGTTTAAGTTTATTCAAATTTCAAGTTCTTGCTTATGGAGATTATAGAGTATTTGAGTTTTGGATAGTTTTACATGCTCAATTGCTTAGAGTAAAGATTCCATGTCATTTCATTTAGCTTATATACTTTTATGATTGCATTGGATAAGTAGAAAAGTGAGTAGTTAGAAATATTGATACTTTGTTAGAGAAAAAGGTGTTTGTGCCAAGATAGTATCAATTTCCCTTTCGAATCAAGTTTTATTACTTAAGTATGTCTAGAAAAGTTGCTTTCTCATTCCATAATGCCTTAGTGATGTTATAGAACTTTGTATGATAAGTTTAAATGGTTAGAAGTCAAGATTGGTACAAACTCTATTGTTAAAGTTTATATAAACTTGTGTAGTTTGTTTTATTCCATAAAAGTCCTAAATTCAAGTTTATGAATTCGTTTGAATGGCTAAATCGTTTAGGAAACTGATATGGAGTATAGAAATGATGTCGTAGTTTGATATGGCTCGAAATTGAAGGAATGGTGGCCTTGGACAGCAAGGGCCGAAATCTGTAAAACAGATTACAGCCGTATCAGTCGACTGCCACGTCATCAGTCGACTGATACAGGCTGTTTAAGAGGGGTAAGGTTGTTTTCGATGGGTATTGGCTATGGGATTGAGAAGAGAGTATGACATGGTATTATTATACATGATTGCTTAAGTTAGAACATAATTGTTAGATGAATTTTAAAGTTTAAAAAAAAAAGATTTCCGTAATTTTCTTTAGTCATGTATAGAAGTCAAGAAGTAGAGATAAGTAACGATCCGTCTAAGGTAAAGAGAAGGCGGGTCGCTACATGATCTATCTCTATAGATTCTAATCCCAAGGATATAGGTTGCTTCTCCCAGGTCTTTCATGGAGAAAGTTTTGGACAACCAAATTTTAACTATCTGTAAAACTGATATATCGTTTCCTATAAGTAATATGTCATTGACATATAATACTAGGAATACGACTGCACTCCCACTAACCTTCTTGTACACACAAGGTTCGTCAGGATTTTGTGAGAAATCAAACTCTTTGATTGTCTCATCAAAACGGATGTTCCAGCTCCTAGATGCTTGCTTCAGTCCATATATGGATCGTCGAAGCTTGCATACATTGGTTTTATCAACCGATGTGAAACCTTCAGGTTGTATCATGTATACATCCTCAAGCAGGTTTCCATTAAGGAAAGCTGTTTTCACATCCATTTGCCATATCTCATAATCATAATGAGCTGCTATGGCCAGGAGCATCGGAATGGATTTAAGCATAATTACCTTCCATGTCGGTTTTCTTCTTGAAAACCCACTTGCACCCTATGGGCTTAATCCCTTCAGGTGGGTTAACCAAGTCCCATACTTGATTTTCGTACATGGAGTCCATTTCCGACTTCATGACTTCAAGCCATTTGTCCCTTTCTGAATTTTTCAGAACATCTTCATAACTGATAGGTTCGTCATCGCTTATGAGTAACACGTCGTTCGATTCACTTATGAGAAATCCGTATCTCTCTGGAATATTGCGTGTCCTATCAGACCTACGAAGAGGTGGTGTTGTTTTAGGTTCAACTGATAGCTCATCATTATGAGTTATTGGTTGTGGGTCTAGACTAGGTGTCTCTGTAATGTCTATTGGAGTTTCTTGAACTTCATCAAGTTCAATGTCACTCCCACTATTTTCTTGTAAAAGAAATTCTCTTTCCAGAAATACAGCATGCCTTGAAACAAACACCTTTTGTTCCAAGGGATGATAGAATTGGTAACCCTTCGTTTCCTTAGGGTATCCAATAAATAGACATTTATCAGACTTAGCATCCAATTTATCTAATACAGTCCGCTTCACATAAGTAGGACAACCCCATATCTTAAGGTGAGTTAAGTGAGGTTTCTTACTATTCCATGTCTCATATGGAGTAGTAGAGACTACCTTGGTCGGGACTCTGTTTAGCAAGTAAACAGCTGTCTTAAGTGCATAGCCCCAAAAGGATTTTGGAAGAGTTGCATGATTCATCATCGACCTAACCATGTCCATCAAGGTTCGGTTGCGCCTCTCAGATACACCATTATGCTGTGGTGTATACGGCGGAGTCCATTGGGACAATATCCCATTGTCCCTAAGATAATCTTGAAACTCTTGACTTAAGTATTCACCACCCCGATCGGATCGAAGTATCTTAATACTTTTGTCAAGCTGTTTCTCTATTTCATTTCTGAACTCTTTGAATTTCTCAAAAGCTTCAGATTTGTGTTTCATCAAGAACACATACCCGAATCGTGAGTGATCATCGATAAAGGTGATGAAGTAGCTATAGCCTCCTTGTGCAAGAGTTGACATTGGTCCACATACATCAGTATGTATTAGACCAAGCAATTCTCCCACTGGATTACCTTTTCCGAAAAAGGGTAATTTGGCCATCTTGCCTTTTAAGCATGATTCGCATGTATCAAATGAACCGGGTTCAAATGATTCCAAAATTCCACATCGGTGTAATTTGGTCATGCGTTTCTTACTTACATGGCCAAGACGACAATGCCACGTGTAGGAGTCTATTCGATTATCTATTCTAGCACGTTTGTTGCTAACTTCGATATTGAAAATGTCAACGGATAAATCTAACGTGTAGATACCATTGCATAAAGTTCCATTCCCATAAAGAACGCCATTTAAAGTTATGTAACAACAATTGTTACTAAAAGTTAAATGATAACCTTTTTCATTCAAACATGAAATAGATACAATGTTCTTTATTAACGAAGGAACAAAATAACAATTATCCAATTCTAAGACACGTCCAGTGGGGAGCTTTAGCAAATATGTTCCGATGGCAACAGCAGCAATCTTTGCTCCATTTCCAACTCGCAAATTCGCTTCTCCTTTGACGAGTCTTCTTCTATTCCTTAGCCCCTGTATGTCATTACATATATGTGAGCTACACCCAGTATCAAGTACCCAAGTGTTTGAGGAAATAGAGTGACATTCAATAACGAAGATTCCTGAAGAGGATGAGGCATCGGATGCCTTCTTCTTCAAGGACTCAAGATAAACCTTGCAGTTTCTTCGCCAGTGACCCTCCTTGCCACAATGATGGCAAGTGCCTTTTGGTGTCTTTTCAGTCTTTTTGGCCTTTTTCTTCTTTCCTTTATTCTGTTCTTTGGCCTTCCTCTTAGAACCTTTCTTCGAGGAACCAACTAACAGTACCGTCTTTTGATCCTGCTTTACAGAAGGCTCTACAGTCTTCAGCAGGTTGAGCAACTCAGGAATGGTAGTCTCCAACTTGTTCATCCGATAGTTCATCACAAATTGTGAATAACTTTTGGCAAACAATGCAGAATTAAGTCAATACTTAGTTCATGATCCATTGCAAAACTGAGTGTGCTCAGTCGCTCAATGTACCCCAACATCTTTAACACAAACTGTGAGGCAGAAGTGCCTTCCTGCATCCTAGAGGTGAAGAGGAGTCTGGAGACTTCGAACCTTTCGGATCTCGCCTGCTATTCAAATAACTCATGAAGATGGAAGATGATGGTATAAGCATCCATATGCTCATGCTGCTTTTGCAGCTCAGGTACCATAGAGGCTAGCATGATGCAACTCGCAAGTTCAGAATCGGTCACATGTTTCTGATAGGCCACTATCTGGTCTGGAGTTGCACCCTCAGGAGGACGGTTGGGAAGTTGATCTTCAATGACATAAGCAAGCTTCTCTGCCTTGAGGACTATCCTCAGGTTTCGAAGCCAGTCAATGAAGTTCGGCCCGGTCAGTTTATTGGTGTCCAAAATGGAACGAAATTCAGAGAAGACATGATCGAGTGATTAACCTAGAAATACAAATTGAGCTTATGTGAGAAGAATGATAAAGAATGTATCAACATACATTAATAAAATCCTATTTATTTTTCGAATTGAATAACCCTTTTTATCAATTCGGGAGATCGTAGGAACACCTCCAAATAGGTTGATATCCAACCATAGATAAGAACAACCATGGCTGTGGCCATCAAGTTATTCTTAGCTATGAAGGTAGGTAATTATACCGATTACATATCACATATATGTAATTATCACTTTATGATATCAACTAATTGAATGTTTGCATAAATCATTGGGTTGTTAACTCATTAACAAGTATGCAACATTATACATAGCACCCAACTGCACCTCTCTTTACATCGACCTTGGCTGTGGCACAACAAATCGATGCTCCAAGCTTAAGGCTGACCCATTAATCAAGAAATAGTTTTAATATGGTTGGAGCTCATTCAACCGTTTAGTCAGGCTTGGATGTGTCCAACAACCAAAACTAAGGATTGACCTCTGACTCCAACTATATTATTCATAAACTAATTCCATGGTTTGAACATGTTGAGGTTCAAGCCGGGCATGGATGTGTCCATCAACCCAAACGAGAAACAAAACTCCGGTTCTAACCATATTAATGGAAGGTGTTAGCCTTAATATTTTGTAAGGGGTTTTAGGTCTCATCCTTTCTTTTCTAAGCACATTCATGAGATATAATTATGTCATGACTAACGATTTCTATAATAAAGTATGTATGTGACTTAATTTATCAAGTCTCATTAATTGAATTAGGAACTGGATTTCCTAATTCTAATTTCATACTTTATTCAAGGAATTATTTTGGGAAACAATTTCCTAAATTGTCATAATCAATTTCGGAAATAATATGTTTAAGACTTTGATTTCTCTAAATCAAATCTTATTAAATTAAGAGACAATTCCCTTAATTCAACCACATATTATTTTCATGAAAATCTCATTTAAGAAAACTCTATAGGAAACCATTTTCCTAATTAATTTTGGAGACAACAATATGTAAGAGCATCACCTCTTAAATTATATTTTATTCATGGATTTAATTAATTACAACAAATTATTTTCTAAGGGTGGCTCCCCGAGGCTCAGATACCCAAAGAAAAGAAATTTGTCGTAAATTCAATTTGGTCCGCTTCTGAAGCGTAACCAAATTAAACATGACAATTTCATTCAAAATTGGGAAATTAAATTACAACAACTAACTTTAAATTGGACGGCTCCCCGAGGCTCAATCCAAAATAAAGAATTTTGTTGATAATTTAAAACCAATTCGAATTTAATTGTCATTTAATTGTCAATAAATTTGTCTAGACTTTCTTGAAAGAAAGTGCCCAAAATTGCGAGATTTCATAATAGGTTTCCAGAATAATTGTAAGTTTCTGGTACAAAGAAAACTTACATATTTCCAAAATTGGAGAATTTCTAAAATAGGAAATTTCCAAAATTGGAAAGTTTCCAAAGATGGGAAGTTTTCTCAATTATCATAAAATTTCAGAAACTAGGATATTTCAAACATTTGCGAAATTTCATGAGGATTTCCAAACTTTGAAATTCCTAAATCTAAAATTTATAATAATTGAAAATTTTCCATAATTGAAAATTTTTCCAAAATTGAGATTATGACAAAGTTTTCCGCAAAACAATTATATGATTATGTCGAACACTAACTCGCTCTGATACCACTGTTGTGACCGGGTGCATGTTGACAAGGATACGGGTTCGTAAATTTTAAAATATTTACGTGCAGCGGAAGAATTAGCATAAATAATTTCTCAAATTATTTTTAACCACGTATCTAGCATGCGACCTTATGATGTGTGGACAAGATCATAAATTAAAATTTTGCAGAAAGTAAACTAATTTACTCATTACCTCGCGTAACTCGAAGTAAGGGACGAGATCCAACCGTAGCGTCCCTTGGAAGCTCCGCCTCTATTCGCGTCCACGCCGAGTTCTCTTCGGGATGACTTCGCAAAGCCACGAGTTTTGTGCCGACGAGAACTACTAGATTCTCCAAAAGCACAACTAGAATATCAAGAGAGAAAGATGGAAACTAACCACCAAGTAACGGAATCAAAATTCCGGGAAGGAAGGAGTTGCGACCCGCTTCTTCTTCTTCTTCTTTGGCACCTTCTTGGTGGAGGTAGCTCACGCCAACCCTAGGAGGTGAAGGTGCGCCGGCCCTAGGAGGAGTGGACGCCGACCCTAGGGTGAAGAGTGGGTACCGACCCTAGGAGGAGGAGAGAAGGAGAGGGAGAGAATAAGAGAGAGAGAGAGAGCTACTAAATCTCTTGATAACTCAATTGAGGAATTCAAGCCTAGCCTTGGTTCCTTTATATAGTAGCCTCTCCCTTGCCAAGTCTCCCCTTTAACGGAATTTTTCATAAGAAATTTATCCTATAATTTTTCTTATGAATTATTCCGTTTATGCCAAGTTTTATTATAACTAACTTTATAATAAAACAAATACATATCTCCTTTTATTATGGAATAAAATTTACAAGAAATTTATAAATTTTTCTTATCATGGAAAAATCAATTCATAATTGATTTTATAAAATTAAAATAAACCGATCCATGGTTCATTTTAATTTCCATAAAAAGAATAAATTTCTTTATATAAATTTCTTTATATAAATGTCTTTATATAAATTTCTTTATATAGATTTATTTATCCATAATTTTATAAAACAAATCGTGCTTGATTTATTTTATAAAATAAACCAAATAAATTGGTTTTCTCTCCTTGTAGTGGCCGGCCAAACCAAAGAGGGTGGATACCCTCTTTGGTCGGCCACATCAAGCCAAACCCTCGCGAATTAAACTCATTTAATTCGCCCAATAAGCCTTCAAAAGACTTAGCCATTTTAAGCTTCCCGTGCGCCTCTGATAAATTCAGATTCGACTTATTTCTCTTGATTGGAAAATCCAATTTTCAACTCGTTTTAAATCCCTCGGATTACTCGTAGTGCGTGTGACTAAATAGGCTTTCGATTTATGTTGGTCATCTATAATCAACCAATTATAGAACGATCATGAGTGGCACCTAGTAGTACATCATGACCCCCAATTAATCGAAAGATCAACGGTTGACCTCAGAAATAATTCTGAAACCCTTCAGCAGCTCTAATGAATCGTGCCCCATTCCTTTCACCATCTTTTACCCACTTGGTTCAGGACATGGTTTGTGTGTGTCAGTCCCCACTAGGCTGACTACGTCACACCTAGCCCAAGTAGTGTCTTTCTCATCCTTTGGATTTCTAATTACTCTCATGTATTTAAGAGACTCATACTCTAAACATGACATGCTCTGGCCAGAGGCTTTAAGTAAGAATCCGACGATAGGCCTGGGTATACATCTCCTCGCAAGGAGTGGTGAATCCTTTGTAGGCTGTTCAAACATCTTCGGGCATTTCGGCTTATACCCAATCATCCTGGGTCCACACCTCCTTGGAGATGCTTGCTTAAGATGTTAAAGTATAAGTCTCCATGACCAAGATGACTTGAACACCGCAAGTCAAAGGAACATCGCACTTAAGCAGCAGTAAGAACTTCACTGACATATCTATATAGATTACCATATGAAGTTTTACAGCTAGTCACTCCAATGAACTAGTTCCCTTAACTAGCATCCATGTTTATCTCCGGACATCCCAATGTCACCAGCCAGTGAGAATCAGCTGATTAGAGAATAACCCATGCTAGTCTCAACAGAATTGATAGTGTCCGTTTTTATCAATTCATCGACTAGGGATATTTTCAATACTTCACAATTGCACATGTAGAGATAATCACTAGTCTGATCTCATCACAAATTCTCTTATGCTGTGAATTGTATTGCGGACATTCAGTAGATGTGTTTAAGATCCCAATCAAATACACAAACATGTATACTCAAATAGTGAATTTTCATTTATTAAAATAAATGTTTACAATCATAAGGCGATTGCCTTAGGACACTTCTCTCATATCACTAACACCTACATCTCCTACCGTACAGAGCTTCGTAAGGTGCCATGCCGATAGTAGCTTGGTAGCTATTATTATAGGCGAATTCCGCTAAACATAGATATCGGCACCAGCTCCCTTTGAAGTCCAGAGCACAAGCCCGTAACATGTCTTCCAGCACTTGATTCACCCGTTCAGTTTGCCCGTCAGTCTGAGGATGAAAAGCTGTACTGAATCGTAATTTGGTGCCGAGGGACTTCTGGACACATTCCTAGAAATATGAAGTGAAACAATCATCCCTATCTGAGATGATGGTCTTGGGAACTCCATGAAGTCGGATTATCTCCTTAGCATATAATTGAGTCAGTTGCTCAATTGAATAAGTCATCTTAATAGCTAAAAAGTGAGCAGACTTCGTCAACCTGTCTATAATTACCCATACCGCATCATATCCATTTGTAGTCTTGGGAAGTCCTGAAATAAAATCCATAGAGATATCTTCCCATTTCCATTCCGGAATCGGAAGTGGCTGCAGAACTCCTCCGGGTCACTGGTGTTCTGCCTTCACTCGTTGGCAGGTCAGGCAAGTGCCAACATGCTGAGCCACATCTCTCTTCATACCGGACCACCAGAATTTCTCTTTTAAATCCTGATACATCTTGGTGGATCCTGGATGCATTGAATAAGGGGTTTCATGAGCTTCGACTAATATCGCTCTCCGTAGTTCCGGATCATTAGGAATACATAGACGATCCCTAAGATAGATTACTCCCCCGTTGGCGATACGAAAACCATCGCCCTTTCCTTCTAGGATCTCTTGTTTGATTCTCTGAAGGCTAGGATCACCATCTTGTTTGTCCAATATGTCCTAAAAATCCTACTTGGTGAAGCCAGAACTCACATTTGGAGAACTTGGCGTACAGTTGCTTTTCCCGGAGAGTCTGTAGTACTATCCTCAGATATTTGGCGTGCTCCTCTTGGTTTCTTGAATAAATAAGGATATCGTCGATGAAGACGATTACAAATTTATCGAGAAAAGACGAGAACACTCGATTCATAAGATCCATAAACATCACAGGAGCATTGGTCACGCCGAAAGGCATGACAACAAACTCGAAATGTCCGTACCTGGTTCGAAAAGCTGTCTTCGGAATATCATCTTGTTTTACTTTGACTTGGTGGTAACCAGACCTCAGATCAATTTTTGAGAACACAGTACCTCCTTTTAATTGATCAAACAGGTCATCTATTCTTAGAAGGGGATACCTGTTCTTGATCGTTACATTGTTTAGTGCTCGAGAATCTATGCACAATCGCATAGATCCGTCTTCTTCTTCACAAACAGTACCGGAGCTCCCCATGGGGAATGACTAGGGCGAATAAGTCCCTTATCGAGCAACTCCTGCAGCTATTCTTGAAGTTCTTTTAACTCAACCGGCGCCATCCGGTAAGGTGCCTTGGAGATCGGGTTGGTACCAGGGACCAATTCGATCTCAAATTCCACTTCTCTATCAGGAGCTAATCCCGGTAATTCCTCTGGGAACACCTCTGGGTACTCGTATACTACTCTGACATTTTCCAACTTCTGATCCTTCGTTTGACCTACGTCAACCACATGTGCTAGAAAACCAGTATATCCCTTATCTAACATCTTCCTTGCCTTGAGAGTCGATAAGAATTTCCGGGTCCTTTTCCTTGGCTCCTCGATAAATTCAAACGTAAAATCTGCCTCGGGATGAAAAACCACCCTTCGTTTACGGCACTCAACAGAAGCGCCGTATTTACTCAGAAAATCCATTCCCATTAAAACATCATAGTCCTGCATGTCGAGTACTATCAGATCGCAGTAGAGTTCTCTTTCCGCAATTCCGACTGGCACCGCACGCAACACGTGAGTGGATGTCATTATTTCTCCCCGAAGGCAGGGTTGTTAAGAACTTGCAATCTAAAACTTGTGGAGACATATCTATCTTCTTGGTGTAGCATGTAGAGATGAACGAGTGCATTGCCCCATTATCAAATCCTAAATTATTTAATTAATATATATATAAAAGAAAGTATCGTTCATGTTCACATATCTTACATGTACTTGCCATTATCTATCATAAGGTGTCATTCATACTTATATATCCTAGAAGCATAAAATATCCTATAAGGTGCTTACTATCATAGAATATATCGAAAGGTACTTACTTGGAAGCGGCAGGAAGGAGGCTTGATGTGTATGTAGTGAGATGGCAACTGCTCTGATACCAACCTGTAACGCCCGCCTTTTTCCCCCACCTTATGATGTGGCGAGGAAGGCGTCGTTACGCTAAACATACATGGACTTAGAGAACATCTTAATGCAGCGGAATTATTATTTTTTTTTCTAAACATGCCTTTAACCATGCAACTAATACATGAAACATTCATACATGCCTAAACTTGTCATTCATAGACTTACATGCATAGCAACATGACCTAACCATTCCATAACTTATTCATCATCATCATAAGTAGCAGGTAACTTATCCATTAACATAGCATCATGAGTCTTAAGTCATTCATCAAGCATAACCATTATAACGTAACATAAAAATCTAAGGAGGCGTTTCCAAACCCCAAGACATGCGACATATGTAAATAAGAGGAATCCTTCTGCCAAGTCACTGCCACACACACACATGCTTCTTCCTCTCCTGCGGCTTCCCTTAATAGCCTCTTGCTTGTTCTGCGGTATGAGGAAAATAAAACTATAAGCACATAGGATTAGTAAAACCCCTTTCCTACTCACTAAAACCATGCGTCGCTGAAACATAAACATATCAAGTATCCGACGTAACATATCTTCGAACATAAGCATAAGCATAGTCATGGCATGAGTCATAAGCATATGAACAACTAACATAGCATGATTTTTAACATCACCATAGATCTACAACCGACTTAGCATGGCATAAATCTTAACATACATGAACATGAAACATACATACGTGGGCATGAAACATACTTATACATGGCATAATCCTTAGTATACATGAACATAAGGCATACTTATACATGACATGAAATATGAGCATAAACACAAGCATAAAATATACTTACCTTGGCGTGATGCATAACATGGATGTATGAATGAGTCTAATGCATTTACTACATAAAGATGCTTAGTTTTGAAATCATACTTTTAAATGCTTTAACATAAACATAACATCATTGGGGTCCCCGGCTTGTACCACATACATATATCATAAGCACGCATCCCTAAGTAAATATGAGGTAGCTAGCCTCAACCTACTAGGGTAAGGACAACATAGTCGGTAGTCCTAGAACCGGGGCGTTCTTAAGGTGCCCATCCCTGTTGCACAGCTTCGGTAGTGCCAGAACCGTGGATAGCTTCGGTAGTCCAGAACCGGGGCGTTCTTAAGGTGCCCATCCCTTGGACCCTTACTTCGGTCCGGTACTAGCCACATACATAAAAAAATAAACATGCATGCTTCATCATTCATACTTGTCATTCATACTTGTCGTTCATACTTATTTCATATCATCGTTATGCCTTCATCATTCATACTTATCATTCATACTTAAGGCATAACCATCATCTTCATTCATACTTATTATTCTTTATTCAAATAACAAGACATACATGCATAATCATGTTTCCCAGCCATAACATTATCTTGGTTCGTAAAACTTGCATGATCATAACACATAAATAGACATGTACTTCATACATGATGCATTTCATCTAGCATACATAGTCCTAGTATTCATCATAAAGTATGGATGGTAAGCTACATATATACATGACACATACTACTAGGGTTCATGGCATTCATCATAACACATGCATATACCTTCATGAATCATAAATCCATTATAAGCATTTATCAACATACATGCATCATTCTATTTATCATAACATAAGCATCTATCATCATACATGCATCATTTTATTTACCATAACATACTCCTACATCAATTACATGTATCCATGGTGTATGATCTAAATATTCATGATTAAAACAAAATCCTAAAATCAACCATGCAAAGTCATGTTATATAACACATAAACTAAGATTTTAGTCACATGGAGACCCTTACATCATGCTTAACAATGTAGTAGCATCATGGTAACTTATAAACATGCATTCTTGAGACCTTAACCCAAACCAAATGTAACACCCCAAAATTTCACCATGAATAATATTGTGAATTCATTATGAAATATTATGTGAATAATATTGTGAATTCATTATGAAATATTATGGGATTCATGAAGTATTATAGATTCATGAATATGAAATATTAAAAATATTATGAAATAATATTTATGGAATATTATGAAATATTATGAATTCATGAAATATTATTAATATTATAAAATTTCATGATAGGCTTGGCTTAAAGGGCTTTGATATGGATTAGTGCAAATTGTGATAAAAAGAAGAAGTAGAAGGGAGGAAGCAAGGATTGAACCTTGAACCTCCTAATTGCACTCTCCATGTCTTAACCACTACACCAAGCATTGTTTCTTGTTGAGAGAATAAAAAACATGCTTGTTAAGCGTGTAATAGTGAAGGGACATGTCTTTTCATGAGAAAAGTATAAATAAGAGAGGGAAGAGGTGTGAGTAACTTCCTCTTCTTCTTCCTTTCTCTTCCCCACCGAAATTCCTTCTTCTCCTCTCCTCTTTTCCATTTTTCGAAAAGTGCTCCCTAGGGTTCTAACCCTAGGAGATTGGAAGGAAGAAGGCTCTTGCCCTCTATTAGGGCCAAGGAGTCTAGAGAAGAAAGAGTAAGAGGAACCTTCACTTCTCCTTCAACCAAGGGTACCCTAAGGGACTTAAAGAAGTAGAATCTCAAGCGAAAGGATGTAAGTATCCCCTCGCCTGCAGCGTAATCGTTATTGTTTGATTTGTATGCTTCTTCTTATTGTTGTTTTTGAAAAGGAAACCTTCCTCCTTTATGAAACTTTCGGCCACCTCCATTTAATAGGCCTTGGTTACTTCTTATTGCATTAGGAGATCCCTATGAACTTAGGGTATGAATATATGTTGGTTTTCTTCATGTTGTGATAACAAAAAGTAGGGTTAGCCACCCTACAACTTTCGGCCAAGAGGAGAAAGGTTAGGTTTTTGGGTTGTTTGCTATCCTATGATATGTCCATGATTAGTATTGTAGATAAAGTGTTTGTGTAAATGTTTGTGTGAAGATTGGATGTCAAAAACCTAGCCAACCCTACCCTACAAGTTTCGGCCAAAGAAGAATAGATTAGGGTTTTTTTTGGGTTGTTTGCTATGCTAGGATGTGTCCATGTCTAGTAGTGTAGACAAGGTGTTTGAATAAATGCTTGTGTGAAGGTTTAATTTCAAAACCCTAGTTTTCCTACCCTACACCATTCGGCCAAGGCATGAAACCTTAGGGTTTGTGAAGGTTAAATTATTTTATGTGATATGCTTATGTAAAATGATATGAGATGTATATGCATGTGATATTGAAAGGAAATGTTTGATTGGATTCCTTAGCATGTAACATTTGGCCAAGGCATGAAATATGAGGTTGTGAAGGACAACTTACCCTATGAGATTATGATTGTGTTTAGTAAGATCATATGCCTATATATGTGATGATTGTATGAGATGTACCCTAGGAGATATGCTTATGTTTGGGATGATGATATGTATATGCAAATGATGTTTAAATGGAATGTTGGATTAGGAAAAATGGAACTCTCCCTAGCCTTGAGTTTCGGCCAAGACCCTAGTTTTAGGGTTAGGAACCATTTGATTTACCCATGAAGCATGCTACCACTTCCTATGATATGAATATGATTTATGTGATCAACCTTGTCATATATAAGATATATTTAAGGGGTTGAATTATGATCTATGTATGAGCATGCATTATAGCCCATGGGGTACCCTTATGAAATGCATACTTTATACTAGGCTAGTTATCATGATTATGGAGATCTATGTATGAGCATGCATTATAGCCCATGGGGCACCCTTATGAAATGCATGCTTTATACTAGGCTAGTTATCATGATTATGGATGCATACATATGCATAAGAATGAGCCTTGTAGGGCATGAACAAAGAAGGCTTAGGGCCTAAAGAATGCTTCCCTAGAAGGTTGGGACTAAGAGCATACTTTATGAAAATGAAGAACATGATAATTATTTTATTTTGTAATGGCTTGTACTATAGACTCTTAAAGCGAGTCAAATGATTATGATACTAGGCTGAAGGACTTTTGAGAAGGCCTAGTAAACCCTAGTGGTTCGGGATTAGCTACCTCGTTCCTATTCAGGGGCGCGCGCAAAACATGAAGTACAAGCCGGGCCCTAATGATTATGCTATGTTCAAGTATTATGTTTATATGTTTTCAAAGAAACCTTCCTATGAAGTTAATATGCTTAGATGTTTAACATGCTTAAACACTTACCATGCTTCAATGTGATTTATTCTCTTATCTTTCTATGATATCCGATTTTGCGAGTAGGACAGGATCCTTACTAAGCATTTGTGCTTACTAGTTTATGTGTTGTCTTATGCTACAGATCAGGGTAAGGGACACTTAAACTAAAGGAAGAGGCAGGAGGGCTGAAGATGTGTGGGGTGGTAGCTCGGGAAATAAAGATCTTCATATCTACAATATTATGATTATGTTAACATTTCTTTAGTAATGAATGTTACACTTGGATTACTCATATACGTGATTTTATTATGAGTTGAACCTATCATGTTATAGGTTAGTTTTGAACAAGCATGCTTAGTACTTTGTTATTAGTACTTTAAGAAAAAAAAAATTATATGAATGATAATACGTGACCCCGCCCCGAGAGTAGATATAAGGGCGGGCGTCACACCAAACCCTAGGTTTGGGTCTTGGCCGAAAGTCCTAAAGGACTATGGGTCCATGGAAAATTTGCCTAGATCATGATTAACATCCCTTACTTACATATCATGCTATAGAAAAATCATTTAAACCCTTGATTGGACTTAACCCCAAGCCCTAGGCCTAAGGCAAGGGTTGGCCGAAACCCTAGAAGGGTAACAAGTCCATGGAAAAGTTCATTTAATACCATTCTTACCCATAAGGCATCATAAGAAACATATTAATCATGCTTGGAGAGGTTGGAGTTTTCCCCTAGCCCCTTGACCTTGATGTGGCCGAAACCCTAGAGGGTTATTAGGGTATCAAAAATTTCCCTAGATCATATTCTATGCCTTACATAACATCATGAAACATTTAAGAGCACAAAGAAAAATTTACATCATTCCTAAGCCCAAGCAATAGCCTTGGCCGAAACTTCCATAAGCCCTAACCATGGATTTTTCCAACATATCATGCCAACAAAACTTAGATCATGATAAATATCTTGAAAACCATCATACCATAGGTGATGGGGGTTTTACCTTCCTTGATCGTGCTTACAAACTTTGAATAAAAGATAACAAGAGAACCTCCTTGTCTCTAAACTCTCCTTAGTCCTTGTATCCTTGTAGGGGGGGCCTTAGATCTTCAAGATGGGGCTTATGTGAATTTTTTCCAAGGGAGAAGAGGGCTTGAAGTTTTCGGCTAGAAGGGGAGGAAGAAGAAGTGAAGAGGAGAAGAGAAGTTGTAACTTCCTTGCCCACTTTATACCACTTTAAAAGGGGTAAATGAAGAGTCATGGTGTCTCTTCTCTTGGTGACTCTTCATTTTTCCCAAGCCTTAACTAAGATCCACTTCATTCCCTCATAGCACTCCCTTGCTAGGTGAATTGGTTAGTGAATGCTTGATTGTACAAGAGGTCCAAGGTTCAATCCTTGGTGCATGCACTAATTTTCCTATTTTATTATTATTTTCTATTATTTTTCGAAAATTCCTTAAAAATTCCCCCATAATTATGTTAATATTTCTCATTAAAATCCATATATTTTTATATTAAATTCTACTAAAAATCCACCCATAATAATGGCACTAGAAAGCCCATATAAGGCCCCTTAGTACTTAGTTTCTCAATTTAAATGAGAAAACCATGGGTTTTTAGGCTAAGGTTCGTACTAATATTTCTAGGCCCTTCGGAAAATTATCTAGACATGCTTAATATTTTAAAGAAAATATTAAGGAAATTTTTCGGGTCGTTACAGCGACAAGAAAAACCAAACGACTGCCAAGTTGCTAACACAACCGGCTGCCAAGTTGCTAACGCAACTTGGCTTCTCCTTAGCGCCCTTACCTTCTCCACTCATGCACTTGCTCACGGGCGTTCGTCAAAAATTGCGGCTGCCTCCAATTAACTTCACCGAGAGTTGAAGCTACAAATTCTCCACTTGGAGAATTTTGGACGTGAGCAACAGTTGCATGGCATGAAGCAATTACATGCCATTAATTGCATGAAGCAATTATCGTTTAATTGCATGAGCAATTAAACTTCTAATTGCACGCAGTGCTTGGAGCAATTCAAGCAATTAATTGCATGAAGCAATTATTGTTTAATTGCATGAGCAATTAAACCTTTAATTGCGTGGAGAAGGAAGTTTTCGCCGCCGCATAGAGAGAGAGGGGAAGGGAGAGGAGAGAAAACCTAGGCAAGAATCCTTGATCTCTTCGATTAATTTTCAAGCCTTGCCTTGGTATCTTTATATAGTATCCTCTTAATCGCCAAGTCTCCTTTTAACGGAATAAATTTTCATAAGAAATTTATCTTATAAATTTTTCTATGAATTATTCCATTATGCCAAGTTTTTATTATAACTTAATTTATAATAAAAACAACCATGTCTCCCCTTTTATTATGGAAAGAAATTACTTTATATAAATTTCTTTATCATGGTAAATCAATCCTTTATTGATTTTATAAAATAAAATAAACCAATCCAAGGTTGATTTTAATTTTCATGAAAAATAAATCTCTTTATATAAATTTCTTTATTCATAATTTTATAAAACAAACCATGCGCGGTTTATTTTATAATTTGAACCAAACAATTTGGTTCTCCCCTTTTATTGTGGTCGGCCAAACAAAGAGGGTGGGGACCCTCTTTGGCCGGCCAAACCCAAGCTGAAACCGTATGAATTAAACTCATTTAATTCGTCCAATAAGTCTTCAAAAGACTTAGCCATTTTATGCTTCCGATGCGTCTCTGAAAAATTCAGATTCGACTTATCTCTCTTGATTGGAAAATCTAATTTTCAACTCGTTTTAAATCCCTCGGACTACTCGTAGTGCGTGTGACTAAATAGGCTTTCGATTTATGTTGGCCGTCTATAATTAACCAATTATAGAACGATCATGAGTGGCACCTAGTAGTACATCATGATTCCCAATTAATCGAAAGATCAACGGTTGACCTCAGAAATAATTCTGAAACCCTTCAGCAGCTATAATGAGTCGTGCCCCATTCCCTTCACCATCTTATACCCACTTGGTTCAGGACACGGTCTATGTGTGTCAGTCCCCACTAGGCTGACTACGTCACACCTAGCCCAAGCAATGTCTTTCTCGTCCAACGGATTCTAATTACTCTCATGTTTCATAGAGATTCATACTCGGAACATGTTATGCTCTGGCCAGAGGCTTCGAGTAACAATCCGATGATAGGCCTTGGGTATACATCTCCTCACAAGGAGTGGTGAATCCTTTGTAGGTTGTTCAAACATCTTCGGGCACTTCGGCTTATACCCAATCATCCTGGGTCCACACCTCCTTGGAGATGCTTGCTTAAGATGTCAAAGTATAAGTCTTCATGACCAAGATGACTTGAACACCGCAAGTCAAAGGAACATCGCACTTAAGCTACAGTAAGAACTTCATTGACATGTCTATATGTAGACTACCATATGAAGTTTTACAGCCAGTCACTCCAATGAACTAGTTCCCTTAACTAGCATTCATGTTTATCTCCGGACATCCCAATGTCACCAGCCAGTGAGAATCAGTTGATTAGAGAATAACCCATGCTAGTCTCAACAGAATTGATAGTGTCCGTATTTATCAATTCATCGACTAGGGACAATTTCAATACTTCACAATTGCACATGTAGAGATAATCACTAGTTGTGAATTCATCACAAATTCTCTCATGCTGTGAATTGTATTGCGGACATTCAGTAAATGAGTTTAAGATCTCAATCAAATACACAAACATGTATACTCAAATAGTGAATATTCATTTATTAAAATAAATGATTACATTCATAAGGCGATTGCCTTAGGACACTTCTCTCACAATACTAACAAACTCATCCAAGGATAGTACTGAACCGAAGCAGACCTCACCTGATTTGGCGCCTACAGAACTCCCTTGCTCCCGATTCAACATGAAGCTTACCTGAAACGTCGTTAGCAATTGCTCTATGGTTCAAATCCAAGGGTCAGAGTCCAAGTTTGCTCCGGCGCCGACGCGACTACGATCAGGAAGGAGTAGAGCCAACCCTGAGCTCGTCGTGGTTTGCTAGAGGCGGCGGCTTCACGTGGAGGAGGATAATCGAGCAAAGAAGCAGTGGCGAGTGTGGCGATGAGAAGAGATGCGTCAGGGAGGCTGAGGGGAATCGGGTGGCTGGCGTCGGGTGAGCTGCGGTTCAATTAGGGCAGGCCGCAACCAACGGAAGGGGGGGTATAAATGAGGTAACATTTGCACACAAGCCCTCCTTCTTTACCTATTTAGATTTGAACTCTTAAGTTTAAGTTTAATCACACTTAAACCCTCAAAACTTAAGTTTAAAAACAATTAAACCCTCTAATTCCAATTTGGGTCTCAAAAACCCTAAATCTTCTTCTGAAAAATTCTCTGGAGCAGGATAAAAATGTCGGATTTAACAGTAATGGTGTACATTTAGATTCAATAATAGTATCCTCCCTATCACAGTCACTGCAATTATTTGTATGGCCGAAGATAAACCAACTATTAATTTCATTTGTCAAATGGTAAGGTTGACGAGATAATAAAATTAATGGGTAAAACCTCTTCTTACAAATGTTCAAATTAGTATATGTCTACACTATCGTGCATACGAAATTCACGGTATTTTGAGGTGTTGGTGATTTTAAAATTTTATTATTTGAGGAATCAATATTATTTTAAAATCTAATATTTTGACCATTGTGATTCTTAGGATTTTTTAAAATGGCTTTCAATTCCCTTGTTGTGATTTTAAAAGAAAATAAACTTACTGGTCCTAACTATATTGATTGGAAAAGGAACTTGGATATTGTCTTGACTGCTAAGGAGTACAAATTTGTACTTTTTGAGATATGTCCCGCTATGCCTAGAGATGATTATAGTGAAGAGGAGAAAGAGAGTTATAGGAAGTGGGTAAAGGAAGATGAGATGGTGCGGTGTTACATTTTGGCTTCTATGTCAAATGTACTGCAACATCAGTATCAGGCCTTCGCTACTGCCTATGACATAATGCTCAATCTCAAGGAACTCTTCAGACACCAAAATCGAGTTGCTAGGCAAGAGGCTATGAGGAACTTGATGACGACCACTATGGCTTAAGAAACACCCATGAGGGATCATGTTCTCAAGATGATGGCTCATTAGAATGAGATGGAAGTCCTTGGTGCTGAAATCGATGGGGAAACCCAGGTCGATATCATTCTCCAGACGCTATCGAAGAGTTTTGAGCAGTTCCGCCTGAACTACAATATGAACAAAAGGTTGTATTCGTTGGCGGAATTTCTGACAAAACTCCAGGCAGCATAGGGGATATTTCGTCAAAGTGCTAAAGCTTATATTGCTAAAAATGTTTTTGCTTCTATGCTGAAAGGCAGAAAGAAGAAAAAGAAACAAGATGGTTCGGCAAAGAAAGCGGCTGGATCTCAAGGTGGTGTGAAGAAGCCGAAAGGCAAGTGCTTCACATGCAAGCAAATTGGACATTGGAAGGTGGACTGTCCCCGCCAAAAGGAGAAAAATCAAGGTATATCTTTATCATTAGTTGTTAAAACATGTTTAACGGTATTATCTACCGGTACCTGGTGTGTAGATACGGAGCCACTGATCATGTCTGCAATTCATTGCAGGGGTTCCAGGAAACCAGACGACTACATGAGGGCGAGATTACTGTCTACATGGGCAATGCTACGGAGGTGGCGACTATTGCAGTGGGAGATGTTTATTTATCTTTTGCTAAGAATAAATTTTTAATTTTGAGAAATTATCTTTATGTACCATATTTTAGAAAGAATTTAATTTCAGTTTCTAAATTATTTATGGATGGATATTCTATTTCTTTTAATGACAAAGTTGTTATCAAAAGGAATAGGGAGATTATATGTTCTGGTGCGTTAGTTGCCAATTTGTATACTCTTAATCCAATAACTCCCACGATGCAAATCGAAATTAATAACACATCGTCTAATTCTAATAAGAGGAAAGAACTTTCGAAAATGAACCAAACATATCTTTGACATCTAAGGTTGGGTCATATTAACTTGAGTAGAATTCAAAGGTTGATTGTCGATGGACCTTTGAGTTCATTGGTGGTGGAAGATTTCCCAGCCTACGAATCTTGCTTGGAAGGAAAAATTGTTGGATCGAGAGAAACGATAGAGGGGGGGTGAATATCGTTAAACATTCGGATTAAAGTTAGAGCAATTACACAGCAGAAATTTAAATCAAACACACGCAAACACCATGTTTTTTACTTGGTTCGGAGTTGCGGTCGGCTCCTACTCCAAGGCCCACGGTCGTTGACCGTTTACTATGGGCAATTATATATGTGCGCAAATCAGTTTACAGAGAGATATTACAAAAGTAGTATAGTAAACTTAAAAACTGCTCTTCGTTACCGACGTCCGGTGTAGATTGAATTTTCGGGGCGGAGGGACGTCGTCGGCGCTTGTATCTCGAGTTGGGAGGTTTCCGGAGCAGAGCGCAAAAGCAGAAGTGCGTAGGAGCGTTTGAAGAATTCTTTTTCGAAGCCTTGGGGTTGAGGGCCTATTTATAGCCCCTGGGGGCACCCGGAACGTCGGGGGCGCCCCACCACATGTCAGCTGATCCGAG
Organism: Boesenbergia rotunda; assembly: GCA_024364735.1. NCBI lineage: Eukaryota > Viridiplantae > Streptophyta > Magnoliopsida > Zingiberales > Zingiberaceae > Boesenbergia > Boesenbergia rotunda. The sequence goes on along the minus strand of JAGFNQ010002557.1, from coordinate 168,060 downwards.
TTCTTCTCGGTCAGCTCTGATCCCTTCAAACTCGGGATCGGATCTTGACTGGGGCGCCCGGGACGCTGGGGGCGCCCGAGTTGACCGGGTCAGGCTCTTATCCTGTTGGCTTCTCGCTGGCTTGCTTCGTTAGCTTGAGCTAGGGGAGCCCGGGACGCTAGGGGCGCCCCGCCCATAAGCTGCCGAAGTACTTCTTTTGCTTCATCTATTTTGTGTTCACCTTGGGGGCACCCGGGACACTCCGAGCGCCCTACTCAGCTACTGCTTGATAAGTACCATTTTGTTGATTATTTTAATTGCTAAAATTCATGTTTGACCCATATTTTACTTGCTTAATTGTTATTTTACCCAAGGTTTTAGAACTTCCTCTTATTTTGGACTTAATTGCAAATTTGCACAAAATTGGATTATTTGGCCACTAAATTTTTGATTTATTTTTGTAGGCATGAAAGGTTCATGGACCTAGGGCATACTGGGTCAAACTTGAGTCGGAAGTGGACCCGGATCGAGTTATCAAGCTTCGGATTAATCCGGGCCGTCCGATTCAAAAGCGGCTAGATCTGAGCCATCCGGGACCATCTGAAGGAATCCGAGCTAGGGTTTGGGTTGATCAAGCACTCTGATCAAGATCTGAAGGTTTCATCCCAATCAGAGCTCATTCAACCGTTGGATCAAGCTCGGAGGGCTCTAGATCGTCCATTCAAAGATTAGGGTGATCTGGACCATCTGTTGCACATCTGGATGATCCGAGCTACCACGAGGCAGATCCTGACCCCAGATCATCATCATCAATGTTTGGATTAAATTGGACCAAGATCAGCCGTTGGATTTCCTCAAATCAATCTGGGTCGTCCATTCTTATGTATTTAATCAAACATTTCCCTGCCTTAAGCCTTGTCGCGTCTTCGCCGCAAGCAGTCGTTCTCCTTCGTTTGTTCTTCATCTTCTTCAGTTTTTTTCTTCAATCCAAGGCGCGACCCCTCGATCATTCATTAGAACAAGTGCTAGGTTACTGGGGAGAGCTCGCTGAGACGTTTCCAACTTGAATTTTGCCCAAAGATAGAGTTTCGTGAGGTTTCAGTAGCTCTGTCATTTGATTTCATCAATCTCAGTTGTACACCATCTTCATTGCATCCGAGCTAGCTGGAGGGGTTCCCTGGAAGGCTCGTAGCGTTCCCAAGTCATCGTCGCAATCCACCACAGCGAGGTTGAAGAAATCCATTGCTGTTTTCAGTTTGAGCATGGTTTGAATGGATTTGATCGCAGAGACGGATTTTCCACTGATTTGCTGAGCTTACGGGTTCGAGGCTCACCCTTGCGTGACGAACAAGGAGACCTTGAGCTAATGGAGGATTGGGGTTTAGATTTCCGTAGTTAATTTCATGTTTCTAGCTGTAATTTTCGAATTCTGCAGTGTCCTGTTTCTGTTTTTCATATCAGCCACTTAGTTTTAATTTCTGAATTGTTCCAGCTCTAATTAGTGTTTCAATGTTGCAAGTAGTTAGTTAGATTGCTTGTTAGTGAATCCTTTAGAATTAATCACAGTTTATTTCCTGTTTTATCTTGCGTGCCAGTTTGTTAGTTGCGTATCAATTTTTCAGTTACAACATTTGTTTTCCAATTACAGCATTGCGTATCAGCTTTCTTCCTTTATATCAGTTCTTGTCTTTAGCTTCTTCTTCTGAATTTACCTTTCAGTTTGTTTCATTTCCAAAACCCTGGTATCAATTTCTACAAATTGGACTCAGCTGTATTGCTGCGTGCCAAAATTCTGCTTCTGCAAAAATTACAGTTTCAAATCTGCAAATCCATTTACAGTTTCGAATTCCTGAGTTGTGTCAAGTAATCTTTGGTTCTTCTCAGTCCTTTTCGAACTGTAGATTAGTGCATTGATTTCAATTTGTTGGTTTGCTTGTTTGGCATTCAATTAAGTGCTGAAATTCTGCATCCGACTCTACATTTGCATCAGTTCTGCATCAGTTTCTGCACATTCGGCAGTTCAGTTGTGTTTCAGCCTCAGTTCCTACATTTACAATCAATTGAATTGAGTTCTTAGGAATCGTATGTGAATATTAGCGTGGAGTAATAGATTTCAGTTGTTGTTTGGCTTTAGCATCCAATTCAGTTGCTGAATTTTACATGTTATCCCTGCATTTCTGCATTTCTGCACACACCTTCTGATTTCATGCATTTCCTATCTGCCCTTGATTCGTTTTGATTGATCAATGATTTTATCTAAATTCCTTCAGACCTGCATGTTAATTCTGAATTGTTTGTGATGGTTTAGGGCACTTAGCATCAATTCCTCTTGGCACATCAGATTTTCTATTCCTTGTATCAAGTTAAGTCAATTTCGGCACTTTGTATCAAAGGGCAGCTTATGCACTATTTTGTATCAAGCTCTATGGTATTTTTAGGGTGCTATGGTGTCAAAAATCAGCTAGAATCGGATTCGAGCATTTCTGAATTTTCCCTGCATTAGCGGCTTCTAAACATTGTAGCTAGTTCGAGTGGAGTTTGCTTAAGACTTAATTTTCTGAATTTTGTAGCTAGCATTTGTGTTGAGTGTGTTTGTTTCCGGAAATTGCCATCACTGCCTTATTCTTTTGTTTAGCATTTATTTTGCATGTGAACTCAGATTTGCCTTCATAAATTGTTTAAGTGGCTTTGATTGAGTTGTTAGTTGGTTAAGTTCATCAATTGCCATACCTTGTTGAATTCGTCTAGCTAAGATCTTTCTTTTCCTTGTGTTTTCCATTTCGAATTGAACCCAAACTCAAATCACATTTGAAACCCAAATTCATAAACGACACATAAACACTAGCTCGAATCACACAACGTCAACTAGTCCCGAGGAAAAATACGACCTGTGACCCCTTTACTAAGTTTTCATATTTTGATTGCAAAAAGGGTTTCTAGCTTTTTATAAATATTCTAAATTCTGATGAACCCATTTTCGTGACACATAGTTTCCGGTTCATCAAAATTTTTGGCGCCGTTGCCGGGGAAGCAACTAGTTGATTTGTTTGATTTTTTCTTGTGTGCTTATAGACATATCATTGGGTTCTATTTTCTTTTGCTTTATCTTTTGTATACGGTTGCTGCTATTTTTCTTGTTTGTTTTGTGACAGGGCTGCAGGTTCAAAATATTTTCATCTACTTACCAGCAGCCGTGTCCACAGTTTCAGCAAAACCAACCTTTCAATCAGCCACTACAAGCAATTTCAACCATAATTCCAGAATTTTCAGCACCCAGATGATCAATTTCAGTCAACAAATCAGTTTTTTCAGCCTTTCCAAAATTTTCAGCAAAATCAACCAAATTTCCAGCCACAAAATCAGAACGGGCAGCCACAATTCCAGGGTTTTGAGCAACCAATTCAGCAATTCCAGCCCCAATTTCAGCCACCCTATCAACAAAATCAATCATCTTTTCAAGAATTCAGCAAGGGTACCAAGATAATTTGAATTTCCAACAACCATATCAATTTCCACAGCAATTTCAGCCTTGCAACCAGAATTTCCAGCAACAAAATCAGAGTTTCCAGCCCGTTCCATTTCAGTCCTCACTACAGCAATGTCCACTTCAAAACCAGAATTTTCAGGGCGGTAATACTCAGCTAGTTCAACCATCCTTTCAGCCACAATTTCAACAATTTCAGCAAGATTTTCAATCAAGTCAAAATTTTCAGCAAGGGTTCCAACCAATTCAGCCCAACCAATATCAAAATCAGAGTGGATTTCAACCTTCACAGCAAAATTTTTCACCAAACGATCAGAATTTTCAGCCACCAATTCAAAGTTTTCAATTCCAGGATCAGAATTTTCAGCAATCAATCCAATCTTCCAACCAACAATTTCAGCCCTATGATCAGAATTTCCAGAATCATAATTTCCAGCCATCTCCACCAAGTTGTGAACCAAGTTTTTAGCAATTTAATCAGCCTATTCAACCATTTTATCAACCCCCACAGTCTCAATTTCAGACTTCATAGCCTACTTACAGTTTTGAGCAGCCTTATGCTACATTTCAAGTCCAACAGGGGTTCCACACCAATCAAGGAGGCTTTGAGAATCTTGATGAGAGTGAGGCTCAACAACAATTGATGGAGATGTTTCAACACGTCCTACAACAACAGCAAAATTTTCAACAACAACTACAACAACAACAACAGCAAATTTTTCAACAAGAACAACAACGCCTTGAAAAATTGATAGATCAATGGAATCAGATAAAAGCCCAAAGATTAGGACAATCAGATGAACCTACAGGAATAGGGGATTGCACTGAGCCCCAGGAATCACCCATTCCTACTGATTTAGAGGCATTGGAGGAGATTGATAGCAGGGCTTGTGATAGTTTTGAATTCAATTCTGAAACTTTACAGGATCATTCTATACTTTATTCTTGTGATGATTTAGTTGTTAATGATCCTAATTTTTCTAATTTTGTTGATACAGGAATGGTTGAGGGAACGTGCATGGGAGATGATTCCATAGGTGTAGGGGATTGCACTAAGCCCCAGGGACCACTACAATATTTAAAGGATGAACCAGAAAGTGTAGGGATTTGCATGGTGGAAGCAAGAACCCAAGGATCACCTGCTTTAGTTGAGTGTCCACCAGAACTTGAACCTGAAGTGGAACATATATTTGACCAGGAGGAGAACACGGATACATCTACTTCTGTAGAACCTCCAGGTATTTTTCAGCACGATCAGGTAAATATTCCTCCTAATTTTTCTGAAAATTGCATAGAGGTACCTCAAACTGATTTTATTGTTTATGATATACTTAGGGATGCATTTCTTGTAGAATTCGATTATGAAAATTCCCTAGAGGTACCTAGTGTTGAATTTGCTGAATTTGAAGCATGTGGTGATACATATCATGAAAATGCTGAATGTGAAAAATTTTTAGAGGTGCCTAAAATTGATGTTGATTGTTGTGATGAGTCTTTTGATATATCTTATGCTGAAAATAATTATGAAAAATTCATTGAGGCACCTAAAGTTGATTTCATAGGTTGTGACACATTGCTTGATACATCCTTGGTAGAGAATAATTGTGAAATTTCTATTGAAGTGCCAAAGATTGATTTTATTATTAGTGATGAGTTTTTGGATGCAAATTTTGTAGAAAATAATTGTGAAAAATTTATTGAGGCACCAAGAATTGATTTAATTGGATATGATGTAGTTTTGAATACATTTCAGGCAGAGACTGATATTATTTTATTTCTGTCTTACCCTGAACGCTTGAGAGAGGTATTACATTGTTTTGCAGGGTCTAGAAGACTTCCGGAGTGGGTGCTCCATCTGAACAAACTCCAGCCTCCTGGAAGAATTTTCAAAAGGCATCAAGAAGGAGGAGTTGATTTTACTCTAATTCATAGCACTCCATTCTTTCAATGGATCTTGAACCTGAATCGCCTTAGGCCACCAGAGCAATTTTCTATAAAGTTCAAGTGTGGGGGAGTCTTAATTCTCTCAGCCACCCATGTTCCTCCACTATCACGATGGAGGCTACTTCTTGATAGACTCCGTCCACCAGAAATAAAGGGGAGATTGTTCTTTCTTGTATTTTCTTTTATTGCATTTTTCACTTTTAAATTGAGTCCTTGCTAATAAATGCTTAAGTAGAGTAAAATGACTAGGAGTCATTGTAGATACCATGTTAGTTTTCTTTGACATTTGTTTCTTTCATGACTAGGAATAAATGTATCCCTCTAGGTTATCTCCATAGCATTTTAGAGTCTTTTGAAAATAAATTAAATTTGGTTGTTAAAACTTAGGGTTTGAGCTAATGGATGAAATCTTGGATGCTTGAGTACTACTTGTTTTAGATTCTTAATTGATGACTTGAGATGAATTATTTTTGCCTAGTGAGAATTAGCCTTATATTTGTGACACACATATGTTATTGTACTCTAGAACTTGCTTAGGTTCTTTCAAAATCATATTTCAATGATTGGATCACATCTATAGAGGCTAATCACTTTGTTTACCTTTTCATATCAATTTTGGCAAAAATCATGTTCATTCCATTTTTCTTTACTTATTTCCTACTCTTACCCTCACTTTTCTATGGACTTGTTATTTGAAATGTTTCTTAATGTTATTTTGCCGGAGACAGACAAAGATTTAAGTGTGGGGGAGTGATTAGTGTTTTGGAAAAAGTTTTGTATCAAGGAAGCATTTGGATCCAAAAGGAAAAAAAAAAATTTTGTATCAAGGAAGCATTTGGAAAAAGTTAAGTTTTGTATCAAGATCAAGTGAGAAGAAGTGAGCAATGATTGAAAACAATTGAAGATTCTTGATCATCATTTGAAGATCCAAGGAAGTGAACCTCAAGTTGAATTCGGCTGGAAGTTGAAAGGAAAACAGATGACACAAAAACAGAAAAAAAGAAGCAGTGAGAAAAATTGTTTGTGCCAAAGTGAAGTAAAATTTTTGCAATGAAACTATTTAAGGGCAGAAATGTTTGGGACTTGCAGTTTTTCTTTGCTTGCAGTTTGTCTTTGCTTAAGAAATCCGAAACATCTTGATAAATGCTGAATTGGAACTGGGAAAATCTGGAACAATTGCATGCTGTTTGTGTCAAAGCTGTTTGTGTCAAAACAATTGAAGTGGTCAGTTGGCACGCAAGGCAGAATACAAGCTGGTCTGAACTGCATTGCATTTGTTGCTGCCGAGTGCTGGAATCTGAAGATAATCTGAAGAAAAGCTGAATTGAAGGCTGATGAAATTGGAATTAAAGCTGAGAAGAAGCTGAGCTAAACTTGAATCTGAAACTGCCCAAATCTGAACTACATTGCAGCAGTATTGAAAAATCTGAGCTTGTAATTTGTCGAGGGTTGACTTGGAGCTGCTGAAAAGATTTTAAGTTACTGATGAAATCAGTCAAGGATGCAGCTAGGCAGATCAGTCGATGGAGATTGAGAGGAGTATCAAAAGTGGGATTAAATTGCTATCAAGGCAAATGGATGTGGATCAGTAAACTCCCAAGGAAGTAGAGCATTATCCACTACTATTTGATGCAAGAAGTGTGATTCTAAACTGCAGCTGGGTAGATCTAAAAAAAAAATAAGAGAGAAAAGTTTGTGCCAAAATGGAAGTGGCACATAAGTGAGAATTGGTGCCCAAGGTATCAAATAGAGTATCAGTTTTATGAACCTTATGCATGATGCTAACTGTTGTTAAGGAATCAAGGAATTGTAAGCTATGGAAGTGGCACTGCATGGAGTTGGAATTTCAGAAACAAATTGACTGCAATAGCCAACAAAATGCAAAGTAAAACAGGAAGTATGCAAATCCTTTGAAGCTCACGACACTAGGTAGGGATTAAGTTGATTCTGATATGGAGTTGGCCACAACATAACTGAAACCAAAAGAAAAAAAAATAGCAGAACAGAACAAGGGAACAAGTGGCCGGTAATGGAAAAATCTGAAAAGAAAATGGCACACCAATAAGAAAAATCTGTGTCATTTCACAAATGCAGGAAAGTCTTTGCCAAGTTCAAGTGTAGAAATTGTTTACCATATCAAAGTTGTGCCCATACAAGCTGTAAAGCAGATTCTCTAGAAGCTGAATACAGGCAGAAAAATCTGAAACCTGGCAGCAAATCTGTGCCAAAAACAGAAGAAGAAAAGGGAGATTCTGAGTGGATTAGCAATTGAAGAGCTGAGCTAAAACTGAAAAGTCATAAGCCGGAAGTTCTGAGCTAAATTGCAAGGATAGCTGCTGAGATGATACAAGCTGATTCCATGAAAGCTGCAAAGTGATTGTTTGAGAATGCAGCTGGAAAGAATTTCCAGCTGAAGGCAGATTGGAAATCTGTTGCAGCAGATTGGAAATCTGAAGGTAGCAGTGAAAATCTGTGCAGTGTGGAAGCCAGAATTTTCAGCCGATTGCAATCATCAAAAACTGAATTTAAGGCAACCACTCGACAGCTATCAGAGGTTCTGGAGAGCAGCAAGTTGATACTTAAGCTGAAAATGCAGTTATGAAAGAAGAAAAATCAGTAGAAATGCTATGAAGGCAATTTGGTACCAACTTGCAACCGAATTTGAGTTTTTGAGGCTGTGAATCAAGGAATGAAGCATATGAACGTGTCAAAAAGTGTTGAGAGCATTCATTGCTGATCAAGACAAAGGAAAATGGGGCTGATTGATTTTTTTTAAAAGAAAAAGAAGTTGTGAGAGCAGTGAAGTTGGAATCCAAAAATAGTTGGATCAAATTTTCCACTTCTAGGGATATAACTGCCTCGGAAAATCAAAGAATGGCAAGGTGAAGAATGTAGTAATTCTTGATTTTGAATTAGTGTTGTGAGCTGGGATCTAAAAAAAAAAAGAAGAAGAAGTGGAAGTAGGGTGCCAACAAAGGTGAAGTGTATCAAGAGTGAGTTACAAGGGTTGTTGAGTGGAAATTTTATGTTGAGTAGCTATTTCACTTGGTTTTATATGCTCTTTGATACAAATCTGATCTGAAAAGAAAAAAAACAAAAGAGAGAGAAGAGTTCGAAAAAAAAAGAGAAGAAGAGAAGGAAGCAATTGGCACACAAAGGTGGAAGTTGGCACATTGAGATCAATAGAGGTTTCTTCATCCAAATTAAGGGCATTATTCAAGTCTGGCTTCACCACGCTTCTTATTTCATTACAAGGACTGTAAAGATGGGGCAAAGCACATTGGAAACATTTTTGAGCAATCAAGTCTTCCACTCCATCAATTTTCTATTTCCTTGACTTTTATTCCACTCTTTACCTTTTTCTATGTTTTCATTTGTTTTTGTAGTTGTTGATCCTAATCATGAATAATGGTGGAGAGTAGACAATAAGCAAGCCTATGGTAGTGCAAGAAGCATGTGTGTGTGAGTGAGCTCCACTTCCATCATTAACTTAGAACTTAAGGAGAGAGCCACCCAAAATTTTCCGTGAAAGGCTAGTGATTTAAATTCATCTCAATGACTCATGATGGATGAAAAGGCTAAGTTATTGATTTAAGGACAAGATACTAATCCATAGAGCTTAGATTTATGAGAATTGACAACCTTAGGTAATTTCTTTTCATTTGTTTCTAATTATGCTTAAGAAACTCTAGGGGATACATACTTAGTGGTTTCGCGAGACGCTCAAGCTTAAGTGTGGGGGAGTTGATAAGTATCATTTTATTGATTATTTTAATTGTAAAAATCCATGTTTGACCCATGTTTTACTTGCTTAATTGTGATTTTACCCTAGGTTTTAGAACTTCCTCTTATTTTGGACTTAATTACAAATTTGCACAAAATTAGATTATTTGGCCACTAAATTTTTGATTTATTTTTGTAGGCATGAAAGGTTCATGGACCTAGGGCATACTGGGTCAAACTTGAGTCGGAAGTGGACCCGGATCGAGTTATCAAGCTTCGGATTAATCCGGGCCGTCCGATTCAAAAGCGGCTAGATCTGAGCCATCCGGGACCATCTGAAGCAATCCGAGCTAGGGTTTGGGTTGATCAAGCACTCTGATCAAGATCTGAAGGTTTCATCCCAATCAGAGCTCATTCAACCGTTGGATCAAGCTCGGAGGGCTCTAGATCGTCAATTCAAAGATTAGGGAGATCTGGATCGTCCGTTGCACATCTGGAGGATCCGAGCAACCACGAGGCAGATCCTGACCCCAGATCATCATCATCAATGTTTGGATTAAATTGGATCAAGATCATCCATTGGATTTCCTCAAATCAATCTGGCCCGTCCATTCTAATGTATTTAATCAAACATTTCACTGCCTTCAGCCTTGTCGCGTCTTCGCCACGAGCAGTCGTTCTCCTTCGTTTGTTCTTCATCTTCTTCAGTTTTTTTCTTCAATCTGAGGCGCGACCCTCGATCATTCATTAGAACATGTGCTAGGTCAGTGGGGAGAGCTCGCTGAGACGTTTCCAGCTTGAATTTTGCCCAAAGACAGAGTTTCGTGAGGTTTCAGTAGCTCTGTCATTTGATTTCATCAATCTCAGTTGTACACCATCTTCATTGCATCCGAGCTAGCTGGAGGGGTTCCCTGGAAGGCTCGTAGCGTTCCCAAGTCATCGTCGCAATCCACCACAGCGAGGTTGAAGAAATCCATTGCTGTTTTCAGTTTGAGCATGGTTTGAATGGATTTGATCGCAGAGACGGATTTTCCACTGATTTGCTGAGCTTACGGGTTCGAGGCTCACCCTTGCGTGACGAACAAGGAGACCTTGAGCTAATGGAGGATTGGGGTTTAGATTTCCGTAGTTGATTTCATGTTTCTAGCTGTAATTTTCGAATTCTGCAGTGTCCTGTTTCTGTTTTTCATATCAGCCACTTAGTTTTAATTTCTGAATTGTTCCAGCTCTAATTAGTGTTTCAATGTTGCAAGTAGTTAGTTAGATTGCTTGTTAGTGAATCCTTTAGAATTAATCACAGTTTATTTCCTGTTTTTAGCTTGCGTGCCAGTTTGTTAGTTGCGTATCAATTTTTCAGTTACAGCATTTGTTTTCCAATTACAGCATTGCGTATCAGCTTTCTTCCTTTATATCATTTCTTGTCTTTAGCTTCTTCTTCTGAATTTACCTTTCAGTTTGTTTCTTTTCCAAAACCCTGGTATCAATTTCTACAAATTGGACTCAGCTGTATTGCTGCGTGCCAAAATTCTGCTTCTGCAAAAATTGCAGTTTCAAATCTGCAAATCCATTTACAGTTTCGAATTCCTGAGTTGTGTCAAGTAATCTTTGGTTCTTCTCAGTCCTTTTCGAACTGTAGATTAGTGTATTGATTTCAATTTGTTGGTTTGCTTGTTCGGCATTCAATTAAGTGCTGAAATTCTGCATCCGACTCTGCATTTGCATCAATGCTGCATCAGTTTCTGCACATTCGGCAGTTCAGTTGTGTTTCAGCCTCAGTTCCTACATTTACAATCAATTGAATTGAGTTCTTAGGAATCATATGTGAATATTAGCATGGAGCAATATATTTCAGTTGTTGTTTGGCTTTAGCATCCAATTCAGTTGCTGAATTTTACATGTTATCCCTGCATTTCTGGATTTCTGCACACACCTTCTGATTTCTTGCATTTCCAATCTACCCTTGATTCGTTTTGATTGATCAGTGATTTTATCTGAATTCCTTCAGACCTGCATGTTAATTCCGAATTGTTTGTGATGGTTTAGGGCACTTAGCATCAATTCCTCTTGGCACATCAGATTTTCTATTCCTTGTATCAAGTTAAGTCAATTTCGACACTTTGTATCAAAGGGCAGCTTATGCACTATTTTGTATCAAGCTCTATGGTATTTTTAGGGTGCTATGGTGTCAAAAATCAGCTAGAATCGGATTCGAGCATTTCTGAATTTTCCCTGCATTAGCAGCTTCCAAACATTGTAGCTAGTTCAAGTGGAGTTTGCTTAAGACTTAATTTTCTGAATTTTGTAGCTAGCATTTGAGTTGAGTGTGTTTGTTTCCAGAAATTGCCATCACTGCCTTAATCTTTTGTTTAGCATTTATTTTGCATGTGAACTCAGATTTGCCTTCATAAATTGTTTAAGTGGCTTTGATTGAGTTGTTAGTTGGTTAAGTTCATCAATTGCCATACCTTGTTGAATTCGTCTAGCTAAGATCTTTCTTTTTCTTGTGTTTTCCATTTCGAATTGTACCCAAACTCAAATCACATTTGAAACCCAAATTCACAAACGACACATAAACACGAGCTCGAATCACACAACGTCAACTAGTCCCGAGGAAAAATACGACCTGTGGCCCCTTACTACATTTTCATATTTTGATTGCAAAAAGGGTTTCCAGCTTTTTATAAATATTCTAAATTCTGATGAACCCACTTTCGTGACACATAGTTTCCGGTTTATCAAAATTTTTGGCGCCGTTGCCGGGAGCACGGGGCGCTTGTATCTCGAGTTGGGAGGTTTCCGGAGCAGAGCGCAGAAGCAGAAGAGCGTAGGAGCATTTGAAGAATTTTTTTTCGAAGCCTTCGGGTCGAGGGCCTATTTATAGCCCCTGGGGGCGCCCGGAACGTCGGGGGCGCCCCCCACGTGTCAGCTGATCCGAGTTCTTCTCGGTCAGCTCTGATCCTTTCAAACTCGGGATCGGATCTTGACTGGGGTGCCCGGGACGCTGGGGGCGCCCGAGTTGACCGGGTTAGGCTCTTATCCTGTTGGCTTCTCGCTGGCTTGCTTCGTTAGATTGAGCTAGGGGTGCTCGGGACGCTGGGGGCGCCCGGGAGCACGGGGCGCCCCGCCCATAAGTTGCCGAAGTACTTCTTTTGCTTCGTCTATTTTGTGTTCACCTTGGGGGCACCCGGGACACTCCGGGGGCCCTACTCAGCTACTGCCTCACTTCTTTAAGGCTCTCTGAGCTGCAGACACTCGTTCCTTCGGTCCTACATCCAGGGTTAGTCCAAAACAACATAAAGCAATAATATGTTAGTTTTATACAGCCTTAGTTGTCTTGGTTCTGACTTTGCGTCTCCCAAATGGAGCCCTAGGTCGAACCGACGCCTACTGTTCCCTCGACGGGGAACGCGTCCTCACTTACTCCTCTCAGGAGAATTTACCTGATGTCAACTGACTCCTCTGGTTGGACTTTTGCCCAGCTGTCCTTCGCCAGGTGCCTAGCTGTCCTTCGCCAGGTCTTCAGTACCAAGCTGCCATTCGCCTGGTGCTTAGCAGTCCTTCGCTAGGTCTTCAGTACCAAGTTGTCCTTCGCCTGGTGCCTAGCAATCCTTCGCTAGGTCTTTGTGTAACGCCCGCCCATTTACAGCCTTACGGCGGCGCTACGTGATATACATATACGCATATGGACTTCTTAATGCAGCGGAATAATTTTAAAACTTTATCCACATGCGTTTAAACCATGCATTTATAACTTAAATCATGTTAACACATTCTTAGCTATCATTCTTAAACATAGTGACATGGTAAACTTAGCATTCATTCTTAATCATATAGCATCATTCTTAAACATGTTTGCATGGTCATCATGTAAAGGGAGAAAGACATAGGATCTTTTCTTTTCTTTTGCCAAGTCATTGCCACACACACACACTTGCCCCTCCTGCTGCTTCCCTTCATAACCTCTTTCTTGATCTGCAGTATAAGAACATAAGACTATAAGCACATAGGCTTAGTAAGACCCTTTCCTACTCACTAAAACCATACGTCATATCATACATAAACATATGAAACATTCATCATAGCATAATTCTGAACATAAAACATAAGCTTACTCTTAACGTAAACATGGGCATCACATACTTATCATTGCATAAATCTTAACATAAACATAAGCATAATCATACTTATCATGGCATATTTCTTATCATGAACATAAGCATAAACATACTTATTATGACATGATACATGGCATAAATATAAACATAAAACATACTTAGCATAACATGATACATGACATAGATATAAACATAAAACATACTTAGCATGGCATGATACATGACATAGATATAAACATAAAACATACTTAGCATGGTATGATACATGGCATAGATATAAATATAAAACATACTTAGCATTGCATGATTTCTAACATAGCATATGACATCTTCTTAACATAAACATAAACATAAGACGTTCACTATCATGCATATTTCTTAACATGAACCCTAAACATAAAACATTACTATCCTGGCATAATGCATAACATGAATGAATGCATGAGTCAAATGCATATATATATGGATGCTTAACTTTTAAAATCATACTTTTAAATACTTAAACATAATCATAACATCATTGGGGTCCCCGGCTTGTACCACATACATACATCATAAGCGCGCATCCCTAAGTAAATACGAGGTAGCGAGCCCCGACCTACTAGGGTAAGGACAGCATAGTCGGTAGTCCTAGAACTGGGGCGTTCTTAAGGTGCCCATCCCTGTTGCACAACTTCGGTAGTGCCAGAACCGTGGACAGCATAGTCCGTAGTCCAAAACCGGGGCGTTCTTAAGGTGCCCATCCCTTGGACCCATACTTTGGTCCGGTACAAGCCCATTCATAAAGTAAAATAACTTCACATGCTTCATCATTCATAGGCATACATGACATAAACATAGTCTTGTTTCATAAAACTTGACATAAAAATAGGAACAGCTGCGGTAGTTCCAAAATCGTGGACAGCTACGGTAGTTCAGAACCGAGGCGTTCTTAAGGTGCCCATCCCTTAGCATGACATAAACATACTTAACATTTCATCATTCATACTTATCATCATGATGCCTTAAAGGCATGAACATTCATCATCATTCATTATTCTCATTCAGAAGGTATGTCATGCTTATCTCATTTGTCTTAGAGCCATGGTTATCATTTTCATTCATCATCTTCATTCATAAACATAGCATACGTACATATTATTCATAACGCATGGCATACATACATGTCATTCACAAAACATGGCATACATACATATCATTCATAGATCATGGCATACATACATATCATTTATAAATCATGGCATACATACATATTATTCCTAAAGCATGACACATACTTAATTAGCATCTTCATTCATCAAGCAGGCATGATCATGGTATATAGGAAAACATACATAGATCTTTTCATATATGATACATATCCCCTAGGTTCATGGCACATGGTCTAAACATTTATGAATAATCATAGCACATGACCTAACGTACGAAGTCATGATACATCTTACATGAAGCTAGGGTTTTAGGTCACATAAAAATTCTTACATCTTACTTAATCATATACTTACATCTTAATAACCTATACTCAAGCCTCCTTGAGACCCTAACCCAAACCAAACCCTAAATTAGGGTCTTGGACGAAACCTTAAAGGACAATAAGTCCATGAGAAATTCACATAGGTCATGATTACATTCCATACCATACATACTATGCCATAGAAAAACCATTTGATCCCTTATTTGGATTTAACTCCAAGTCCTATCCCTAAATCATGAGTTGGCCGAAACTCAAAGAGGATCACAAGCCCATGAAAAATTCATAAAATGCCCAAGTCACATCTATTACCTTACATATAATAACATGGGAGTCATTTGAACCCTTGCTTGGAGTTAAACCTAACTTCTTTGCCCTAAAACTCCTCTTGGCCGAAAGTTATATGGGCCCTAAACCATGTAAAACGTTCACATAAACCCCTATCAACACCTTTTACAACATGAGAAAACATAAGAAACATCATTTGAGAGTTAGATCCAAACCCAACCATAGAAACCTATGGTGGCCGAAAGTTTCAAGGGTCCTAACTTTTGTTTTCTCCACATATAGTCCAAACAAAATATTGCATCATGAAAATAACTCGGAAACTATTATACCACAGGTGAGGGAGTCTTACCTTGGGTTATCTTGGTTTTTTGACCTTAAAAAAAAGAGAAGGAAATTGAAAATCCCTTTGACACTTGAACCCTCCTTGCCCTTGTAGCCTTGTAAGAGAACCTAGATCTTAAAAAGGGAGTCTCCTTGTGGAGTTTCGGCTAGGAGAAGAAGGAAGGGGAAGAAGAGATCTATTTATAATGTCCTTTTGTCTCTTCACAAGTGCCTTTTCATCTTCTTCACATGGTGTCTCTTCACATCCCCTACCATTAACTAAAATCCACTTCATTCTCTACTAGCACTCCCTTGCTAAGTGAATTGGTTAGTGCATGCATAGTGGTACCATAGGTCCAAGGTTCAATCCTTGGTGCATGCACTTTGTTTTTATTTTATTTTTATTTTTATTTTTCTTATTTCCGAAAATTCCCCAAAAATTCTCCCATGATCATGCTAATATTCCTAATTAAAACCCATTTATATTTATATTAAATTTCACCTAAAATCCACTAATAACCATGGTATTAGAAAAGCCCATATAAGGCCCATTAGTACTTAGCTTCTCAATTTAAATAGGAAAAAATCATGGATAACTAGGCTAAAGGTCGTACTAGTATTTCTAGGTTCCTCAAGACTATCTAGACATGATCAATATTTTTAAAGAAAATATTGAGAGAATTTTCTGGGTCGTTACAATCCCCCATACCTCGTGAAAGTTCGTCCTCGAACTTAGAATATCTCCGGGTACTTACGTCTCCTCTCGTCCTCGCGTTCCCAGGTACCTTCCTCGAACCGTTGACTTTGCCATAGGACCTTGACTAAAGGTACCTCCTTGTTCCTTAGCTTTTGTCTATTAGTTATGCAACTCTTAGATCAAAATTGCTACATTTTTATATTTAGGTGCTTCTAATACATAACTATGATTTAATCTCAAACATTTTTTTTCCATACGCGTTATAGCAAATCTTAGTAGTTTGACAACCATCTACATGTATTCTCTTGCAATTTTTTTTTTCTCTATCTTTAATTGTTTGTCACTGTTTCTATTACTTATTGTCAAAATTTTGTCTACTATTAAGCTATACACGAAAGAGTATAATTTAACGTATTCCTGGTTAATTTGCTACTTCAAACAAGACTCTAACTTTCACTTACTATGCACAAGTTTATCATCTATGCACCAACTTATTACTCCGAAGCTCTTCTCAATTGGAACTGATTTTAATGTCTCTGCTTCTTACATACATCTTTTATCTGTATTAAACTAAACAAAAATTATGATTATTATTATATGATTCTCTTTTATTACATTCAGTATCATACTTCAAATCTACTCCTCGACAACATAATTACAGCTTTATATAAGTACAAACTCTTTCTCCTTTCTACTCGAATCTCGTTACCCCTTTTTTTTCGAGAACTATTCTTACTTTATTATTCTTTCTTTTATTATCTATTTTAATAGTATATTCATTTCTATGTAACATAACTTCTCATAGTACATAAACTCATGTATCGCTTATCATATTACTTCCTATTCTAGTTATTTGAGCTACTTACTTTGTTTTAACTACCTAACCTATAATGCATACCGTCTCTATTAATTATGCTAAAATTTCTCAATTAAATCCCTAAAATACTATATTTAAACTCATTACTAGATAACTAGTCTTTGACTAATAATCTATGCTAACCTAAAAGCTAACTCGAAACACTTGTATTCAAGATTTTACTATCTAGTTTAAACTAAATATAACATGCCAATCTCTTTACTTTTTATCGACCTAAACACAATAAACAATTTTTATTATTACTTCATCTGACTTTTTGCTCCGCTCTTCCTACAATAAACATCCATTTTTTTTTCTGGAAATACTCTTAGTACTTTTCGCACAATATATATGTACCACATTCTCTACCTTACAAAATTTTTTCCTATTACATTGTCATCTTTACTTTCGCTTGTCATCTTTACTTTTGCTTATTCCATCTTTCCATAGTCTTCTTGCACAAATCAAAAAAACCTTTTCTCATTTACCGGTCATGCTTCCTCCACTCTAATCCCAAAATTTTCACATTCTTATGATCACCATATCTTACTTCTCTATAACCTTACTTTTAAGCAACGAGTATCTAATACCTTCTTTACCAAATTTCATAAAGCTAATACTATTCTTTACAAAACTCTCTCTCATTATTTATATATATATATATATATATTTTTTTACAAGAATTTATAAAATATTCCTATATCAATCTTTTTCCAAAACCTATACTTGATTAGATCATTTCACTTAGTAAGTTTGCTTGACCTAGAGTCCTTACTACATTCTTGCCTTTGATAACATTAACATCTAGTTCCTTCATACAGAGTTATAACTAAGGTCCTATTCGTTGATCTCTATCACTCCTTCTTTTGCATATCTAGTTCTTACTCTCTATCCTTCTTATATCAAGAATATTACTCTATTGCTACTACTATATATATATCTATTTAAAAAGTCAAATAACTTACACCTTAATCTATTCCTAATAGATATACATCCCTAAGTCTTCATTTCATAACTACTATACTCTCTTAGAATACCCACACTAAATACTCTACCCCCTTAATACTATAGCTAATAAGTCTCCATTAATAAAGCACTATCCTCTCTTTACTCTAGGCTCATCGCTAAATATTAATATACGTCTTTCATCAACAGTATAAACTTGCTTTGGTTCACAACTCTTCTTAGTTCCAGACCGTCATGACACTCATACCGAGAATCTCCTCATTACTTACGCATTCCTCCTCTCACATCTACTTACTCTTCTTTTCCAATTTACTCCGTTTCAACACCACTCAATCATTTACTATATTTATTCCACATGACTACAACTACTTAAGTTAAATCTTCACGGATCACTCTCGCTCACTATCACTCACATATAAAAGACAAGTAAGGCTATTATAAGTTATTGTTATTCTTACCCACATATCCAATTCTAAAGTATTTGAATTTCCTAAAAATGAGGTAAAGTATCATTCACCTTACATATCCTAAAAGTACTTGCTATCCTAAAATATATCCTTCATACTTGCATATTCTAAAATCATAAAATATCATCGACACTTACATATTCTTGAATCATAAGGTATCATCCATACTTACGTATTCTAAGATCATAAGGTATCATCCATACTTGCATTTTCCAGAATCATAAAATATCATCCATACTTACATATTCTTGAATCATAAGGTATCATCCATACTTGCATATTCTAAAATCATAAGGTATCATCCATACTTGCATTTTCTAGAATCCTAAAATATAATCCATACTTACATATTCTTGAATCATAAAAGAACATCATAAAAGAACATAAGGTATACATAAAGGTACTTACTTGGAAGCTGCAGGAAAGAGGCTTGATGTGTGTGTAGTGAGATGGCAACCTTGCTCTGATACCAACCTGTAACGCCCACCCATTTACAGCCTTACGGCGGCGCTACGTGACATACATAGCATATGGACTTCTTAATGCAGCGGAATAATTTTAAAACTTTATCCACATGCGTTTAAACCATGCACTTATAACTTAAATCATGTTAACACATTCTTAGCTATCATTCTTAAACATAGTGACATGGTAAACTTAGCATTCATTCTTAATCATATAGCATCATTCTTAAAAATGTTTGCATGGTCATCATGTAAAGGGAGAAAGACATAGGATCTTTTCTTTTCTTTTGCCAAGTCATTGCTACACACACACACTTGCCCCTCCTGCTGCTTCCCTTCATAACCTCTTTCTTGATCTGTGGTATAAGAACATAAGACAATAAGCACATAAGCTTAGTAAGACCCTTTCCTACTCACTAAAACCATACGTCATATCATACATAAACATATGAAACATTCATCATAGCATAATTCTGAACATAAAACATAAACTTACTCTTAACGTAAACATGGGCATCACATACTTATCATTGCATAAATCTTAACATGAACATAAGCATAATCATACTTATCATGGCATATTTCTTATCATGAACATAAGCATAAACATACTTATTATGACATGATACATGGCATAGAGATAAACATAAAACATACTTAGCATGGCATGATACATGGCATAGAGATAAACATAAAACATACTTAGCATGACATGATACATGGCATAGATATAAACATAAAACATACTTAGCATGGCATGATACATGGCATAGATATAAACATAAAACATACTTAGCATGGCATGATACATGGCATAGATATAAATATAAAACATACTTAGCATTGCATGATTTCTAACATAGCATATGACATCTTCTTAACATAAACATAAACATAAGACGTTCACTATCATGCATATTTCTTAACATGAACCCTAAACATAAAACATTACTATCCTGGCATAATGCATAACATGAATGAATGCATGAGTCAAATGCATATATATATGGATGCTTAACTTTTAAAATCATACTTTTAAATACTTAAACATAATCATAACAACATTGGGGTCCCCGGCTTGTACCACATACATACATCATAAGAGCGCATCCCTAAGTAAATACGAGGTAGCGAGCCCCGACCTACTAGGGTAAGGACAGCATAGTCGGTAGTCCCAGAACCGGGGCGTTCTTAAGGTGCCCATCCCTGTTGCACAACTTCGGTAGTGCCAGAACCGTGGACAGCATAGTCGGTAGTCCAAAACCAGGGCGTTCTTAAGGTGCCCATCCCTTGGACCCATACTTCGGTCCGGTACAAGCCCATTCATAAAGTAAAATAACTTCACATGCTTCATCATTCATAGGCATACATGACATAAACATAATCTTGTTTCATAAAACTTGACATAAAAATAGGAACAGCTGCGGTTGTTCCAGAACCGTGGACAGCTACGGTAGTTCAGAACCGAGACGTTCTTAAGGTGCCCATCCCTTAGCATGACATAAACATACTTAACATTTCATCATTCATACTTATCATCATGATGCCTTAAAGGCATGAACATTCATCATCATTCATTATTCTCATTCAGAAGGTATGTCATGCTTATCTCATTTGTCTTAGAGCCATGGTTATCATTTTCATTCATCATCTTCATTCTTAAACATAGCATACGTACATATTATTCATAACGCATGGCATACATACATGTCATTCACAAAACATGACATACATACATATCATTCATAGATCATGGCATACATACATATCATTTATAAATCATGGCATACATACATATTATTCCTAAAGCATGGCATACATACTTAATTAGCATCTTCATTCATCAAGCAGGCATGATCATGGTATATAGGAAAACATACATAGATCTTTTCATATATGATACATATTCCCTAGGTTCATGGCACATGGTCTAAACATTTATGAATAATCATAGCACATGACCTAACGTACGAAGTCATGATACATCTTACATGAAGCTAGGGTTTTAGGTCACATAAAAATTCTTACATCTTACTTAATCATATACTTACATCTTAATAACCTATACTCAAGCCTCCTTGAGACCCTAACCCAAACCAAACCCTAAATTTGGGTCTTGGCTGAAACCTTAAAGGACAATAAGTCCATGAGAAATTCACATAGGTCATGATTACATTCCATACCATACATACTATGCCATAGAAAAACCATTTGATCCCTTATTTGGATTTAACTCCAAGTCCTATCCCTAAATCATGAGTTGGCCGAAACTCAAAGAGGATCACAAGCCCATGAAAAATTCATAAAATGCCCAAGTCACATCTATTACCTTACATATAATAACATGGGAGTCATTTGAACCCTTGCTTGGAGTTAAACCTAACTTCTTTGCCCTAAAACTCCTCTTGGCCGAAAGTTATATGGGCCCTAAACCATGTAAAACTTTCACATAAACCCCTATCAACACCTTTTACAACATGAGAAAACATAAGAAACATCATTTGAGAGTTAGATCCAAACCCAACCATAGAAACCTATGGTGGCCGAAAGTTTCAAGGGTCCTAACTTAGGTTTTCTCCACATATAGTCCAAACAAAACATTGCATCATGAAAATAACTCAGAAACTATTATACCACAGGTGAGGGAGTCTTACCTTGGGTTATCTTGGTTTTTAGACCCTAAAAATAAGAGAAGGAAATAGAAAATCCCTTTGACACTTGAACCCTCCTTGCCCTTGTAGCCTTGTAAGAGAACCTAGATCTTAAAAAGGGAGTCTCCTTGTGGAGTTTTTCCAAAGAAAATCTCCTTGTGGAGTTTCGGCTAGGAGAAGAAGGAAGGGGGAAGAAGAGATCTATTTATAATGTCCTTTTGTCTCTTCACAAGTGCCTTTTCATCTTCTTCACATGGTGTCTCTTCACATCCCCTACCATTAACTAAAATCCACTTCATTCTCTACTAGCACTCCCTTGCTAGGTGAATTGGTTAGTGCATGCATGATGGTACCATAGGTCCAAGGTTCAATCCTTGGTGCATGCACTTTATTTTTATTTTATTTTTATTTTTATTTTTCTTATTTCGAAAATTCCCCAAAAATTCACCCATGATCATGCTAATATTCCTAATTAAAACCCATTTATATTTATATTAAATTTCACCTAAAATCCACTAATAACCATGGTACTAGAAAAGCCCATATAAGACCCATTAGTACTTAGCTTCTCAATTTAAGTAGGAAAAAATCATGGATAACTAGGCTAAAGGTCGTACTAGTATTTCTAGGTTCCTCAGGACTATCTAGACATGATCAATATTTTTAAAGAAAATATTGAGAGAATTTTCCGGGTCGTTACACTTTGTATCCTGGTATTCCTTCGCCAAGTGCCTAGCAGTCCTTCGCTAGGTCTTTGTATCTTGGCATTCCTTCGCCAGGTGCCTAGCAGTCCTTCGCTAGGGCTTTGTATCCTAGCATTCCTTCGTCAGGTGCCTAGCAACCCTTCGCTAGGACTTTGTTTCCTGCAGCCCTTCGCTAGGACTTTGTTTCCTAGCAGCCCTTCGCCAGGTGCCTAGCAGCCCTTCGCTAGGACTTTTCTTGCACACTTGAGTAACATTGTTAGATCACCAATAATACTTAACTTTGAACCCTTTGCCAATATCAAAACAAGGTTCGATATGGTGCTTCCTATACTAACAATCTCCCCCTTTTTGATTTAGGGCAACACGATTCAAAGTTAAGTAAAAATTACAACAGTTTAAGAAAGAAGCTTAAGACCAATAACACATAGCAATTCTGAACAGTCTAAAACCAATATAATTTGAACAGAAAAAAAATTTCTCATACTCCCCCTGAATCATTGTGTTATAAGATACTTAACTTAACACTTAACTTTGACTCTTCCTCTCCCTTTGACATATATCAAAAACAAACATGGGTGAACAAGGTAAAGTAAAAAGGTTTTGCAAACCTAAATTTTGTTACAAAACTTTTACTTGGCTTTGCAAAAAGAATTTTACTTAGGCAAAATTTTGAAGCCAAATTTCCCTAACAAATGGTTCAACTTTGAGAATTGGGAGAAAATTTGTTTTAAAAGACTTTGTTTGGAAAGATTTTGTGTATTTTGAAAAACCAAATCTTTAAAAAAAATTCTAGACAAGTTTTTTAAAAAATCTTTATTTAGAACCATTTGTCAAAATTTTCGAAAAGTTTTTGCTCAGACAAATTTACTAAGAAAAATTTTACCTAGAAAAACATGTACTTAAAAACATTTGAAACATTTAGACATACTTAAAAAATTTTGAAGCACTAGAAATACTTGAAAGCACTTGAAGTAGTCTGAAATTTTAACAGCACTTGGCACTTAAAAACAATTTGAAGTACTTAGAAAATTTTAAAGTACTTTAAAAAAAAAATTGACCAATTTTAAAGCACTTAGAAATACTTAGCTTTTTGTGAAAATGAGATAAAAATTTCTCTCTCTTTTCTATTTCGCTCCCCCTTGGCCATATATCAATAAGGAGGTTTTGATAGAAGATTTAAGAAAGAAATGTGTGTATCATAGTTTATGAGCTTTCAAAATAAAAATACTTGTTATAATTCTAAAAGTATAGCAAGTAGCTTAAATTGTACCAATGAAAACTCCACTTTTAAAAGTATTGTGAATTTAAAAAAATATTTTGTATTTGTATGCAAGTTTTTAGAAAATTCACGTACTTAGAATACTATTGCCTTAGAAAAGTATTAGTACTTTTTCAAAACATTATATTTTGAAAAATAGAAGTACTTTTGAAAAAAAAATTATGCAATTTTTGAAAAATATAAGTACTTTTTAAAAAAATATGCATTTTTGAAAAATATGCAAGTACTTTAAAAAAACAGATTGAGCCATTTTGGAAAGTCTAGGTATTATTTTTGAAAACTATTACACTTTGAAAAATATAAATAATTTCTGAAAAGTATTATGCATTTTGAAAACATAATATTTTACTTGACTAGGTTTCTTTTCCAGTCTGACACAATCCTAGGAAACCTTGTTAACTACAAGGATATTTTCCTAAGTGTCCTAGAAATTTTTCAATCCAAGTAAATATTATAAAAGTAACTTCATAAGTCACAAGAATTTTGACAAATAAAATAATAGTATTTTGGAATAAAAATTATTTAAGTTTTCAAAAGGATTTTAAACTTGCAGTGCATGAAAACATATAATTTTGAAAAAATGTTTGATAATTCTTTTAATTTAATCTCCCCCTAAGCTTGACCCAGTCCTAGGAAGCTTATTGACTATAAGCGATCTTCCTCTCAGTTTTAGGGTTTGATTTAAATTATAAGAATTATCCAATAACTTCAAAACAAATAATTACCAAAGAAAACATTTCAGAAATTCTTCTTTTGACTCAAACTCTCCCTAAATTTGACACATCCTAGGAGTCCGTGTAGATCATGAAGTGGACCTTCCTCTGTGTCTTTAGGGTTTATTAAAATCAAAAGAATAATTTTGAATAACCTTCTGAGTATAATAACTTTCAAGGAGATAAATTTTTGAAAACACAACTTGGAATGATAGCATAGTTTTCGAAAATCATGATGTTAATTTTTCAAAGAGATAGTAATATACGAGGGTTTTTGAGTCAACTTTTGAAAACCTTATTTTGAGATGATAATAAGTTTTAGAGCATAAGGTTTTTGAAAAAGTGAATTTTTTGAAAAAGATTAAGAAGAACTCCCCCTGTATCCGACACAGTCTGACTTTTATCTAAGTTCCTTAAGGGATATCAGTGTTGACCAGGTTTGACTATGTGGACTAGGGTTGACTATTTTGACCAAGTTAATGACTAAATCAGAACTAGCCCTAGACTCTATTTGTTGTGATATTTGACATGAAATTAAAAAAATGTTAGGAATGAAAAAGTAGGGTACAGTATAATAAATTAAAGATTAGAGGTAAGTTTGAATAACTTTTGCAAACTTTTTTATTTAAAAGGATAGTGAATCATGCTTTTAGGTCCTAGATGTCTCACCCAGTTCTATGTGGTCAAACATGTTAACCTTATGGGTTGTGTGAGACAAATATTTAATTTTAACATAAAAATGGTTAATTTTGAAACATTAAACCTTAGTTTAAAAGTTAAAATGATTTTTGAGGATTTTGAAATTAATTAGAATTGTAACTTTGAAATTTAAAAATTGTTAAGTTGAATTTTGAAAATAATTGATTGAAAATGATTAAGTTGAATTTGAGAATAATTAATTGAAAATAATTAAGTTGAATTTGATAATAATTAATTGAAAATAATTAAGTTGAATTTGATAATAATTAAGTTGAATCTGATTTGTACGGTTGATTGGGTTGGACTAAACTTTTAGGTCCTGAGCATCTCACCCATTTCTAAGTGACAAAACAGGATATCCTTAACTGTTTTGTGAGACGCATATTTTAATAAAAAGATTTATTTTGAAAAGACCATGATTAATTTTGAAAAGTTAAATTAATTTTTAAACCCAATTTAAATTTATTTTGAAAAGAGATATTTGAATCTAGAATTAACTGAAAATTTATGTTATATTCGAATTTAACAAAGAGTAAATTGAATTTGAATTTCAAAAATTGGCTTCCAGGTCTTGGCGAGGCACAAGGCCTTCTTTGGCCGTAGCCTTATTGGATCATCAACCCTTTCCTAGACAAAGCCTTTTAGTGAAATTTCATCTTCAAAATTACTTTTTGGTAAATTCTGGTCTAACTAGTTTGGGTCTTGGATTGGTAGCTTCGGCTAGTTTTACCAGTCTAAAGAGACCAAGTAGTGTATACTTGACCTTATTAGAAAAGGCTTCCCTAACGTACTATCATCTCACCTCCACCCAATACTATGTTGTTCAAATTTCAGTTAATTGATTTAGTCCTTATACTAACCAATCCTGTTAAAAAAAAACAAACATGACAAAAAAATGAGCTAAGTTACATCATAATTGAAATAAAACTCTGGGTTTTTAAAATTAGCATGGTTGTGAATTAAGTTTTCTAATGTATTGACCTTAACTAATTTATACGAGTTAATCATGTTATTCAAGGTAAATATTGGAATTTTAAATATTGTAAATTTACCTTTTGATTCCCGGTTGGGAATCTCCCCCTTGATTCTAGCCATCTCTCTTTTGCTTGATTGTTTCTTCGGCATTTTGTAGCGGTCGCGAGCCAACCAGACCAGTTTCCAAGGATCCCTTCCTTCACCGTCAGATTCTGAGTCTGAGTCGGACTCATGTACTGGTTGAGGTCTCTTTTGCATTTCTCTTAAAGTTTTCCCTGCAATGAAAATTATACCTTCCTCGACCATTATAGTATCAGTCTGATTATTTAATTGTAATTCAAAAGAAGATTCGAAATTGGTTGCCATTTTTGTCTCAGTCAATTCATCTTCTGACTGTGGCTTGAATTCGCAGTCAGGTATGGATTCTTTCTCATCTTCTGATCCAGAGTCAAAGTTCTCAATACTGGAGCTCTCTTCGTGTAGATTGATTAGTTTATCCCAAATTTCTCTGGCACATCTGAATGGACCTACTAGTTCGAGTTGCACCTTGGTTAGGCCACATTGCAGGATTGCAGTTGCCCTTGCATCGGTCTCGATTTGATTGAGGGTGTGTTCATCCAATTTATCCCACTCGATTGATGACTCATCTTCTACGGGAAAAGAGAATCCCGTTTGGATGATCAGTCATAGGTCCATGTGGGCTTTCAGAAGGGACTCCATTTGACTTCTCCAAAGATTGAAGTTCTTGCGGGAGAATACCAGTGGGCGTGCACTGTTCCACTCTTCATTGGCCATTTAATATAAACCTTGCACACAAACAAAATAAAAAAAATATACCAAGACTTGGTCTTGGATTAGTAGTGCGGGAGAAAGAAAAAATTGCCTTAGAAAAATATTACATGAATTTCGAGGTAAAATAATAATAAAAAAATTTATGATAGATTTTTTGAAATTGTTGGCTTTATCAATTCTGATTAATGATGAAAAAGTAAGAAGCCAATGTTTTAAAAAAACTTTGCTCGAATTAGGGTAGCACGAATTTCGAAAAAAATATTAAAATAATAATAAAAAAGGTTTATGTCAAATTTTCAAAAATTGATCGTTTTATTAATTCTGACTTATGGTGAAAAAATGAAAATTCAAAATTACAAAAGGCGTAAATCCGAAAAGAAATCCCAAAATGGTGATGATCGTTTTAAATTGATCGTAAATCCCAAAATTAAAAAAGGCGTAAAATTGATCGTTTTAAATCCACCCTCAGATATTATTTATTTGAAAATAAAAAGCAAAAAAGATCGAGTGGTGTTGATTAACAAAAAGAAAAGAAATAAAATAAAAAGAATTTCGTAAATCCGAAAAACTCCCAAATTGGTGGTTGCACCAAATTTGAGCTTCCCCACTCTGATACCACTTGTTGGATCGAGAGAAACGATAGAGGGGGGTGAATATCGTTAAACGTTCGGATTAAAGTTAGAGCAATTACGCAGCGGAAATTTAAATCAAACACACGCAAACACCAAGTTTTTTACTTGGTTTAGAGTTGCGGTCAGCTCCTACTCCAAGGCCCACAGTCATTGACCGTTTAATATGGGCAATTCTATATGTGCGCAAAACAGTTTACAAAGAGATATTACAAAAGTAGTATAGTAAACTTAAAAACAGCTCTTCGTTACCAACGTCCGGTGTAGATTGAATTTTCGGGGCGGAGGGACGTCGTCGGCGCTTGTATCTCGAGTTGGGAGGTTTCCGGAGCAGAGCGCAGAAGTAGAAGAGCATAGGAGCATTTGAAGAATTGTTTTTCGAAGCCTTGGGGTCGAGGGTCTATTTATAGCCCCTGGGGGCGCCCGGAACGTCGGGGGCGTCCCCCCCCCCCCCACGTGTCAGTTGATCCGAGTTCATCTCGGTCAACTCTGATCCCTTCAAACTCAGGATCAGATCTTGACTGGGGCGCCCGGGACGCTGGGGGCGCCCGGGTTGACCGGGTCAGACTCTTATCCTCTTGGCTTCTCGCTGGCTTGCTTCATTAGCTTGAGGTAGGGGCGCCCGAGACGCTGGGGGCGCCCGGGAGCATGGGGGCCGCCCCGCCCATAAGCTGTCGAAATACTTCTTTTGCTTCATCTATTTTGTGTTCACCTTGGGGGCACCCGGGACACTCC
Source organism: Boesenbergia rotunda (assembly GCA_024364735.1). Taxonomy (NCBI): domain Eukaryota; kingdom Viridiplantae; phylum Streptophyta; class Magnoliopsida; order Zingiberales; family Zingiberaceae; genus Boesenbergia; species Boesenbergia rotunda. Next base: position 140,108 of record JAGFNQ010002557.1, on the reverse strand, counting down.
GGGCACCCTACTCAGCTACTGCCTCACTCCTATGAGGCTCTCTGAGTTGCAGATACTCGTTCCTTCAGTCCTACATCCAGGGTTAGTCCAAAACAACATAAAACAATTATATGTTAGTTTTATACAGCCTTAGCTGTCTTGGTTCTGACTTTGCGTCTCCCAAATGGAGCCCTAGGTCGAACCGACACCTACTGTTCCCTCGACGGGGAACGCGTCCTCACCTACTCCTCTCAGGAGAATTTACCTGATGCCAACGGGCTCCTCTGGTTGGACTTTTGCCCAGCTGTCCTTCGCCAGGTGCCTAGCTGTCCTTCGCCAGGTCTTCAGTACCAAGCAGTCCTTCGCCTGGTGCCTAGCAGTCCTTCGCTAGGTCTTCAGTACCAAGCTGTCCTTCGCCTGGTGCCTAGCAGTCCTTCGCTAGGTCTTTGTATCTTGGCATTCCTTCGCCAGGTGCTTAGCAGTCCTTCCCTAGGTCTTTGTATCCTGGCATTCCTTCGCCAGGTGCCTAGCAGTCCTTCGCTAGGGCTTTGTATCCTAGCATTCCTTCGCCAGGTGCCTTGCAGCCCTTCGCTAGGACTTTGTTTCCTGGCAGCCCTTCGCCAGGTGCCTAGCAGCCCTTCGCTAGGACTTTGTTTCCTGGCAGCCCTTCGCCAGGTGTCTAGCAGCCCTTCGCTAGGACTTTTCCTGCACACTTGAGTAACATTGTTAGATCACCAATAATACTTAACTTTGAACCTTTTGCCAATATCAAAACAAGGTTCGATATGGTGCTTCCTGCACCAACAAAAATAACTAAGAGGCCTTTTAAAGCCTAGGGGTATAGAGCCAAAGAAGTGTTGTAATTGGTTCATTCTGATTTGTGCGGTCCTATGTCTGTCCAGGAAAGAGGTGGTTTCGAATATTTCGTCTCATTTATAGATGACTATTCGAGATATGGATACATTTACCTGATGCGCCGCAAGTCTGAGTGCTTTGACAAGTTCAAAAAATACAAGGCTAATGTGGAGAAACGTCATGGTAAAAGTATCAAGACACTACGGTCTGATCGTGGTGGTGAGTACTTCTTGGGAGAGTTTAGGAGTTACTTATCAGAGACTAGGATTGAATCCCGATTGTCCGCACCTGGTATACCCCAACAGAACGGTGTGGTGGAGCGAAGGAATAGGTGTTGGTGCAGGAAGAAACATATCGAACCTTGTTTTGATATTGGCAAAGGATTCAAAGTTAAGTACTATTTGTGATCTAACGAAGTTACTCAAGTGTGCAGGAAGTCCTAGCGAAGGGCTGCTAGGCGTTGAAGACCTGGCGAAGGACTGCTAGGCACCTAGAGAAGGACTGCTAGGCATCGAAACCCTAAGACCTGGTGAAGGGCTGTTGGGCACCTGGCGAAGGGCTGCTAGGCACCTGGCGAAGGGCTGCTAGGAGTCTAAGACCTGGCGAAGGACTGCTAGGCACCTGGCGAAGGACTGCTTAGTACCGAAGACCTGGCAAAGGGCTGCTAGGCACCTGACGAAGGACTACTGGACAAAAGTCCAACCGGAGGAGCCGGTTGGCAAAAGGTAAACTCTCCTGAGAGGAGTAGGTGAGGACGCGTTCCCCTTCGAGGGAACAGTAGGCGTCGGTTCGACCTAGGGTTCCATTTGGGAGACCCGAAGTCAAAACCAAGACAGCTAAGGTTGTATAAACCTAACATTTCTTGCCTTGTTTGTTGTGGAACCAACCTTGGATGCAGGGACCAAAGGAACATGTTTCTGCAGCTCAGAACACCCCAAAGGAGAGGGGCAGCAGCTGGGCTAGCCACCCGGGAGGTCCCGGGCGCCCAAGGTCAAAGCCAAACGAACAAGCTAAGCAAGAATCGCAAGAATCGCTTCGGAAGCTCACTGGGCCAGGCCCCCTCAAGCTCCCGGGCACCCTGGTGGTCCCGGGCGCCCTGGATGCCTCGGGCACCCCGGGTCCAAGCCAATAAGCAATTGAAGCCAGGAAGCCAGGAGACCATTTCAACCAGGGCGCCCCCAGTGTCCCGGGCACCCCCGTCAGCTCCGAGCCCAATTCTGGAGGGATAAGCCCTGACTGAGCTTCGGATGAGAGTTCTCGGATCCGAAGGCACGTGTCAGGCGCCCCCAGCGTCCCGCCCCCAGGAGTGCTATAAAAGGGGCTCGACCCCTAAGGCTTCATATGTAACGCCCGCTTTTTTTTTCCATAAGCGGCGTTACGTTAATATGCTTAGGGCATGTAGACATCATAAGGCAGCGGAATAACTTTAACTTATACATGCCCTATTACCATTCTTAACTTAATGACATGGGAACCTTAGCATATTAACTTTGAACTTAAGCATCATATCATGTCATACATAACATCATATCATAAGGTTCCAGAAGTCATTATTCAAACATATAAGTAGCCAAGGTGAAGTTCTAGCATAAACAGTAAACATATGGTTTCCTGGGCCAAGTCACTACTACACACATGCGTTCTTGCCCTCCTGCTGCTTCCATCATTTTCCCCTTGAATGATCTGCGGTATAAGGAAATAAGACTATAAGCACACAGACTTAGTAAGAATTTTTCCTACTCACAAAAACCATTCATCATTCATCATCTCATAATGAGCACATGAAACATTAACATACTTGGTGCTCTACTTAGAACATAACATCTTACATCACTTATCGTATACATAGCATGGCATGAACATAAACATAGTAAACATTCTAAACATGGCATGATACATGGTATAAACATAAACATAGTAAACATTCTAAGCATGGCATGATACATGGCATAAACATAAACATAGTAAACATTCTAAGCATGGCATGATACATGGCATAAACATAAACATAGTGAACATTCTAAGCATGGCATAATACATGGAATAATACCTATCATAGCATGTGAACATCTTCTTAGCATAATCATGACATAGATCATTCATTCTCATGCATACTTCTTAACATGAAACGTAAGCATAAAATCTTATCAACATAGCATAATGCATAACATGAATGGATGCATGAGTGGAATGCATATACATAAGGATGCTTAACTTTTAAAAACATACTTTTAAATGCTTAAACATAATCATCATAACATCATTTGGGGTCCCCGGCTTGTACCACATACATACATCATAACGCGCATCCCTAGCAAGTCCGAGGTCGCGAGCCCCGACCTACTAGGGTAAGGACAGCATAGTCGGTAGTCCCCGAACCGAGGCGTTCATAAGGTGCCCATCCCTGTTACATAGCTCCGGTAGTGCCAGAACCGTGGACAGCTTCGGTAGTCCAAAACCGGGCCGTTCTTAAGGTGCCCATCCCTTGGACCCATACTTCGGTCCGGTACAAGCCCATACATAAAGTAAAATACTTTTCATGTTTCATCATTCATAAGACATTCATAGCATAACCATGTTACATAAAGCATGACTTAACACATGCTTGTCCTTTCATTGTTCATTCTTATTGCATAACATCATGATGCCTGTAAGGCATGAGCATTATCTTCATTCATAAACATGGTATGCATCTTCTTTCATAAGCATGACATGCATCTTTATTCATACAACATGGCATGCATCATTCTTATCATGAACATAAACATAACATACTTATCATGGCATCGTTCTTATCATGAACCTAACATAACATACCTATCATAGCATCATTCTTATCGTGAACATAACCCTATCATACTTATCATGGCATCATTCATATCATGAACATAAACCTATCATACTTATCATGGCATCATTCATATCATGAACATACACAATAACTTAGCATGGTTCTTAACATAACACGAGCATATAACTTAGCATGGTTCTCTACATCACATAAGCATACATAGGTAGGATTTCCATAACATTCTACCTACCATTCAAATACATGGCCTAAAACATAAACATTCATGGTAACCCTATTAAGCATGGCATCCAGTCATAACCTAAACATGAAACATAAAGCATGGTGCTTAAACCTTAAGGCCATGGTTAACATGATTCCTACCACATATGGTAAACATGAACCATCATTATTTGAACCCTAACTCCACCCCCAAACCCTAGATCCAAGGCTTGGCCGAATCTTCTAAGGTGGAGTTCCATCAATTCCATAAACATGTAATATAGCATAAGGTAAAGGAACAACCATACATCATTTATGAGACCATAGGAAGTCCTTGGGGCTCATGATTAGGGTTAACCCTAACCTTTAGGCCACTTTCCTAGGGCTGGCCGAAACTTATAAGGCCATGGGGGTATGGAAAAATTCCATTAAAATTCCCAATCAATCATAAAACACTAATCACATCTTACCCTAGAGCCATTGGAGCCCTTACTTGAAATAAATCATAACTTTTACCCTATTAACCCTTCTTGGCCGAATCTTATAGAGTCTCTAGGCCATGTGAAAATTCACATAATCAACCTCCATCACCCTTATATCATGACAACATATAAAAATATATACTTGAAGTTTAGGACTCAACCCTAACCTTTGGGTCCTTGAGTTTGGCCGAAACTTATAGGGTCTCTAAGGTACCCCAAAAATTCTCAAAAATTGTATTAAATCTCTAGACATCATGAGAGTACATTAAACAACATGATTTGGATTTTTATCATCATTTTAGACCAAGAATCCCATGGGCCGAAACATATAAGGTTAGATTCATGGGTTTCCTTTGGTTTTTCCAACATAAACATCATATACAACTTTCATATCATGTTAATCTTCAAGAAAAGCCATTATACCACAGGTGAGGGAGTCTTACCTTGGGTTTCTTGATTTTTCGAACATTGAAAGAGAAGGAAATGGTAAGATCTTTGGACCCTTGAACCCCCTTGTCCTTGTATCTTTAGAAGACCCCTTAGATCTTGGGGATGAGACCTCTTGTGGAGCTTTTCCAAGGGAGAACCCTTCCTTGGGTATTCGGCTAGGATGAGGGGAGGAGAAGGAAGAAATTGCAAAGTAATGGGAAGAAGAGGTAACTCCCAAAACCCCCCTCTTTATCGCCCATTAAGGAGGTAAATGAAGAGTCTCTCCATGACCCTTCATCTTCTTCTAAGCCTTAACCAATCTCCACTTCATTCCCTTGTAACATTCCCTTGCTAGATGAGTTGGTTAAAGCATACATGGTTGTACAAGAGGTCCAAGGTTCAATCCTTGGCCCATGCACCTTATTTTTATTTTATTTTTCCTTTTTATTTTCTATTATTTTCCCTAAAATTCCGAAAATTCTCTAAAAATTCCCCCATAATTATGTTAATATTTCTCATTAAAATTCCTTTATATTTCTATAAATTTTTACCTAAAATCTACCAATAATTATGGTACTAAAAAGCCCATATAAGGCCCATTAGTGCCCTTTTTCCCAATTTAAATGAGAAAACATGGATTTTCTAGGCCAAAGTTCGCATTAATATTTCTAGGTCCCTTGGAAAATTATCTAGACATGCTCAATATTTTAAGAAAATATTAAGAGAATTTTCTGGGTCGTTACAATCCCCCATACCTCGTGAAAGTTCGTCCTCAAACTTAGAATAACTCCGGGTACTTGCGCCTCATCTCGTCCTCGCGCTCCCAGGTAGCTTCTTCGAACCGTTGACTTTGCCATAGGACCTTGACTAAGGGCACTTCCTTACTCCTCAGCTTCTTGACTTCCCTATCCAAAATCTGGATGGGTCTGCTCTCATAGCTTAGGTCCTCTTGCACTTGCACCGTCTGTGGCTCGATCACTTGGTCCATATTTGGGATACACTTTTTCAGCAGGGACACATGGAATACGTTATGGATGGCTGACATCTCTGGAGGTAGCTCTAGCTCATATGCCACTTTACCGACTCTCTTCAGAATCAGGTACGGCCCCACATAGCGCGGACTTAGTTTCCCTTTCTTCCCAAATCTGGTCACCCCCTTCATAGGAGCCACTTTGAGAAACACCCAATCTCCAACATCAAATTCCAGTGGTCTACGCCGGACATCGGCATAACTCTTCTGCCGGCTCTGAGCAGTTTCTATCCGTTGTCGAATACTCTGTATAGCTCGGGTGGCACTGTCGATAACATCCATTGTGAGCCCCTTTTCCTTCTTTTCACCACCCTCGTACCAACAGATCGGAGACCTACATCTCCTCCCATACAAGGCTTCATAAGGTGCCATTCCAATAGTAGCTTGGTAGCTATTGTTGTAAGCAAATTCCGCCAAGCATAGATATCGACACCAACTTCCCTTGAAATCCAGGGCACAAGCTCTCAACATATCTTCCAATATTTGATTCACCCGTTCAGTTTGCCCGTCCGTCTGAAGGTGAAAAGCGGTGCTAAATCGCAATTTAGTGCCGAGAGACTTCTGAACGCATTCCCAAAAATGCGAAGTAAAGCCACCATCCCTATCTGAGATGATGGTCTTGGGAACTCCATGAAGCCTAATTACTTCCTTGACATATAATTGAGCCAGTTGCTCAATCGAGTAAGTCATCTTAATCGCCAAGAAGTGAGCAGACTTTGTCAGCCTGTCCACAATCACCCATATTGCATCATATCCATTTGTAGTCCTGGGAAGCCCTGAAATAAAATCCATAGAGATGTCTTCCCATTTCCACTCCGGAATTGCGAGTGGCTGCAGAACTCCCCAGGGTCGCTGATGTTCTGCTTTCACTTGCTGGCAAGTCATACAAGTACTAACATACTGAGCCACCTCCCTCTTCATACAGGACCACCAGAACCTCTGCTTCAGATCTTGATACATCTTGGTGGATCCTGGATGCATTGAATAAGGGGTTTCGTGAGCTTCCGTCAGTATTTTTCTTCGAAGCTCTGGGTCATTAGGGATACATAGACGATCCCTAAGGTATAGTACCCCCCCTTTGGCGATATGAAAGCCATCGCCCTTTCCTTCTAGAACCTCCTATTTTATTTTCTGGAGTCTGGGATCACCATTTTGTTTTTCCAATATGTCCTCACATAGCGCGGGTGATATTGTCATAGTGGAAAGTCGCCCAGAGATGACTTCGACCCCAAAATTCATAATTTCTCTTTCGAGTGGTCGGGATAATTTAGATATGGACATCAAGGTGGCACTTGATTTCCGGCTGAGTGCATCGGCCACCTTGTTCGCCTTCCCTGGGTGATAGAAGATCTCGCAGTCATAGTCTTTTACCAACTCAAGCCATCGGCGTTGTCTCATATTCAGGTCCTTCTGAGTGAAGAAATATCGCAGACTCTGGTGGTCTGTATAAATTCGACACTGCGCTCCGTACAGATAATGCCTCCATATCTTAAGAGCGAAGACCACCGCGGCCAATTCCAGATCATGAGTGGGGTAATTCTGTTCATATTCTTTTGAGTTGTCTAGAGGCATAGGCAATAACTTTTCCATTCTGCAAAGTACAGCCCCATGTCCGAGTTTGGAGGCATCGCTATACATGTCAAAGTTTTGATTACATTCGAAAGGGTAAGGATTGGTGCACTTGTGAGCCTCCTTTTTAGTTCCAAGAAACTCTTTTCACAGTCTTCCATCCATTCGTACTTCTTATCCTTCCGGGTGAGAGTCCGTTAAAGGGGCTGCGATCCTCGGAGAAATCCTCCACAAACCTTTCTATAATAGCCTGCCAACCCTAGAAAACTTTTGATCTCGCTGGCGTTCTTTCGGCTGGCTCCAGTTATTCACAGCTTCCACATCATTGGATCTACCATAACCCCGTCTTTAGAAATAATATGGCCCAAAAAGCCCACTTGGTCGAGCCAGAACTCACATTTGGAAAATTTTGGCATATAGTTGTTTTCCCCGAAGAACCTCTAATACTATCTTCAGGTGCTCGGTGTGCTCTTCTTGGGTCCTCGAATAAATAAGAATATCGTCGATGAAGATGATCACAAATTTGTCGAGGAACGACGAGAACACCCGATTCATAAGGTCCATAAACATAGCAGGGGCATTCGTCACGCCAAAAGGCATAACCACAAACTCAAAGTGCCCGTACCTTGTTCGGAAAGCCGTCTTCGGAATATCCTCTTGTTTTACTCTAACTTGATGATACCCAGACCTCAAATCAATTTTTGAGAAAACAGTGGCTCCCTTTAATTGGTCAAACAGGTCATCTATCCTCGGAAGGGGATACCTGTTCTTGATAGTTACGTTGTTCAGCGCTCGATAATCTATGCACATGCGCATAGATCCATCTTTCTTCTTCACAAACAGTACTGGAGCTCCCCACGGGGAATGACTAGGGCGAATAAATCCCTTATCTAGCAACTCCTGTAGCTGTTCCTGAAGTTCCTTTAATTCAACCGGCGCCATACGGTAAGGTGCCTTGGAATCGGGTTAGTACCAGGAATTAATTCGATCTCAAATTCCACTTCTCTATCAGGAGCTAATCCTGGTAACTCCTCTGGGAAAACCTCTGGGTAATCACATACCACCCGGACATCTTCCAGCTTCCGATTCTTCACTTGACTGGCATCAACCACATATGCTAGAAATCCAGAACATCCTTTGTCTAACATCTTCTGAGCTTGGAGAGTGATAAATATTTCCCGGTTCTTTTCCTTGGCTCTCCGATGAATTCGAACATAGAACTTGCCTCAGGTCGAAAAACCACCTTTCGTTTACGGCACTCAATAGAAGCACCGTATTTACCCAGGAAATCCATTCCCATTATAACATCATAATCTTTCATGTCGAGTACTATCAGATCGCAGTAAAGTTCCCTTTCTGCAATTCTGACCGGCACCGCACACAGCACATGAGTGGATGTCATTATTTCTCCCGAAGGTAGGGTCGTTAAGAACCTGCAGTCTAACACTTGCGGAGCCTATCTATCTTCTTGGTAAAGGGCACCGAAATGAACGAGTGCGTTGCCCAGTATCAAATAATGCAGTAGCATACTGACCGGAAATAAGTATCTGACCTGTGACAACCGTAGAAGCTTCCGCAGCGTCCTCCTTGGTAACCGAGAAAACCCTGGCATTCATCACTGTTGGGGAGGCTTCCAACATC